>BSBK01003241.1:0-600000 GCA_027943335.1 Chamaecyparis obtusa | reverse complement strand
ACAGAATTCCAGATAGCATTGTGGAAAAGTATAAGGATACTATCTACTTTATGGTAGAGATAGATACAACTTGTATGGAAGTTGTTGAACCAAGAACTAAGTGGATTCATCCACTTGGTTATGAGGTATAGGAACTATGTACTATAAATAGTGCACTTCTCTAAGTCATTATATCCAAGGGAATCCATGAATGAGAAACCTTGAGAAAGAAACCTAGAGCTCTCTATGCATGGAGTTGCAAGATTATTTGATTTCTCTCAGCTATAGCTATTAAGCTAATGACCTTGCTAGTCAACCACACAATGAGAGATTCAAATGAAGACAAGGGCAAGAATGCCAATATCTCCAAGAATCAAAATGAAATGCAATGCAAAGCTATACTATGAATGAAAATGCAAGCTATGCAAGCTAAACTATGAAAGGAAATATGCAAGTATTACAAAGCCTCCTAATTAAGCTAGATGAAGTAATCTAAAGCATAAAGGAAACTAGGCTAAATATGAAGCTATGAATGCCATGACAATGCAATAAATGAAACTATGAAAGAATGTAAAATGTAAGCCAAGAATGCTCCAAATCTTCAAAGGCTCCAAAGTGACCTAAAAAACCTGCAGCATAACATTAGTATTCAAAAAATGCATATGAAAGTGAAGAAGAGAGCTCTTCTTTTATAGGAAATGAGAAAGAATGGACCATGGAGATTAAGAGGCAAAAGCTTTAATCAACAGTGGAGCTTGAAAGAGGAGCAATCCATGTGCACAAATATCCTCCAATGAGAAAATAATAGTTGACTTTTGTGTCCATATGAGACAAAAAGTATTTTTTTCCTTTTTATAAAATAAGAATAATGTTTTATTTGTGCAACTTAGGATAAGAGGAAAAGTGGGGGCTTTTTATTTATTAAAAGGGGAGGAAATATTCCTTTTAATAAATAAAGACTTAGGATAAGATGGTTAGCCCAAGGAAAATAATCGAAAATGATAAAAAAAGATTTGATCAAGAAAATTGATATAATTGAAAAATGTTGATTTTTGAAAATATTGATTCAGGGACTTGATAAATTGTTGAATGGGGGCCCAAAGTCTAGGCGACCATTTTAGGGTGCATACATTTGCCCCTCTTTGACTAATGTGAGATCGATTTGGGATCACATGCAGTCAAAGAATGGAATTGAAATGTGAGATCGATTTGGGATCACAAAACAATCCAAATATGTGATCATTCTGGGAACACGCCAGGACAAAAATAAACCGGCTAAAAAACAAGACCAACACCGTTGCTGTTAAGTGATAGTCAAGTCTGAAAATAAGAGATAAGAATCAAAAGACAAGATCAACACCGTTTCTGTTAAGCGATAATCAAGTCTCAAAATAAGAATCTCAAGCTAAACTAAATGATAAAGTTGAATCACAGATTAAAGCTGATAGGTACTGCCCCCTCAGAATCGAAATTGAAATCAAGTAGAGGAGAATAGAAAATTGATAAATCTAATCAAATCACTAGAAAACATAATCGAAGGTTAAGGATGATAGGATACCCATTAAGAAGTGAAGATATGCCCCAATTTGATTGAGAAAGATATAGGATAAAGATGAAGTCAAATCTTAGAGAGAGGAAGTGAATGAAAATGAATGAAAGACTAGGAGGTTGAAACAGATGGGGATGAAGAAATGAAGATGCCCCAATGAAGATCGAAGGATCAGGCCTCAATTTTTGTGCAATTCTGAAGTGTTTTGAAAATTAGGTCAAAAAGTCAAAATGTTATAAAAGATGATAAGATTAACCCCTTTTGATGATAGGAAAAGGATGTGATGTGAAAGACAAGGAGAGAAAGATATGATCGAGAAAAGGAAAGGTGAGCGCAGTTGACCGACAGGTCCTTGAAAGATAAAAGGAGAGCTCCCTCCATATGCAAAATGCAAAACTAATCTAACATGAACCTAGGAATGCAAGCTACTATGAAAGTGGTTGACTTGCAAGGTCACAACGCCAATAGACATCTAATAATCATCATTGAGCTTTATTGGTAGTGTCATAAGATCATATAATACTCACTAGTATGACTATGGGTATATGAATATGATCTATATCAGATGAAATGTGGGAATCCCACCTAGGCATCAAAGACATGTAGGTCACGATGACTAGTGTAGTGAGATTACCTGAGTTTAATATGGAAAGAATATACTCGCATCGAGACACAAGGAAAGTCAAGATGACTATAAGTATGCACTTGCATAAATAGTCAAGGATAATACCTTGTAGATCTCATTGTCAAGTGGAACAAGCATAAATGCTAATGACAGTTAGGAATAACAAAATATACCCACAAGCAGAGAAAGAAATAAAACATGTTCTCATGCCCTCAGTCTTCTAGCTATGCATCATCTAAAACTATCATTGCGAGAGAACACTCATCAATGAAATCATCATAGACAGCACCCAAGGGAAACAAAGTCAAACAAGTCTCAGCGAGTCAAGTGTTTAAGTGCGTGTGTGTAGGTCATAGAGTCAAATTTTGAGTATCACATCTATCAGTGGAAATATTGCATCATTCTGGACTGTGGGTAAACATCTGATAAGTGTTGAAAAACACTTGACGCTAGGGTAGTGTTGAAAAACACTATTTGGGTGGTGTTGAGAAACATAGTTTGCAAGATGTCCTAAAGACCAATGCATCCTAGAGACCAAAGCTAACATAGTTATGCCCCCTAGACAAAGACAAAGACCAATTCCAAACCAAGGCAACAAGGTCAAGGCATGATGGAGAGAGGCTAGGTGTCAAGGATGCATGTGAAAAGACAAGGGTGCAAAGGCCTCAAGTAGTGCCTATTTCAGGTTTTCACCACTTGGAGATTTTTTTATTTTTTCAATTTTTTTGTATTTTTTGCTACCAAGGCGCCTGTTTCCAGGTTTTCACCAAGGCACTTTTTCTATTTTTTTGAATTTTTTTTATTTTTTTTATTTTTTTAATATTTTTTTCAAGACTTTATATGATTTTTAGGATTTTTTCAGTATCATATATGAATTTTTTCAGGATCATAAAATATGTACAAAGGATGCCCCTAGACAGAACGGACATCAAACTCCCAAGAAAGATCACATCGTGTAGTCCCAATGTCTAGCAAGGTGAAGGACAAGAAGGATTAGCAAGCTAGTGGAAGAGATGAAAGACAAGAGAATGAAGGAGATGAAGGGAAGAAATCCTCAAAGGCAAACTCCTCAAGAGTACCCAAGCTAGGGAAAAATTATCATGTAAAGCACATTTGGACAAGCAATAAAAGGCCAGCATAGGATAAGTCCCAAAAGAGTAATGCAAAATAAAGAAAGGATGCAGTCCAAAGGAGTAGACATGTCAAGAGGGTTTATAGCATTGTGTTTTACTCTTTTTTATTAGATCAAGACCAAGGGGAAAAGGATAGTGAACGGCTAGAATGAATGGAGGAAAAATAAATATGAAGGCTAAACATGAATGGAATGAAAGCAAGATCATCGTAAGATAGCTCACAAGATAGCCAAATGTTCATGTATAGATCAACATTGTCAAGATCAAAGAGAGAAGACAAAATGGATGAAATATGTAGAAGAACTATGCATGATGCCTGATTGCCAGGTTTTCATCACACTACTTATCCAAGGTGCCACAAGGGAGTGGTTTTCACCATAGGATGAATTTATTTCTCTTTACTTTTGCTACCAAGGCACCTGTTTCTAGGTTTTCACCAAGGCACATTTTCAATTTTTTTTTTTCATTTTTTTCATTTTTCTTTTTTTGGAAGAAGGAAAGCTTTTTAGATAATGCTCCTTGAAAGGATAAACCATGATATGCCAAGGATTCAAAATGATATGCTCAAAGATGCTGATAAGGAAAGAAAGATGGAAGAGAAAAAGGGAGGATAAGGTTTTATGTAAAGTAAGTGAAGTTGGAAGATAGGAGGAATAGGCAAATGAGGAAAAAGGATAGAAGGTAGAAGGATAATGAATGGAAGGATTGTGAAAGGGTAGATGGAAAGGAAGGCAAGATCAATGTCAACACACACCTTGAAGGGTGGCGAGAGGATGGAGGAAATTTCAATGAAGGAATATGAGAAGGAATATGGTGAATATTTAGCAGAGGTTGTGGTTCAGGCACATGGAATGGAAGAATGTTTTTGGAAGAAGATGAAGTGGAAGCCTTTGGAAGCTTGAATGTCAACTTCACTCTTTGTTCAATATTAGACTCTTTCAAGAAAGATTTTGGAATCCATATAGCCTTAGGCTTTTCATTTCTTTTTGATGATTTAGAGAGAATATCTTCAATGATGGATTTTGGAACCCATACTTGTCTTATAGTTTTCTTCTTAGATATCTCTTTTGACTTTATGTATCCATGTCAGTTAGAGGAGACACGGTGATCTTTTTTTTTTTATGGATTCTTGTATTGCTTCTTTTTCTTGTATTGAACATTCAAGTTACTTCCAAAAGACTTGGGACTTGTGGAAAAAGAAAGAGGATATGACTGGTTTAGATGGGTGGGTGGATGAAAAGGATTCAAGGGTGTGCATCTATGTTGATCTTGTGGAAAGATAGGAGATGGAGGGATGTAAGGACCCAAGATGGATGAAAAATTAGGAGAGCTAGGAGGGGAAGTGAAGGGACATAAGGGCCCAAGATGGAAGGAAGACGTGAAGGCCTTAGTATTAGTGGAGGAGGTCCAACGATAGATGTGGAAGATACAAAAGGATAATCAATAAGCTCATCATCATCTATATAAAAACCAAGGACATCAGCATCTTTAGAGTGAGCATTAGGATTTGAAATAGGATCATGAACATCTTGAATAGGAGAAACTTCTTTGATAGGATTATTCAGAGCTTGCAAAGACTTAGGAAGAGTAGAAAGTGAAAGCAAACATGGAGTGGTAGAACAAGAAGATGGAAGACTATGATCTTGACAAGTTGCTTTGGATAGCATAAGTGCATCATTTTTTTCTTGATTTTCAATAGGCTTAACATTGGAAGTAACAACACTATTTTCAATAACCTCAATGGAAGTAAGGTCATATTGATTGTCAATAAGCTCAATGGTGTGAGTAGTAGCTTGATCTTGCTTAGGAGATGGTGGAATGAATGCGGAAGAGCATAGAGGATCAAAAGAACCATGAAGCAGATCAGAGATGTCATGAAAAGGATTTGATGACATGGAGGGTTCTTGATCTTGATCTTTTTTTATATTCTTTTCTTTATCATTTTTAAATTCCTCTTGACATGGATCCACTTCTAAGGACAAGGAAGCATGTTGGAATTGCATGGAAGATTTTGGAATAGATGGTGAAGGACTAGCTGAAGTAGGCATTATAGCATATAAAGGCTTAGGATCTTTAGGTTTAGCATTATTGAAAGTATTTGCAGCCAAGTGAAGGTTAGCTTGAGTTTCTTTAAGAGGTAGCCCTTGAGGACAACTATAGGGAACCGCATGAAAAGTATTAGGACCTTTGTTGGATGAAGGATTTGTGAAAGATTTGAAAGACTTGGAAGCTTTAGGAAATATATGGGTATTGGAGGAAGTAGGGGATGAAAGGGAACCATCACAAGACAAAGGTCCATCATTAAAATAATCTTTCTCGAGAGTGTAATCTTTATTTTTAGCATGAGAGTTCTTACAAACGAGATTCTTATAATATTTACGTTTAAAATCAGCGTGGTACATTTTATATTCCTCAATTGAAGTAGATGGATCATCATCAAGGTATTCTTCATAGAACTCATCAAAGTCTTTTTCAAAATTAGAGTCATATGGATCACCATTGTGATCTATCTAATAGGATGACCCTTTAGTAAGCATGAGCACACGATGAGGAGGACTCTTAGGAATAGAGGTTTCATAGGTATGCCTATATGGTTCATCATCATAGCCATCATAATAGTCATTATAGTCATCAAAGGTGGGTATGTCACTCTTTGTAGAAGAGGTATCACAAGGATTACTATATTGCTCATATTGAGGAGTAAGACGCTTGGGAGAAGTAGAAGAGGAATGAGATTATGAAGAAGAGGAAAGTGAAGACCTAGTTGAGGAAGAAGACTTAGATAATGAGGAATGTAGATAATATCTAGAAGAGTCATGATAAGACTTGGAAGATGAAGAATTTGAATAATGTCTAGAAGAGTCATGGTAAGACTTGGAATGTGAAGAAGAATGAGAAAACTTAGAAGATGAAGAATGTTTGGAAGAAGGAGGTTGTGATATGATCATGTCTATGATCCTAGCAAAGGTGTTTGATTCAATCATCTTTTCTTTTATTTTTTCTTTAAGTTTGTCACCCATGAGATATCCAAAAGGACTATTGGAGGAATAAAACTCATCAAATTGAGCAATGAGTTCAAGATCATCCATTCTTAAGAGAGGTTCCATAACAAGATAGTTGAAATTCATGGTTGTAGAAGAGA
The DNA here is from genome assembly GCA_027943335.1 of Chamaecyparis obtusa. NCBI lineage: Eukaryota > Viridiplantae > Streptophyta > Pinopsida > Cupressales > Cupressaceae > Chamaecyparis > Chamaecyparis obtusa. The sequence goes on along the minus strand of BSBK01003241.1, from coordinate 593,572 downwards.
AGGAACCAAGCATGGAAGAAATGAATAGAAGAGATGAAATAGAAGAAGGTAGACTAGATAATAAGAGGAAAAGAATCAAGAAGACATGAAGAGGTTAGGAAGAATCATGAAGAAAGAAAAGAAAGGATGAAAATGGAAGACTAGGAAGATATGGAAGAAGTGGAAGAAAGAAGACTAAGAGTCATTTTTTGTGATTTGATACCATTGAAATTCATTTGGATATTGAGCAACATGTCACAGCACCTAAGATCTAAGATCTGGACTGACCAAGGAAGACTGGAAGTGAAACAAATCAACTTCGGATTGCAAGCAGCAGTGAGACAGCAAAAGGACTCTATGCGATAGTTTCTAGGCAAGCAGTGTGACTCTTGACCAGTGAATGTGAAAAACTCAGTTTTAAAGGCAATTGGTCAATGTTTCAGTTTGGCAAGTTCAATTTCACAATTCAAAGTATAGTAATAGTAGATAATAGATAGGTTTGCAAATAGTAGGTGATCAAACATGTCATAGAACACTTGTGCAAGAGAAAAAGCAACCTTGCCAAGACAAGCAATTGTGATATCAAAACAAAAAAATTCTATGAGCACAACCATGATGTTTGTATGTTCAAGAACATTTGCATGGGTAGATCATAGCGAGAACACTTCAAGCACTTTCTAGCCTAGAAGGACAAAGGCTCAATACTTAGCAACTTGGCCCACACTTGATGTTCCATCACCTCACACAAAGTGGTTGCCCACAATAGATGTTGGCTTTGTCATGGAGGTGTCAATGACACAACCAAAGGAACAAAGATGGTGAGTAATCTTGGGGTGATCCAGGTTATTCCACTTGGATCAATCCTTGCACCAAGAAGCTAAGCAGAAAAATAGGGTGGCCTCTACCTATGGTTCTTAGTAAGGGCTTCCATTCGTAGTACCCCTCTTGCTCCTCAAAAAGGATTGGGACCTTGTGGCCACAAGAGTACCTTAAGCATTCTTGCTCAATACTTTCCTCATGGTCACAATCCCACAAGTACTCACATCAAGCAAAGACAAGCACTACATCTACCAAGGTTTTGTGTCCTTGATAGCCTTGAGATTATAGTGGGTTGGAATAGCTCAGTATTAGCCTGTCCCCACTTGGGTCATTCCTCTTGATTACTCAAGAGAAATCCTGCTAAAGGATTCTAAAGATCTAAACAAAGAGTGGATCAACTTATGAGGTTCAAGGTTTTTATTTCACCACAAGGGTGAAGAGCATACTCCCCTATCTTGAAGTTTTCTCCCAAACACACCAAGCAAATGATTCAATTACCCTCTTGCTTTCAAAATCCAAAGATGAGTCAAGATTTTCTAGTTCACCACAAGGGTGAAGAGCATACTTCTCCTACCACCCAAAGATTCCTACAACAAGATATTATGTTCCTATGAAATGAAACAACTAGTAATTGCCATACTTTAAATGAAATAAACAACAAGCACTTGATTGGTTTTTATGGTTTGGGCAGCCCTGCAAAAACAATTAGTAGCCCTTGTGCATTTGAAGCTTTGACATGCATTCTTTTGGAAAAATATTTCAAGCAATGAGAGCACCTACAAGCACAACTTGTTAGCCCCACAATGGTTAGCACATCAAAAATTAGATAATCTATAAGTAAAATAGCTGATCAAATAGAAAATTTTGAAAATGAAACCAACATGGTTGGAATAGGCTTGAAAAGAGCTTTCCAATGATATATCACACTTAAATTTTTGATACCGTATGTAAAAATTTCTCAAAAATGGGTGCCAGTTTTCTAGAGGCACGGATTTTGAAAATGCTAAAAAAATATGAAAACTGAAAACAACAAGAAAACTAGCAAAATTAAATAGAAAATACCAGGTGGCATTTAATAGCTAATACGCGCAATTTAAAAGTTGGCAGGCGTGATCAAAATACTTATAGGTGTAACCAAATTGATCATAGGCATGATCAAAATGTGCACAGGTGGCAACAGAATGTGCATAGGCGACAACAAAATGTTTGTAGGCAAGAACAGAATGTGCACAAGCGACAACAAAATGTGCACAGGTGACAATAGAATGTGTGTAGGCAACAACAGAATGTGCACAAGCGACAACAGAATGTGCGCAGGCATGAACAAAATGTGCACAGGCATGAACAGAATGTGCACAGGTGTTGTCAGATTTCTCGTAAGCGGTGTTTCTCTTGTTTGCGCAAAATTGATGAAAAGGTGATGCTGAAAATATAAAAAACTTGATAAAAATGAAAAGAATCAGGCATTATATTTTCACCTTGAGAATCCAAGGGAATCCATGAATGAGAAACCTTGAGAAAGAAACCTAGAGCTCTCTATGCATGGAGTTGCAAGATTATTTGATTTCTCTCAGCTATAGCTATTAAGCTAATGACCTTGCTAGTCAACCACACAATGAGAGATTCAAATGAAGACAAGGGCAAGAATGCCAATATCTCCAAGAATCAAAATGAAATGCAATGCAAAGCTCTACTATGAATGAAAATGCAAGCTATGCAAGCTAAGCTATGAAAGGAAATATGCAAGTATTACAAAGCCTCCTAATTAAGCTAGATGAAGTAATCTAAAGCATAAAGGAAACTAGGCTAAATATGAAGCTATGAATGCCATGAAAATGCAAGAAATGAAACTATGAAAGCGTGTAAAATGTAAGCCAAGAATGCTCCAAATCTTCAAAGGCTCCAAAGTGACCTAGAAAACCTGCAGCATAACATTAGTATTCAAAAAATGCATATGAAAGTGAAGAAGAGAGCTCTTCTTTTGTAGGAAATGAGAAAGAATGGACCATGGAGATTAAGAGGCAAAAAATTTAATCAACAGTGGAGCTTGAAAGAGTAGCAATCCATGTGCACAAATATCCTCCAATGAGAAAATAAGAGTTGACTTTTGTGTCCATATGAGACAAAAAGTGTTTTTTTCCTTTTTATAAAATAAGAATAATGTTTTATTTGTGCAACTTAGGATAAGAGGAAAAGTGGGGGCTTTTTATTTATTAAAAGGGGAGGAAATATTCCTTTTAATAAATAAAGACTTAGGATAAGATGGTTAGCCCAAGGAAAATAATCGAAAATGATCAAAAAGGATTTGATCAAGAAAATTGATATAATTGAAAAATGTTGATTTTCGAAAATATTGATTCAGGGATTTGATAAATTGTTGAATGGGGGCCCAAAGTCTAGGTGACCATTTTAGGGTGCATATAGGAATAGGTCCTTGAATCATATGCATAGGTACTACTATCAGCCCCCAAAGATCCTAATGAACCTAGGTGGGGAACATATCAGGAGAAAACCAGAGAAGTAGATGCTAAATGTAACAGCGCGGCAACAAAAAGAAAGGTTGCTAAATTCACATCAGAGATATTGAAGATTCATGGTGTATCTCAAGTAGACCTTGATAAAGTAAGGGATGAAAATATTGCTTTGTAAATTAAGAGCGCATCCACATTGGAAGCTAAGACTGATGATCCCAAGATGAAGAAGGTGAAAATTGAAAAAGATGATAGTCAAAAGAGTAAAGAAGATGATACTCCTTCTACGCCCAAGGTAACCATTGGCCTTACTGCTCCTCCCAAGTATAAGGCAATGCCTAAAAGGAAGAAAGAGGTTGGCACCATTCATCCATCCTGGCGAGTCATAAGAAATAGAAGGAACACTCAAGCACCTTCGAAAGTAAGCTTGAAACCCAGTCTCAGTGTGCTAAGTGCTAGAATAGTTGATGAAGGAAGAATTGATCGAGTAGGGAAGTTTTATGATAAGTATAGTGAAATTGACAAGTCAGAGATCCATAGCATGATCATAAAGCACATGATCAAGGTCAAAAGGATAGTTTTGGAACTAAAAACAATGATTCCCCTCAAGGTATGGAATATCCTTGAATTCCAAAAGAGACATGCTATTGAGGAAGATCTGCAGATAAGGGAAAAGATTCTTGATGATACCCTTCCTGTGTGTGAACTAGAAGAAAAGAAATTATTGTTAGATCTGGTGAAGCCTCACCTCAAAATGAAGACAAGGACTCTGAACATAATGGATAAGAATTATGAGCTAATTGAAAAAGAGACAGAGAAAGCCTTTGAGAAGGTATTTATGAATAGAAACATGTATCCACCTACTGCACCCATAGTTAATGTACCCATAAAGGTTACCAAAGGGTCAGAGACCATCAAAGTATATTCTACAGGTCCTCAGGATTCAGCACCTATAGTGGAAGTACAATCAGAGGCAAACAAGTTTGCACCCATGTCAGAATCACTCAAGGACAACACCATTATCATTGATAATGTGGAGATAGCCATGGTGGCCACTGATACATAATTGGACAAGTTTGAGGAAGCTTTTGTGAGCACACAAGAAGCTGAGATTTTATGCAGCAACACTGATCAAAAAATGATTCGACATCTCATTAAATGATATTTTTTAATTATAATGAACTTTCAAGTTTAGGTTGTCCGTTCAACTTCTAATGGGAATGAAAATGTAATGACCTTTCAACTTCAAATGAAGATTTATAAAGAGGCTAAAGCCAAATTCAAGAGCAGAAAGAAATGGAGACACATCTTGTTTGTTGAGATTGCTATCAGATCTTATGGAGTTCATGGGAATACATCTCATCCATGGGATTGCCCAACTAGTTTATGGGCACACATCTCATTCATGAGATAGCCCAACTCTTATAGAGTTTGAGGGCACACATCTCATTCACGGGATAGCCCAACTTCTATGAACTTGACATACAACTCATCTATGAGTTTTCAAGTAGATCGATTAACGAGCATCCATCTCACTTATGAGATTGTCCAAAAATTGTACCAAATTCTTAGAATTATGAATGAAGAAAATTTTTAAAATTGTTTATTATGTATTTACAATACCAATGTTTCTTCTTTTGGTATTGTCCTCTGAATTGACAAAATAATTCAAATCAATGGTATCAGAGTCAAGTTCGATCGCATTAAATGTGTCTATAATTAGATTTAGCCCAAAATGAAGGTGTGTTAATCTTCTCCCTCAAAAATTAGCATCAGGTCTCCTGCAATTCGGTTTCTTAATTTCCATTTGATTTGGCGGTGTATCATTTTGGGTTATTGTAACAGTCCTAATTTTTGGGATACTCATGTTCTTCATTATCGGGTTATGATTATTCTGTTTGAAAGATTGTCAATCGATATCATTAGTTTGGTTTAGCCTATGTTCAGTTTTATAACAGTGATAGAAATTGAGTTTTGACAGTTTGATAGTAATTAGAATTGGTTCCCATGATAGGGCTGATTTGGGATGATGGCAGTTTCTCATGTAGTAGAGAATTGATTTTTAAAGTCTAAGCATTCATTGTAGATTGAATTTAAGAAGAAACAATTTTGTCAAGAACCGTTACCACATTATGGTACTGGTTTAATTTTATTATCAGGACTGGTTATTTAGTCTAACTATACCGAGCAGTGCTAAGAGAATATGGGTCTACGGTTATTGAAAAGAGGGCCCAAGAAAGTTCTGATTCTATAGATTATTCATAGTTGGAGTGACCAAATGATATTAAAGATCATTCATTCATAACAGCCGAAGACTATCATGTTGGGTATTCGGTCTTGCAGCAAGGAAAAGGAGGCAAATATGTATTACGTGCATGTACGTACTGTGATAGACCTATATGGTAATGAATTATATTCTCAATCCATGGTAAGTGTAAAAATGGTTGTTGGTGACTTTGAATTAGAGTTATTTCATGTTTGGGGTGTTGCCGAGAGATGGTGTTTTCAATCTTAATCCATAGAAGACCCCAAAGATATCAAAGGAATCTGAATCTTTGAAATCAATGTTTATAAAGGAAGCCGAGATGATTAAGTGGTTGTAGATTTAGAACCATTCAGTTAGAATGGGACACCAACATATATGAAAGTTCACTTTTGTGTCTGACAGTCTTGCATAAGAGCTCTATAATTTTTTGTTCCTCTGCAGATTGTTCTGGTTATGCACCTATGAATCCCCATCTCAAGTGGGTTCTGTGGTGCAGTTAGAGGTTATGCTCCTCTTCTTGCAATGAAAAATTTCACACACTCATTTGCAATTTCAACTACCCAATACAGAGGAGCGCTCTAAAAAAAAAAATTCATGAAAGAATTATGACTTTGGAAAATCGTTGCTTAATTTGGAAGATGGTAGGGCAATGGGGCCCATTGCCTTCTAAGGAAGGAGGAATGATCAGAAAATGATTCGACATCTCATTAAATGAGATTTTTTAATTATAATGAACTTTCAAGTTTAGGTTGTCCGTTCAACTTCTAATGGGAATGCAAATGTAATGACCTTTCAGCTTCAAATGAAGATTTATAAAGAGGTTGAAGCCAAATTCAAGAGTAGAAAGAAATGGAGACACATCTTGTTTGTTGAGATTGCTATCAGATCTTATGGAGTTCATGGGCATACATCTCATCCACGAGATTTCCCAACTAGTTTATGGGTACACATCTCATTCACGAGATAGCCCAACTTCTATGAACTCGACATACAACTCATCTACGATTTTGTCCAAGTAGATTGATTAACAAGCATCCATCTCACTTACGAGATTGTCCAAAAATTGTACCAAATTCTTAGAATTATGAATGAAGAAATTTTTTTAAATTGTTTATTATGTATTTACAATACCAATGTTTCTTCTTTTGGTATTGTCCTCTGAACTGACAAAATAATTCAGATCAAGCACACCTCCCACTCATCAAGAAGAGGTATTGATTGAAAATATATCAATTGAGAAAGAAGAAGAGAAAATGGAAGAGGAAGAAAAGAAAGAAGAAGAAGAAGAAAAAGAACAAGAGAAAGATGAAACTTCTGTTGAACTAGCCAAAGTAAAACTAGAAGTGATGGATGGCACTCCCATCACTCCCTCCTCAAAATTCTTGTCAATTTTGACACCTAACACATCCAGTTTGGACTCATGGAGAGAAGAAGACCTGATTAAGTTCAGCGTCCTAGCTATGGAGAAAGCAAAGGAGAAACAAGTAATGAGAAATCCTCTCCTTATGGGTTCAATGAACATACTGAACAATTTTTTCGTGCAGACAAGAAAGTGTCTAAGGTGCACTCTGTTGATGATGTAAGGACAATCATTTCTCAGTTCAAAAGTAATTTCTCAAACCTTGAAGAATCTACATCCCAAGTTGCAGAAGAAAATTATCTAAAGAAGAGATTGAATGAGTTGATGAGAAACTTTGCACTAGATTTGAATTCACTCAGGACTGGTCAAGCATCTTTAAAAGAATTTTTTGATCAAGGAAGGAAATCCATTGCAGACTGCATGGATCAAGATAAGCTTACTGATGCCCATCTTAAGAAAATACAAGAAGCAGAAGCTATGATTGAGCAGGTGAAGAGTTCAGTGAAAGAAACATCCACTGATGTGAACATGTGCAACAATGTCTACCAAGGTCAGTTGGACAAAATTGAGAAGATAGAGAAAGAGATGGAAAAGATAAGATCTAGACAGACTCAGTTGAGGAATGCTCTTGCACCCTCATTAGACATCCTCAATCAAAACATCAAGGAGATTGATGCCAAAATGGTAACATATGATCAAGGTCCTACCACAGACTTGAAGAAGATGGAGAAGCTTCAGTATGCTTTATGCACCCATCTCTAGATAGTTAACTCTTTGATAAATTTTTGGAAGAAGGAGATCCAGAACCTTAAGATTGCATATCCGGATGTTTTCCCTCAGTGAGTATGTATAGATATAGTTTTTTGTAACACCTTTGTCATTAATGTCAAAGGGGGAGTTGTATAGAATATGGATCATAATATGTATAGGGAGATATAAGTATATGTATAGAAGAACAAAAAAATTTGTATTAAGGACAGTTAGCAACTTGGCCATATTCCTTTGTTGCCATCAATGACAAAGGGGGAGATTGTTGGAAAGTTGTCTATACTAATGTATATGACTTGATATAGTGTTTTTATTATGGAAACAAAGTCATATAGTATTTTGGAGTCAGCACGCATGAAGAGAAGTTCAGAAATCAGTTAAGTGTTGAAGACTGGACAGTGTACAAAGTTCCTACAGCTCAGAGCATCAGCGCACGTGCATACGGATGAATTAAGGTATGTGACCTAGAAGTTAATTTGGTTAGACTATATTCATGCTTATTCTATGAGCGTATGATCAGATGTGCAAGGATGAGAAAGTTACAGTCAGTTGAAGTTGCACAGCCAGTGTGTGCGAGAGAAGAACAGTACATGAAGCTGATAGTTAGTATTTTGGTTTGCAGATATAATGTAATGTTGTAAAGGCTATGCACCTATTTTATTTAGGTTGCTGACATATGTACTTGTTTTTTTTTAAGCATGCTTAAGCCAATTCATTTGGAAGCATTGTATGTAATAGGTCTAAGGGCCGACCTAGTTGTTTATTTTGTATGAGCATATAAATATAAGGTGCGCCCATTGTATTCAGCATGAAAGTGAATAGAAAGTTATAATAAGTAGAGAAGATGTGTGAAAAGACACTAGAAGATGTATTGGAGCTTTTCTAGAGGTCAAAGCATTAGCAGATCAAAGGAACTGATCTAATAAGCAGTGTCACAGTGACAGTTCATCCTATAGATATAGTGTGTATCTGAGATCAGAAGGTTGTAGCCTTCACCACTTGAGCAGTTAGCTCTTGGATAGTGCATCCTCTCCCCTAACAGGGATGATTTTAAAAGACTCCTAACAGGGTCTGACCCTTAACAAGGTCTATTGTACTTAAAGCATTGTAAAGAAACTCCTAACAGGGTTAAGGATCTTCTAACAAGGATCACAAAACACTAGTGTGGAATATTACTGGGTGTCAATTCTCACCAGGGTTTTTACCTATTTGGGTTTCCTCGTAACCATATTGGTGTCATGTGTTGATTTCATGTTTCATGTTTACGTGAATTTTTATTTTAGTACTTAATCATTTAAGTTCAGTATAAAGATTAAAGTTAAAAGTTAAAATACAATGAACATTGATTCACCCCCCCCCCCTCTCAGTGTTCCCATCCCTAACATATTTGATTTGTATCTATTAATTAACTCATACTAGCAATTAAAGATCATTTATGTTGTTACATTTCATGTATTTAGAGATCTAATTTACAAAACATTACATTTTGGTGAACTGATCATTTTTCTCATATTATATTTTGTGATTCATTTTAATTCTATTTTAAATGTTAAATTATAGTTCTAATTTATATGCTTTAATGTTTCATTTTATGTAGTTAAATATCTTAATTTACATATTATGCAATTTTCAAATGATCAATTTATTAAATATTTGCATTTTTTAGATAGCTCTTTCATATCTAGCTTTGTGCATGAGTTTCATGACCTTGAGCCCTACATATAATATCTTTGTGAAAAGGGGGATCATCTTGTGGTGTAATGGTCAAGTGATTAAATTTTTAATGGTGCAACCATGATTCAAATCTCCACTTGTCCAAAATAAATGGTTTATTCCCCAATTGGGTTACCATGCCCGCAGGTTAAATATCACCAATCAAAAAAAAAATCTTTGTGAAAAGAATCTATAAACTTATGGTTCCCTAAGTTTATATACTAAGGTTGTAGAGATCATATCAACAAGAATTTTCCATAAAAATTTAGGTGAAGCCTCTATGCCTACACATTAAATACCTAACAATATGGAAAACATTCTTCCTACACTTCTAATGATGAGTATGACCCCTTAACATGAGTATCTCCTAACCAATTAGGAAAGTTTGGAAATGACTCAGAAAAGCTTGAGCAATGGATGGGTAAAGAATACTTTAATAGTGAGGCAATATCCTTGGTTGAATAATTAAGGAGAATGATTCAAATTTATGAATATGGGTGGAAGTAATGTGTGGCATATTTGGCATTCATTAATGTGAAGAGCTTTCCACAATCCATCATTTAGAGTGATGCAAATTTTTCTGGATTTGATTGTGTGCAATATTTTTGCATTAAAAAATAATTTCCCTCCCATTAAGGGTATTGATTAACATGAAAGAGATTTCATACCAAGTATATTGTGCACAATCAAATCCAGAAAAAAGTTGCATTGTCTCTAGTATTGTTAAAAATAATATCATACATATTAAAATTTGTGTCAAAGCTCTTAACTTCTCTAATCCTGCCAGTTATGTTGATAATTCCACTCCAATACCAACATAATTTCTTAATGTGCCTACTTATAAACCACCTATCATGGCTACATCCACACAAAATATAAATCCTATACATGTTAGTCTTGGAGGAATCCCTATCAATCAAAATTCTTGTGTACCTCCTTTTGGTGAATCTTCCATGTATTTTCCAACCATCTCCTTTACCCACTTACCAAACAAACATGTCCAATACCAACCTATATACTTAAGAAAGCATCAATAACCTATATCAAAGTGTTGTATCTGTACAACAACAATTTTCTTCTATAACTCAAGACAAATTCAACATTCCAACTTGTGATATTGCTAACCAACTTTTCCAAGGCATTGTTTGTTCCACTATTCCTCAATGTGTGGGAATTCCTTAGTTGGAGACATACAATGGAAAATTTGATCCCTTGACTCATGTGAAAATATTTCAATCCTTGTGTAATGACTTCTCAAATGATCATAGACTTGTGGATAAATTATCTGCTAGCAAATTTAGAGATAAAGCCTTAGAATGGTATTGTTATTTGCCTTATTATTCTATTGACTCTTTTTAAAAAATTGGTTAATGCATTTGTACAACAAATTAAAAATAGATTTTGTTCTCAAATTACTTTGACTAATTTTATTCATTGATAACAAAGAGTTAAAGAGAAAGTCACTAATTTTATTTGTAGATACAATTTGTGCATGCTCAAATTACTTATCAAAAGTAATTTGCAAAAATACATTAGAGATAAAATACCATTTTTTGAGTTTACCTCCTTTACCCAATTGTGTGTAGTGCTTCATAATTTTCAACTTTAGGTGAGCCAATTTGATTCATCCACATCAATGACTCCAATAGATAAGAATGATGCCACTCAACATTCATTCCAAAAGATCCAAAAAACTAAATAAACAATTCATCAAGATTAACAACAATTCTTCAAATCATGATGATGCACAAGTGGCAACCATATTATCAAGTGTGGCTCCTTTTTCATCAGTCAAGTTAAATTTGTGTAATTTTACTCCATTTTTTAATTCTTTACATAATAGATAATATTTAAATTTCTTAATGATGATGGTTTTAAACTTCCTCTTGTCAAACTCATTGACCCTTCTAAACCATTACAAGATTCTTATGATCCTAGAGGTTATTTATGATTGTTCACTTTCAAACCATTCATGATACTAAAAATTTTTATAGGTTGAAACATCTTATCCAAGACATTAATGTTTCCAATATCATAATTATTTATTAGTAGCAACCCTTAACAAAAAATTTCAAATTGATACCAATCCTTTACCTTCCCACTCTAGCAATATTATCAAGCATACAGATCATTTGATTTCCCATTCTACCAATATTATTGAGCCTAGAAACCATACGATGATGAACTTGGATAATGCATGTGGCATAACCAACAATGTTTCCAACCTTATTGAGAAACCTAAACCCAACCCTAATCTTGAATCTTGCATTACCTTTGATTCCAAGGAAACTGCACCTAATGGACCTTTATACATTATTGCAAAGATTAATCGAGAGCTCTCTCAAGGAGTTTTTTTATCCAGTATGTATAGTGAATTTTATTACCAAAGAACATATTTTTACAAGACAATTTTATCAAGAAACTTGTGAAAAATATGATGTGATAATTAAGCGTGATGGTTCTACTTTTTCCACCATATGTTCTATTACTCTTCCCATTTAATTTGTTAAGAAGTTATTATATGTGAAATTAGTTTTTATGCCTACCCTCACTCAATTTCAAGTGACTAGGATATCCTTGGCTTACTTCCATGAAATCTATTCCTTCTACTATCCATAAGTGTTCAAAGTTCCTGCATAATGGAGAAATTATCACTATTAGTAATATCCTCTATAAGCCATTAGTGAATCATAGAAATTCACCATTGACTTCTTTTATCTTCAAACACCTCAACCATTGAAATAATTTCAACAAGACATTATCATCCTATCCTATCGAAAATTCAAACATAAAATGGTATCAAAATTAAGCAAACCTAAGAATATTCCACCTCCCTATCCTGGACTTGGAATTCTTCCTACACCTTCCATTCCTCTTATACATACTTCAATCCCACCTCATATATCTTAAAAATTTCAAGCATCTTCCATCTCTCAACCTAGTAAGGTTCCTTTCATTCCTCCTCCTAGAAAGGAAGAAAAGGAGTCAATATTGATTGATCCTAAATCTTCTCAAATTGCAAGTCAAACCAAGAGAAACTGTAGAGCTAAAGAATGATGCCAAATATATTTTGCTAAGGCCCATAAACTTTCTTACAAACAATTTCCTCCCTTAAGACACCAATATATGATTTGATCTCATTTGACCAACCTTTGACTAGCCCAAGGGAGGTAGAAAATCAAGTAAAAAGATCAAATTATCTAAACAAGATAATTGCTCTTTTAACATTAAAGATCATATTGTGATTAATCTAGATGATGATATGGATGATAAAGATATTGATGATAAAGAAAATTTATTCAAATAATGTGGGTTCTAATGATTTTGAGGATATTAATGAAGTTATTTAAATCAATCACAAAATTTCCTCAAGATTTTCCAAAGCATTATTCATAGCTCCTAGTTGCAAAAAAAGTGACTCATCATTAGAGTGTGGTCCTTGTTTGGAACTCACATTATCTCCATCTATCACACTTGATTTTTCTCCTTTTACATATTTTCCACCATACCTAAGTGATGTTAATAAAGATTGGGAGGTGGGTGATATGCTTTACTAGATTGTCTTACACAGTAGACTCTTTTTTGTGTGTTTTTGTATATAATGAGCACTTCCCCCACGATGTATTGCTTAATAATATTTTTTTGTAATATTAAACTTTCTTTGGATGAACCTCAAGTTTCTCTTTTGGTGCAAGGTAGTAAAATGAACAAACATTTTGTACATTCCTCTATTTGTATCTCAATTCTTCTATTATCATATCTTTATTATATATCGGGCATGTGCTATTGTCATAAATGTGATTTTGTGTTGTTTACTAGGGGATGCTAAAAAGTGTCAAGATCTATATATTTTTGGTATAGGATCTACCATGTTAACGCAAAAGTGACTTTTATGTGTTCATCTTATGTACTCTTCTATTTTTCTTGTAGTTCCACTACCTTTGGGGGATGATTTCAATTCATTGAAATTATACTTTATATGTACATGAACTTTATTAAATGCACAAAATGACCCTGATTAGTGGATCCCTTATGTGCTTTTTTTTCATATGTTCTATTTCCCTTGGTTTTGTCCTTGCTTGGGAGCATATCATAGTTGCAACATACTTGTCTTTTGTGTGTATGTATGCTACCTTAAATCTATTTCTTTTGGTAAAATATACATAATCATTTTAATATGGGAGTATACACTGTGCTCTTTGTTACACTTTACGCATGCACCATGATCAATTTTTGAAGTCATTTTTTCAAGTTACTTAGTGAACTATGACTTTTTCTTTATAATCTTCTCTTGGTGGATTTCCTTACAAACAATTCTTTGTTTGGTTATCATTTGCAGATGTATTTATCTACATGAATCATAGTAATCTTAGCCTTTCTAGGCTAGCGTAGTCATGATTTTCTCTCTCATTTTCATGTATTACTCCTTTTGTATTTTTATTAGATTTATAATGTCCTAATTCACTTGAGGGATTGTTTTTCCTTGTCTCTTTAATACCTTGATGAATATTTTTCAATACTATGTTCTACTTTACTTAGAGTATGAATGTAGGCTCATACTTTTGCTAAAGTAGGGGCTAAATATGGAATTATATATTGTGTCCACATATAATTTATTTCTCACATAGGCCTCACTTTAGCATTCTTAGCCTCTTGTACCCAATCATGCTTGATTCTTCTCATTCTCATTCAAATTATGGCTTCTTCTATGCATTTTTGAACCTCAAGTCTTGATTCTAGCCTATTTTGGGAGGACTATGTCACCTATTGCGACTTATTTCTAGACTAAGTCACCTGAGGAAACTTAGTCCCAACAATAAAATCCCAACTTAAACCCCTCTAATAGCTAGCTTAGGGGAGTGGGAAAATTAATCTCATTTTTTATTGCTTTGAAATTTCAAACCCAAAATACTAGGGAGAGATATAAAAAAAGCTTACCTATCCTTATTAGGTCCATGCATCACAAAAGGAAATCAAATTCTCAATTAAATTTATCAAGAATTTAAGTCCTTAAAAGTAAGTGATCAAGCATCCAAGGCATTGAAGACAATCAGTAATTTTCATATCTATAGCATTCATGGTGACATCCATGATCAACTATTCCTAAAGTCAACTCTACAAAGTCCACATCAATATCTTTGTGATTATTTCAACACAAAGCCTATGAAGGTATAAACATTCATCTTTTAGAGCTATCCTTTTCTACATAATAACACGCTTTAATTTCCATTTCAATTTTTTTAATTTTAAGGTTAATTCCTAAACCAAGGTTCGACCTAGGAAAACCCGCATCAACCCAACAAATTTTCTTATTTTTTTGTGTAGGTGGAAGATTAAAAATGCATGGATCTAGGTTTATATCAAGAATTAAAATGCCTATATAATCTCATTTTGTAGATCCAAAAAGGTTGGGACTATGCTGCCCCATTGACATAGTCCACAACTATGTTGCCCTGCTCACCAATGTCCCTCTGATTTTTTTCTCATATCTGAGAAACAAGTTCCTCTCTATCTATATTATTTATATCTACTACAAAGTCTTGCATACATGAATGAGTAAATGAGATGAATATGATTAACATGGGTAACATAGACTAATAAGTCTATATTGTGTAATGTAATTAATTTAGTTATAAATGAACGTAAAAGGATAAATGAGATGAATGTTATTAACCAAGTAAAATACCTATATAATCTCATTTTGTAGATCCAAAAAGGTTGGGACTATGCTTCCACATTGACATAGTCCACAACTATGTTTCCCTGCTCACCAATGTCCCTCTGATTTTTTTCTCATATTTGGGAAACAAGTTCCTCTCTGTCTATATTATTTATATCTAGTACAAAGTCTTGCATACATGAATGAGTAAATGAGATGAATATGATTAACATGGGTAACATAGACTAATAATTCTATACTGTGTAATGTAATTAATTTTTAATAAAGTTATAAATGAACACAAAAGGATAAATGAGATGAATGTTATTAACCTAGATAAAACTAACAAGTCCATATTATGTGTAATATAATTAAGTAATAATAAAACTACAAATGAATGGAGTGAAATTGATAATTCAATGAATCTTAAGGAATAAATGAGATGAATGTCATTAAAAAGTGGATAACACAAACTAACAAGTCTACAATGTGTTTAATGTAATTAATTGATAATGAAACTATAATTAAACCTAATGAAAGTGATAATGCAATGTATAATAATGCAACCAATTGAGGAGACCAAGCAAGTGTGACTAGTGTAATACTAAATGGACTGGATAATAAATTAGTTAACGTGACATAACATGGAGATGCATCTAAAGGACAATTAAATGAGTACTAATTACCATTATGAAATGCAATAGATGTGATTCTCAATGGTAAATTAATCAAAATGAAAATAAGGATAAAAGGAAAGACAAAGACTAAAACTTATATATTAAAACTTTATGTAATCATAGTTGTACTCCATCTCTCTTAGTTGTCACATTTCTTCTACAAACTTGAAGGTGCTCATATACTTAGTAAGTAATTTGTTTAGTCATATCCTTAGTAAGTAACATATTTTATGTAATGAAAGTTTACAAAGAGAAAAGGAGGTATCTAAACATGAAATTGAGTCCAATTTTGATTACTTGTCATTTTTCATTACTAAGCATGCATGTTATGATTAATAACATTATAAAAATAGCTATAAAATTTGGTAAAGTTTCTCAAGCACTACTACATTTGACCTCATTTTTCTACCAAAATTTTTGACCATCAATTAAAAAGGTTTAGGTTGGTCGGATTATAGAAGGAAAACTTCCTTTTTTTTCAATACATGCCCGTGTTAATCAAAACTTCAACCAATACCATGTAGGTCAAAATTTTGACCAACACGGGCATAACTTTAAAAAGAAAAAAGTTTTTTTTATCTCATTTCATTGTTTGGTTTTCACTTCTAGCACACGAAGGAGTTGGAGCATGTGATTGTTTGAAATATTATTTGGTGAGATTTTTAGGAGGGCTGTTTACCTGTGAGGGTTGTCACTGTGATTTGGTGTAAAAGGAGGACCACCTACCTGTGAGGGTTTCCATTGTGATTTGGTGTAAAAGGAGGACCGCCTGTAAGGGTTTTCTTACTCTACATTTGTTTGGCATTGTTTTATTGGTTACCTACTTAGGGCCCTTGAGCAATGTGCCAGGGCATCATGTATTGGGTATTTGCTAGGTTGTTTATATATCATGCCTTGTCAATTTGTGAAGTGAGTGGATAGATTGAACATCTCTGCAAGTTTAACCTTCGATGCATCCATGGTTTTGAAGCTCATTTGTTAGTTCTACAAACATTTTATTGAAACTTTTGTGCTGTGCCCGCAAGATACTAAACTCTTTGTCAAACCAGCCCAGAAACTCCTTAGTCGGCTTTGTCATGGAGAGTGTACCTTGACTTGTGATTTCTCCATTGGTCTCCAATGCCATTGGGTGAGAAGAAAGCCAAGGAAATGAATTTTAATAACCCAAGTGCTCAGGTTTGGGGGAAGTAGCTATGATGCTTGAAGATTGATGCCCTAGTTAGATATATGCTATGTGTTTAACCAGAAAAGTAAGAAAATGCTTGCAGTAACATCCTAGGAATAATCTAGATATATCTTAAATCGAGACTATTTGCAAACCAGAACTCATAAACAAAAACATGACCATCAGTTTTCGATGCCTCAAACACCCATCTATTACACTATTCAATCCTTTAAGGAACCTGATACATTCCACTATGAAACTCTTTCAACCAAAACCAATATCATTCACTATTATGTTATTCACAAAAGATATCAAAAACCGATAGCAGGAATATATATAAACTCAATTAATAATGAGTTCTTGAAAACTATTTTTTTTAAACCGTTGTAGACATCAATGCTTTCTTGGCTTACCAAACAGTTTCAAAAAAATTCTCTGTCAACAAAACTGATTACTATCCTTCCCTATGGGACTGTCATAAAGAGACTAATAACCCAAAAACCATTCCTTATGGGACTGTCATGAAACAAAATAGATCATTTATATTTCTTTGCACAATAACAATAAAGAGAAGCTGATTCATTAACACTGTTATGTTCTTCGTAACAGAGATAAAAAACCACCAATAGGGGATACATAAAGCTTAATTAAAATACATTTCATTCATACTCAAGGTAGAAAAAACATTCATGGCTCTCTGGCTAAAGGCCAGAGAGCCTGATACTTTTCCATAATTATTACTCTCTTGCATGTTCTATTATCTGTCGACTCTCTCTAACTATCCTCCTCTCTATTACATAGTGTAGTCTATTTAAGACCATATTGGACTATTACAAAATGGTTTGTCTTCCATGACCATTCATATTCCTATTCATAATTTTTCTTACAAATATCCCATATTCTCTTTGTCGAATCATTATAATGTAATTTAACAAATATACCATGGTTCTAACACTTTAATGAATATATCCTTTCTTGACATGACTTAAATGATGTGAAATTCGAAGGTGGAGGTGGTGCCCCTACACCACATTCCATGTGTTACAGTGGTCAGAGACCATGGAATGACCATATTCAATTGGAAACTCACAAAATTGTCAAAGGAATGGCTAAAACTACTCTACCAGACATAATTAATTGAGTAAAAATACAAATACAAACCTCACAAATGCATAGATGTGGTCTAGGATCAATATCTAACTATTCCAAATGCATTGAAATGTAATAAAATGACAAAATAAATCCAGAATCACTCTAAGAACTCAAGGAAATTGCATTTGAAAGAATTTTATTTATCAAAAACTTAGTATAGTCCGTACACTAGGCCTCTTCTATCGTACAATGAAACTTTGGCATATTTTATGGACTCCTAGAAACTACCCCAACCAATCCCAATTGGTTGGATGGATTAGTTTGCACTAAAACATAACAAAATCCAATTCCCTCCATTTTCTAATAATTGTTGCATTTCAAATTTTTGAATTTGCAACATTACAAATTCAGAGTTTTTGAAACTTTTAAAGA
Source organism: Chamaecyparis obtusa (assembly GCA_027943335.1). Lineage (NCBI taxonomy): Eukaryota > Viridiplantae > Streptophyta > Pinopsida > Cupressales > Cupressaceae > Chamaecyparis > Chamaecyparis obtusa. The sequence goes on along the minus strand of BSBK01003241.1, from coordinate 575,171 downwards.
TAATGAAGCCTTAAGACTTTGAAATGTGACCCAAATGAACTTATTAAGCATTATTAAAATCAAATCTAAACTATTATAAACTTGTAACACCAAATACCATCCTAGGCTCTTATTTTGGTCCTAAGGCCTATTAGGCCTTTTAAGACTTATTACATATTTGCCATTTGCATTTCATGGAATGACCTGATAGGCCATTATAAGTGCCAATACATTCCAATTGATGTCTTTAGATTTCATTGGGTGCATGGTTGTCATTATGGACTCCTGGTAGTCTTTGGATGTTCTAGGTGCCCCTGCACCATGTTCACCACCTTTGAAAGGATTCTTGTCCCAAGAATCAGTCCTGGCATTGGATGTCTGAGTCTGAACCTGTACTTTAGGAATATGGCACCTTGACAGTTGGTTCTTTCTACCCACTAGACATCCACATCTGAACATGGTTGTTTACTGGCTGTCGTTCAATAGGAAACTTGACTATACCTATTTGAACATAGTTCAAATCCCAAAAGTTTGCATTTTTAGGACTGTGCAGCATTGTCCTATTCAATCCTTTGTCCTTTTCTTCCCAAACATGATTTTTCCTTCCTCCTCTTCCCCTCATTGAAGAACCTCCTCTATTGCTGCTATTCTGTCCAAAATCTCTTCTACTTTTAGACTTCCATCATACATAGGGATATCTCCCCTCACCTTATGCTGCTCATTCTTCATAGCCTTGAATATCCTGATTGTCCTCTGCTCTTTAGGATCTATTTGGGAGAAGAGTGGGAGAAGACAATCTGAGATTTTGAAGACCTAGAATCCCTTGTTGAACCCTTAAAGTTGAATTATCCTTTAAAGAGTGTTCCAAGGTGGTGGTTCGAAGTTGAATGAATCCTAGATTGTAGATGAAGTGTGGAGAAAATTTTTTCTAACATCAGAGGGATATAAAAAAGATGGTGATCATCAACGCAAATTTGGATGCAAGGTACATTGTGGAGCCATGCATATTCAAGACACATTGTAAGTGCAAAAAAAAAGTTTGTAAAGTTATAGTTTCAAATGGTGTGTTTTCAAATTTTGTTTCCATTGAGATGGTTCAAAAGTTGAATTTTCCAAGGATACTACATGAGAGGCCATATAGGGCACATTGAATTAATGTGGAAGACCAAGTTGAGGTGACAAAGCAAGCACAAGTGCACTTTAGCATTGGGCCATATGAGGACAACCTATGGTGTGACATCATTCCCATAGTGGATTTTCATTTGATCCTTGGGAAAGCATGGAAGATAAGTCAACATACCCTCCATGATGGAGCAAGGAACACTTACACATTCTTGGATAGAGGAAGGAGAGCTGTGTTGTAGCCCTTGAAAGATGAAGAAGTATTGTGGACATTGATAAGGAGTGTTGGTATTTTGGAGTGGAATGGACTCTTGGGGAGTGAAGGGAAGACAACAGCCAAAAGGATAGAAGAGAAGATTGGTGAGAATGCTAATGACAGCATTGAACAATCAGTAGAACACCATATAAAGTTTTTCCAAATAGAGATGCATGTGAAGATGAAGAGAGAGAAGTCAGAGTATGAGGATAATCATGAAGATGACAGGATTGAGAAGACAATGAGGATGTGTGGGCCACAAAAGGAAAATGCTCAAGAAGTTGAGATAATAGAGATAAAGAAGGGAATTACAGAGGTTGCTGATGAATTGGATGAGTGCATGGATGAAGGAATCCAAGTTGGGATAGTCAAGTGTCCATTAAAAGTTTCTATTGAAAAGATAGAAGATAGGGTTGTGAAGAAAGACATAGATGACATGTTTGCATACCAAGGAGGATGGCATTCAAATGAGAAGTTGAAAGAGGTCTCAGAGGTGACAGGGACCTTAGAGAGTGAAGAGTCAAAGCTCTTTAAGACAGCATTGTAGCAAGAAGCCACAAGTTGGCATAAGAAGATGAGGAAGAGGGTTTTGTGGCCTATTAAAAAGCTTATGGCAGAGAAGAAACTACTGAATGGAGGACTCACTGAGAGAGTTCAAGGAGTTTCTGACGAGGAGAGTGTACAAGTTTCTGAGAGTTGTATAAAAACTAGTGGTTAACAAAACCTTGTTTATTTTTGTTTCTAACACTTTTATGACATGTTTGCCGGAGTTTGGTAGTGTTCACCGTGCAAGTTCTATTTTTGCACACATCTATGGGAATATAAACATGAAGGCTGATAGATTTAATGCTTGGCATGAGCACATAATGTTTGATTTTAGGGGCATAGAACACATGAACATGGAATACTCTTGTGTTGCAGGTCCTCAACAAGAAGTGGATAGAGGTTGGAGGAAATGAAAGAAATTCCCAATCCAAGGGACTTGGACTGATTTGATCCTTGGGAGTATGGTGCAGGGCACCTTGAAAAAGTCATGAAAAGGGGTCACTTGAATGGCTCTTGAAGAATAATCATAAAGATTATAGGATCTAAAAGATCAAAACATGAATATATCAATGTAATTGGACTTATGGTCCATTTTGTGAATTTGATGGAATGTCATGTAATAAGCCTAAATCTATAAAGGCATGAGTTGACGTAATAGGAGTTAGATAGTATAGGATCTTCAGGATCTATTTGTTCCTCTAATTCCTCGCCTTCCCCTTCCTTATGGGTTTCTTCCTCTTCTTCACTATCAACACCTTCATCTATTGCTCTTCTTTGATTGGATTCCAGTGCTTCAAGCCTGGCCAAAAGTGCATTGTAAGATTCCTACAACCTTGTGTTCTTCTCCTTCAACTCCTGGATCTCCCTAGCAGTACTTGCATTCCTTGGAAGCATTTTCACAAACATTAGTCAAACTTATTTAGCAAAGTGTTCCTCTATCCCTCTAAGGCACCATTTGTTTTAGATAATTTAATTTTAACTTTGGTTGTGTTAACAAAACTATGTTGACTTTATTTTGTAGTTGTTTAACATTAGATTTTGTAGATTAATAGTTCACAGATACTAGTGTGCCATAATTGCCCATATATAACTAGTGAGATGCACATAACTCATGTACCTCATGCTAGTGTGCTTGGATACCTTGTATACACTATTTTTCATTAGACTAGCCATTATCCAAATAGTGAGTATTTATATAAAGTGCTATAACACACAGGTGGTCCTCCTTTTACACCAATTAATAATAATGGCAAGCCTCACAGATGGTTGGATAATGTCTAGTCTAATCCAAGCATACTAGCATGAGGTACATGAGTTATGTTCATCTCACTAGATATAGATGGGCATTAATGCTCAATTGAATGATACATTCACATAAAAATGTGAACTCCTCTTAATCTACAAACTCTCATGTCTGATAATATCAAGTAACGAGTCATTCCATTCAAGAAAGACCATGTCTGACAATATCAACCTAGAACAGAATAAGGAGTATGTAGAATTTAGTGATTGCATCTTCCATTAGAGCCACTTCATATGCACAAGTGATGAACATGCATATTTTCCTGAGCGCTATTGGGAGCTTACCCAACAACACATGTACTATTGTGAAAATTGCCACAAATCTATTTGTTGTTGGGTCTAGCTCACAGTATTGCTTGGTAAATTATGCATGTTTTTCACCTGTGCATATACCTTCTATGATCAACTCTTATATGCACAGGTGATGAACATTCAGATTTTCCTAAGCAGTACTTTGAGTAGTCCTCCAACACATGTACTATTGTGAAAATCATCACAAGTTCATTTGTTGGAGGAAATCTCATAGTACACATGTTTGGAGGTCTGAAGGAAACAAGAGAATTTGAAGAGTCATGAGTCTTAAGATTGTACTTAATATAGCCAAGCTTCATTCAATGGTACATTCAAACATGAAACAAACCATTCTTAAACTAGATTAAACTAGTAAACCAAAGGACATACTGATTATAAGTAAACTAGTAAACCAAAGGACATGTTGATTAACAGAACTGTTGACTTTATTTTGTAGTTGTTTAACATGAGAGTTTGTAGATTAATAGGAGTTCATAGATACTAGTGTGCCATAGTTTCCCATCTATAACTATTGAGATGCACATAACTCATGTACCTCTGCTTATGAGTTGTTACCTTAGAAAAATGAGCAAGAAACCAAAAAAGAAATAATTAGCAAAAAATGTTAATTACAATCATTTCTTTTTTGGTTTCTTGCTCATTTTTCTAAGATAACGGCTAAGCGGAGCATCAATATCCTCTTCATTCCCCTCCTCTCTCTCTCTCTCTCTCTCTCTCCCCTACTAGTCCTTTGGCATGTATTAAACAAAATAAAATTTTCAGCATATTATTATCATTCTATTTCTTTGTTGTAAACATGCCATTGGTTCAGTTTTGTAATTTTTTTTTGTGTTAAATGCATTTAAAATAAAGGTCTAATTTTGTAGACTGTTGATGCAGAGCCCTCTACTATAACCTTAAATAGGCCAACTCAACTTGAGGATTCAACAAGAAACTTAAATGGAATACACCAAGAAGTACCAAATGATGAATGCTCAATTGTTGTAATGGCAAAGCAATATCAGAACCATCCTTTTCTAGAACTTGATTTTTCTATAGTCCTAATGATTTTTCTTATTTCTTGAACATTGTTGACATATTTAAATGGAATACACAATACCAAATGATGAATGCTCAATTGTTGTAATGGCAAAGCATCAGAACCATCCATTTCTAAAATTTGATTTTGTATAGTCTTAATTATTTTTCTATAGTCCTAATGATTTTGAAAATTGTTGACAAAGAGTGTTTCTTTTTTTTATTATAGTATAAATGATTTTTCTATAGTCAGAATGATTTTTCTTATTTCTTCTCTTTTGTCTCTTTTTTATTTCCTATGTCTATGCTTCATGACAGGATTTTGTCACCTTCTTTTGATGGTATATTTCATTCACTCTTTGTGGAATACTATTTTATTTCAACTTAATATTTCTTTCATTTTTCATATACACAGAGACTACACATGTTGATAAAACAATGACCTATTTGATTTAGGTTTACTTTTCATTATTGTAAATGGTTAATATTTCTGATGGTATTCCTTGGTGTATTCCATATATAAATAATGATATAAAAATAATAAATGTAGTAACGATGGTGCAGTGCATTATTGATATAGGCTCGATGGCTCTTGTCAATGTGACAAACTATCAATGTGGTGGTGGGTAGTGTGTGTTGAAGACTTCACAGACACAGAGCAACCCTAGATGACAATTTTGGTGCTACCCAAATAGAAAAAAGGTTGCTAATGTGTATATATTTAATATTTCTAATGTAAATACTATTCATTATATTATAAGAACTAATGTAGATTGGGCATCATAGGAACATAATGGCTATAGATACTTTAGTTGGGTCGATGACAACTCATTTGCATCTATCCGCCCATCTCCACTTATCTGCAATGAAGAATTTGAGTGCAAAACGTGTCAGGCTAGGGCAAATTCTGAAATTATATTTTTACGATGCCTTCTTTGTATTGTAATCGCATATCTTTGTTGCGACCATATGCAAAGATGAACTCAGGAATTAGTTAGTTTAGTATTTTCATATTGTAACTAATATTTTAATATGGATATGACGTAACTTCTCTTTGCCTCAAGTGTGCATATATATGGTTTACATCTTTTTTTAGAATAATTCTTCATGTTTATAGCTCAGGTGAGCCCCAATCTGCTATCAATCACATGATTTAACGTATAGTGTTTTCTTGGTTATTCCATTTGTTCCTTGACCTTTGAAGGCCATTTGGTAATTTCAACTACACCTAAGGATCCATCAGTAGTTGTGGAAAATAGGATTCATGTTGCAATGCCCAAGCTGCAAGATGGGAAAGAGAGGCAAGAAGAGTGGAAAGAAGATAATATTCCTGAGATCATGGATGGACACAATGTTGCAGACTTTATTGATCAAGATATCTTGTAGAGGCTTGAAGAACTAGAGAGGGAAGAAGTGATGCAAGAGCATCCTAGGATTCTTGGCAATCCTGTATCAACCAAAAAATATGTTTGTATTTAAGGTAGATTGTTAGTTTTGATCTTAGTTTGGAGAGTTCTTGCTCAGTTTGGGAGACTGGTTGCTCGATTTATGTGTTTACTAGGGTGCTCAGTCTTTGAAGGCTGCTTGGTAACTGAAGGCATTAGTTTCCTAGTGCTCAGTGATAATTGCATTGCTTGGTCATGCTTGGCATGGTTGGTTCACTGGCGCTCGATTATTTCCTTTGTTGCTTGGTGTTCTTGCTTACCAACGGGATTATTTAGATGAATCGGCTTGGCTGACTAGTGCATTTAATTTGGGTCATGCTCCTCGAGTTATGGATTGACCGTTGGATGTGTGGGGACCTAAATCTAGCATGTTGCATTCTTCTATGTGGATCTGATGACCTTTGGAGCCATCTTTTGAAGAGTTTATTTATTTTAAGGCTATGTGAGAGTTGACTGATGTTTTAGCATTTAATATTTGTTTGAAATATTTAATTGTTTCATCAGCTGACTTGTGGTTGGGAATCAGTATTTATAGGATGCTTGGGTAGATGTTTAGGGCATCAAATAGTTGGTTGGAAGGTTAGTAGCCTGCGAGCTTAGGAGTAGGAAGATTGCTTGGAAGTTTGAGTACAAGTTTAAATCTTTCCTGGGTGCCTACCAACGTGCTGCCTATTGCAGACCTAGACTAGCTGGATGTTGATGTTGGGGAAAAGATTTAGATTCAGCGAGATCTTGTAGAGTGTTACTTGCATTTTAATTGGTCATAACTGGGAAGGCCTTACAGCTCAGCACATTGCATGTAATTGGTTTTTTCATGAATAAAGACTTATGTTTCATTTCAAATCTGTTGTTGTTATTGTATATTTCCACTGCATATTGGTTTGGTTGCAAGTTCGGTCAGTCCTTAACTGGATCCACCCACCTTGACTACATTAAGAAGGGCTTTGGATGGTAGCTAAGGGTGATGAGGATGATGAGATGGGCTTTCCAACATCTGTTGAATACAAGGTATCAAAATCACAGGCTATAAGTATCAAAATATAAACTGTTGTAAAAGGAAGAAACACATATGTATCATCATTTAATAAAAAATATAAAAGTATCCCACAGACACAAAGTTTCTATTATAACAACCATCCTCTAGTCCCATGGTGTACTAATCTCAAGGTAAGAACAATTTACTTAAGCCATCATATAAGTATCATCCTAAAGTTTAAATAGACATTGACTATGGATTGACTATCATTTTTAAGCTTGAAGAAGTGGTATATTAATGAAGAGTGGAAAGAAGATGATATTCCTGAGATCATGGATGGACATAATGTTGCAGACTTTATTGATCCATATATCTTGCAGAGGCTTGAAGAACTAGAGAGGGAAGAAGGGCTTAATTAGGAGTGCAGAGGAAATAGAGCATGACAAATTGAAATAATAAGATACAAGTTGAGGAAAATTGAATCAAAAAATGTAAAATTCTAACAAACTAGTTAAAAAAAAAACATTAAGAAATTCATAACCAAATCTAGTTTGCAAAAGCTTCCGCAATTGAAACTCGCCTTCTCAATATTTTCTCTAATAACATACTTGCAAGTCCACTGACAAATCTTTGTAATATCGGCTCCATTGAATCCTTGGGTATAACAAGCCAATTCCATTAGGTATATTGAAAACTATTTTCTTGGTTGTCATACCATCCATCTCCGTCAACAACTGGTTAAGGACTCTGTCCGCAGCACCACCAGCATCCCCAACATTGCTTCCATGCTACAAACATGAAAAACAATTATGTATCACCAATCAGAGCCTATCTCTCAAATAGTTCAAACAAAATGAAAAAACCCAGAGTTTCATGCAGAGCAGAGCAGATGGATTGCTAGATCCCGCTAACAAATCTCTATAATATCTCATCAATAAATATAATGGACATGGCATTCTTCTCAGACTCCTCAAAAGCCTTTTGGAGATTTCTTTCACTTTCTCCAACCAACTTTGACATGATTTCAAGTCCATTGATATAGAAAAAGAAGGCATCGGTTTCATTTGCCACTGCCCTAGCAATTAAAGTTTTCCTAGAACTAGGAGGCCCATAGAGAAGAATACCCTTTGGGGGCTTCACACCAATAGATTTGAATGGTTTTGGGTGTCTAAGAGGAAGCTCTACCAACTCATGAATCATCATTCAGAATTAGTTGAACTAGACTTTCTTTGTTGTAGAATTGATTTAGTATAGAATATTTTCCAGCAGGATTTTTTTTTTAAAAGCAAGGTTTTCATAGCATTATCTACCACTTGAGAAAAAGTTTCCATAGCTAAATTTCCTTGCCATAGTTAATATTTCTCTAAAGACTTACAAGTTAGTAAGTCCTCGGCTAGAACAGACACATTTGTCACTTCATTAAGAAGACAATTATGTACTAAGTTTCCTAACTGTATAAGTCATCATCATATTTATTATCTGTTGTAGCAAATACATCCAAAGCACCAAGAAATTGAAATTCAGAACCAAAGCCTTGAGATTTCTGTAGTGTTTGTGCAAAGGCTTGATACTTCCGAATATCAGCATCACTGACACTTCTTCGGGCATATTTCATTGACTCCTCAAAATGAGCAGCCTTTATTTCAGCTACCTCATCACTATCATCCTCACCCATTGCCTCAGGGTTCTCACTTCTTTTTCTTTCATGTTCAATATTATCTTGTAAAAGTGCAGAGGAAAGAGAACATGACAAATTGAAAAAATAAGATACAAGTTGAGGAAAATTGAATCAAAAAATGTAAAACTCTAACAAACCAGTTCAAAAAAAACCATTAAGAAATTTAGAACCTAATCTAGTTTGCAAAAGCCACCACAATTGAAACTCACGTTCTCAATATTTTGTCTAATCGCATACTTGCAAGCCCCCTGACAAATCTCTGTAATATCTCATCAATAAATATAATGGATGGGGCATTCTTCTCAGCCTCCTCAAAAGCCTTTCAGAGATTGCTTTCACTTTCTCCAACCATCTTTGACATGATCTCAGGTCCATTGATATAGAAAAAGAAGGCACCAATTTCATTTGCCACTGCCTTAGAAATTAAAGTTTTCCTAGAACCAGGAGGCCCATAGAGAAGAATACCCTTTGGGGGCTTTACACCAATAGATTTGAAGAGTTGTGGGCATCTAAGAGGAAGCTATACCAATTCACGGATCACCAGTCAGAGCCTATCTCTCAAATAGTTCAAACAAAATGAAAAAACCCATAGTTTCACGTAGAGCAGAGCAGATGGATTGCTAGAGCCCAAAGCAGTCTGGAAAATAGAATGAGCAGGGACCCACTGGCAACAAGTAGCAAAATGAGTGTGGACACCTGAAGATAAATATCTAGACTAATCAATGATTAGGATACCGTTGGTGATTAGTCTGGATATTTATCTTCAAATTTTTTTTAATCACTGCGCGTTTCATCAAAATTTTGACCCACCTGCGTTGAAAGTTTGGCATAAAATTGACCATTCTATGTCGAAATGTGGCGTCATGGGTTTGGCATCTTGGTTGGAGCTGCTAAATATTTTGACCAACTGTGGTTGAAATATAACCATCGCAAGTTTGGCATCCTAGTTGGAACGACCAAAGTTTTTGACCAATATTAATTTATATTGGTCAAAAGATCAACCAATACACGAATACATGCCAATGTTATTTTTGGCCTAGATTTCCCTCTTTTTTGACCAATATGGGAGTCGATCATTCGACGGTTTCAAGTATGGGTCAATGTTTTGATGCAGATAATAGCGACGAACCAGTTGGTCAACTATTCGACCATGTTGGGTAGAAACTTTGACCAATATTGCGTCAAAAAATGGTGCAAAATGAACTAGTGAAGAAAACTAGATTAAATAGTTAGAATTATAAGGAATACCAATTTTAATTCATAAAGTTCTATTGAAGTGAAATAGGATTAATCTAGAACATTCTATTATTCATAATATGGCCATTCTGAACTAGATATGCATTCAAACTTTAAGTTTCAAAGTAGGAAGACATCCACACAATGAAAAAATTAGATTGAATACCAAATTTTATATATCAAGTTGTGCAATAATTGTATATGTATTTATAGAAATGGCATAAATGTCAACTCAATCAAAGATTTACAAAAATGTAGCATATCTTTCATATCAAGATCTATATATAATAAAAATGTTGAATAGCTACATGTACTAGTCCTTAAATGATCACATCTAACATTATATGTCTCTACCAAATCCTATAATTTTAGTATATCATCAGAAGTGAGCCTCTTCAAATTATTGCATGGCTATGAAGATCTCTACACAAAAAAATTCAAATAAAAAAATTAAATTACTTATGTCAATAATAGTTTACAATTGTCAAATTAACATCGAAATAATATGTTGAACTATAATCTCTCTAAAATTAAAAAATTTGATTACCTTATGTCTTTTATTTCTCACTAAAAGGAATTTTGAAAATGATGACCCTATTTCAAGATCAATATTCCTACCATATCTATGAGGTAGAGAGTCTTTGGCATGGCCATATCGTGAATATGGCTATATTACCATCTAGAAAATAAAATTGATACAAGTTAATATACACACACACATACATATGTATGTTATATAAATATGTGTGTGTACATGTGCATGTGCATGTGTGTGTGCTTGTGTGTGTGAGTGTGTGCGTGTGCATATTCCTATGTGTGTGTGTGTCTGTGCATGTGCATGTGTGTGTGTCCATGTGCATGTGTGTATGCATGTGCATGTGTGTGTGCATGTGTGTGTGTGTGTACATGTGCATGTGCATGTCTATGTGTGTGTACGTGTGTTTGTGTCTATGCGTGTGTGTATCTGTGTGCATGTGTGTGCATGTGTGTGTGCGTGTGTGCATGTGTGTGTATGTGCGTGTGTGTGTGCATGTGTGTGTGTGTGATGTGCATGTGAATATACATGTGTGTGTGTGTCAGAGAGAGCATTTGACAAAGAAACATAAACTAAACATATATCTATTTCTATCTAAATGTATATCTACAATATAAAATAAACACATGTATCTAATTATTTGATGGATATCCTATTATCGTGGGAGGGGTCATTCTTGATGAAAAGGGTATGACCATTTCATGTTAAAAAATGACAAGATTTTAATACAATGAATTTGCATGTGCATATAATCATGATATTGAGAAAGTTTAAAAAAAATACATATACAAGTTTCCTCTCTTCTTCCAATGTATTAGGTGCAATCATCAATATTGTAAACCATAGCATTGGTTGCAGTATATAGAAGAAATAAAATTTAAGACTATCAATCTAGATGTATGTGTATAATCATAATACATATGAAAAATCAACATCCAAATCATCCTACAATAACTCATATAAACTCTTTAAACTATTTTTGCAATTAAAATTATGTTTAATTACCTTTCATAGGTTAGTTGATCTCAAGGAATAAATTGAAATAGGTCCTAACTCAGTCACATAGTGTACCCTAAAAGAGTAAGATAAGATCAACATATAATATTAAAATATAATTTAAATTATCACACTTTAAATGATATTCATGTCCAATAAAATTATAATTTCACTTATGTGCAAAAAATGATATCATATAGCTTTCTAAACCAAATGAAATGGCCATAAGAGTAGTATCACAGGCCTATGAAATATGGTCATCATCACCTAGTAAACATTAGCATGTTAATATATCTTATAAAATATTATTTTGAATACAATTTATTATTCTACGGACCAATGACATGTTATAAAAAAATTTTACCTTTTGATGAAGATTCAAGTGCACAAGTTGTGGTAGAAATGGTCGATGGTGTTGTTAAAAAGTAAATTCCACCAAGATAACTGAGATGGGGGGGGAATTATTTATTAGATAATTATAAATTTTATCATCTTCAACAGCATTAAACCATATAAGCAATATAATTACCAACCATAGAAAGATATTCATACACAATAACACAATGACACAAAATATGTTGACTAGGGAACCTCTTGATCAAAGAGTAAACCCCGGTGGGAATGATGCCCACAAAAGATGCACTAATATGAATATTCCTTGTGAGAGGATGGACTTTGTTAGGAGTCTTATGAAATACATTCAGTACATATGAATCTCTATTAGGAGATTTTGAATCCCTGTTAAAAGATTCTAACCCTGTTAAGAGTTATCGAAGATAAAAGGACCCACTGCCCAAACAGCTTCAAGGTAAGATCACTGAACACACTGTCCAAATAATCTTTGCATTACTCAATAGAATAATATATTACCTCTTCTTTGACTGTGTCAAACCGCACTCACTGTTACATCATATCTCAATTTCAAATCTTTGTACTTCGCATGTCTACCTTCACAAATTTGCTTTCATACTTAGCTCTTTTCTTCACTTCATGCATACAGCATCACAACCATTGCTACCATATCATAATTACATACTTTCACATTATAACTACCTTCAACAAGGAAATACATTCCTTCCTTTATACCACAATCAAAAAATTACAAATGAGTTGGCATACAATTACAAAATAAAAGTTTCCACACGCTACACCAAAATTACACAAAACTATCAGCTTCCAAATAAAATAAATCTTCACTCATTCAACCTCAAAGTCTATAATATCATCCACATCACTATCAATGTGTCTCCAACTTCCCTTTAACTGTGCAAAACCAGATTCCATCCTGATTAGGAGATATCATCCAATTTCCACAAACTGCTACTCAGGAACACTGCCTGAATACTGCTTCCACCAAAATGATCATAACTTCCATGAATAAATGAATTACTATCTATGCTCTTAACCATAGACATATGACATATCAAAGAGTATAACCTCAACATTTCATAGCTCCAACTACAATAACCCACGTGCGCTAATCCAAACTCTGTCTGCTTCTCCGCAAGTCTTTGGTAAATCACTGTGTTGACATCAATGACAATCATAGTCATGAATGCAACAACAACTACTACAGAATGGCTGCCAAACACTTTAGCATTCATTCTTAATAATCTCCCCCATTGGCATTGATGGCAACATAGATGAAAAACATCCAATGTTCCAAAAATCCAATACTGCGACACTGCCTCTTCAAATCCTCTTCATCAATCAAATCTTGCTTCGTTATCCTATTCAGTTCTCTCCAACAGATGTCTCATATTGTTTTTCATGTATACTTCTCCCCCATTAACATCAATGATAGAAATTCCATCACTATGTCAACAACAACTCAATGTCAAAAGACACTTTTCAGAAAATACATTTACTAGAGTCCTCATGACTCAGCTCAGATACACATACTCCCCCATAGAGGAAGTACCAACATTTAGTCCAGAAGAAAGATAAGGCTCATAAACCACTGGACAGATGCAACCAACTACATCACTTCTCAAAAGTAGGCTAGGGCATAACCCCAAGCATACCTCTCAGATACTCAAATGTATCCTTAGGCAAAGGCTTTGTGAATATATCTGCTATCTACTCCTTTGTACTTATGTACTCAAGTCTAACTTCTTTTTCAGAAAATTTCTCTCTTACAACATGATACTTAATATCTATATGTTTTTTCCTAGAATGTAATACAAGATTCTTAGACATACTAACTGTACGGGTGTTATCACAATGTATAACAATAGGTTCAACAAATTTTATACCAATATCCTTCAGCATTTGCTTCATCCAAATTATCTGGTTACAATTGTTTGTTGCTGCTACATATTCTACTTCTGTTGTGCTTTGTGAGATACAATTTTGCTTCTTACTTAGCCAAGAAACTAATCTTCCTCCAAGGAAAAATGCTCCACCACTGGTGCTTTTCTTATCATCAACACTACCTCCCCAATCAGCATCTATATATGCACATAGGGTAAAATCATCAGATTTTTCATACCATAATCCATAGTCCATTGTGCCTCTTAAATATCTCAGTATCCTCTTTATTGCTACATAACGTGATTCTCTAGGTTCAGCTTGAAATCTTGCTACAATTCTAACTAAATGTGCTATATCAGGTCTTGTATAAGTCAAATACTACAATCCTCCAATCATAGATTTGTATTTTTTCTATTCTACTGCAAGAGTCTCATCTATGCTAGATAACTTATGTTCGGTCACCATAGGTGTTCCAATTGGTTTACAATCCTCCATTCCAAATCTTTTCAACAAGTCATTCAAGTACTTTGTCTGACTTACAAAGATACAATCATTGTTTTGTGTTATCTATAATCCCAACAAGTATGTCATCTCACCAATCATACTCATTTCAAATTCAGTCTTCATTTCATCAACAAATTTGTCACTAGCTTCATCTTCTCCTCCAAAGATAATGTCATCAACAAAAACAACTATAACTAACAAACCATTTTCAATTTCTTTTGTGTATAGATTGCTATTAGTTGTTCCTTTTATAAATCCCAACTTTAAAAAATACGTATTCAATCTTTCATACCAAGTTCTAGGTGCTTGTTTAAGTCCATATAAAGCTTTCTTCAATTTACATACCATGTCTCCTTCTTGAGTTAAAGGAAAACCTTCAGGCTGCTCAATGTAGACTTCTTCTTCCAATTCTCCATTCAGAAATGTTGACTTCACATCCATCTAATATACTTTAAATTTCTTGTAAGCTTCATAAGCCAAAAACATTCTTACTACTTCAATTCTTGCAACAGGTGCAAAATTTTATTCATAGTCAATTCCTTCTTGTTGTGAGTACCCCTTACATACCAATCTTGCTTTGTTTCTTACTACTTCTCCTTGTTCATTCATCTTGTTTCTGAATACCCATTTAGTTCCAATAACATTCTTGTCTTTAGGTCTAGGGACCAATTCCCATGTCTTGTTCTTTTCAATCTGATCTAGTTCTTCTTTAATAGCATTAGTCCAACTTTCATCTTCACAAGCTTCATTAGTAGTCTTAGGTTCAATTTGAGAAATCAAACATAGCTATTCTTGTGCCTTATTTCAAGTTAGAAATCCTCTTTTGATGCTACCAATAATCTGTTCAAAAGGATGATTCCTTAACAAACTCTTGCTAGGTGTCATTGTCTAAGATATCTCTTTAGATGTAGGTTCTTCAATAACTTCACTATGGCTTTCATTCAAAAAACCACTGTCATTTTCATAAAACAATTTAGTAGTTCCAGTATTAGGTTTAGCATGAGCTTCTTCATCAGATTCATAATCAAGCATTCTTTCCTGAATTTTGAACTTTTCACCAACTTTAACATTTGTGCTTTTAACAATAGTCTTAGTTCTTTTATTGAAACATCTATATGCTTTGCTTTTCAAAGAATATCCAATAAATATACCTTCATCACTTCTAGGATCAAACTTTCCAATATCATCATCTCTCCTTATATAACATTTGCTTCCAAAAATTCTAAAATACTTAACTGAGGGTGCATGTCCAAACCATAATTCATAAGGTGTCTTGTCTATGTCTACTCTGCTTTGTACTATGTTCATTGTATACATTGTTGTGTTCACTGCTTCTCTCCAGAATATCTTTGCCAAATCATTTTCAAACAACATAGCTCTTACTACTTCAATCACTAATCTGTTCCTTCTTTCTGTAATGCCATTTTTTTTAGGTGTTCTAGGGGTTGAATACTGTCTTTTAATGCCATTTTCTTCACAAAAGTTGTTAAACTCTCTAGAAGTAAATTCTCCACCTCTATCAGATCTCAAACATTTAATCTTCATTCTAGATTCATTCTCAACTTTATTCTTAACAATCTTAAACTTATCAAATGCTTCAAATTTTTCTTTAAGAAATGCAATCGACGACATCATTCTTGTAAAATCATCAACAAGAATCATAAAATACCTTTCTCCATAGAATCCTCTAGTCCTGGTAGGACCACTCAAATCTATATGAACAATCTCCAACTTCTCTATAGATGTAAACTTCTTACTAGGAAAAGAACTTCTCTTATGTTTAGCCATTACACATTTTTTGCAAATCATGTTAGTAGGCTTCATAATTTTAGGTAAATCTCTTACTGCAAGTGTAGTACTTAATTTCACAATGTTATCAAAGTTTATATGACAAAACCATCTATGCCATAACCAAATGTCATCAATCTTTGTAATCAAACATGTCATCTCAGTAGGATTCAACTGAAATACATTACCTCTGGTTCTAGATCCATTTCCAATCAGATTTCCATCCTTATCCTTTATCACACAAGTTTTCTCAATAAACCAAACTTGATATCCCTTATCAACTAACTGTCCAACACTTAAAATATTATGTTTCAATCCATCCACAAAATAAACATCATCAATATTAGTCTTTCCATCAAGAGTAATAGATCCTCTACCTTTAATCAAACAAGGTGCATTGTTTCCAACTCTAACAACCCCTCCATCATATTCATTCAACTTTATGAACTTTTTCATGTCTCCAGTCATATGATGTGAACAACCATTGTCTATAATCCAATCAGCTTTCTTTTCAACTTGATAAACTAAGGCTTTTTCTTCCTTAACATCAGTTTCAAGATTTTCTTCTTTAATTGCTACAAATCCTACGTCATCATTATTTTCAGTATCACTTTCACTTAAAGTTCTTTCTATACTAACTTCAAGATCTTCATCATTAGCATAATAACATTCCTTAGATCTTCTAGGTTTGAAATTGCTTCTATACTTTTTAACTCTCTTAGGACATTTAGATGCAAAATGACCATATTCTTGACAAGTCCAACATTTAAATATTTTCTTACCGTCAGGTTCTCTTTTCACAAGCAAGGAAATACCTTCTTCAATCTTCTTGTCTTCTTCATTTCTAGATCTGTTGCTGCTAGCATAATCTCCACTCACACTAATGCTTCTTGACAAAGTAGGGTGAACACTAAGAGCACTGAATGTTGTCTCCATTGTAGGTAAGTCTCCTGATAATCTCAGGTTCATTTCTACTGCTTCCAATCTTCCAAGAAGAGTCTCTCTTGTAAAGTTTTTTGTACAAGGTATCACTTGTTCAATCATCTGTGTTGTCTTCTTAAATACAGAAGTCAATGTCCTCATAATTTTCCATATCACTTCATTCTTTGTTTTTGTTCCTCCACAAGATTTTATACCTGTAGTAATTTATGACATTCTACCAATATAACTTCTAATAGATTCATCTTCCAAAATTCTTATATCTTCAAATGCACATATCCAATTATGTAATCTAATTCTTTTTGCATGTTCATCACCTTCAAAAGTAGAGTGTAAAGCATTCCAAATTTCATGAAATTTTTTCAAATATTTTACCTGACTATACTCATTCTCTGGAAGTGCTGTCAAAAGTGCTTCTCTTGCAAGTATGTTACAGATGAACAGATCTCTCTCTTCCACAGTACATGTTTCAAGATTGTCCTCTTCAATGATAGTCTTATTATTCTTTGTAATCAACCAATAACCTGGTCCTAAACATAATAGGTGTGTCTTCATCTTTTCTTTCCAGCTATCAAAATTTACTCCATCAAACTTAAGGCTTTCTTTCCTGAAATTCACCATGGATCTCCTTAAGCTGTTAAACTTCTTTTTCAAGGACCTACCACTCTGATACCAATTTTTAGAAAGTAAAGTCCACCAAGATAACTGAGAGGGGGGGGTGGGTGAATCAGTTATTAGATAATTATAACTTTTATCATCTTCAATAGCATTAAAACATATAAGCAATATAATTACCAACCATAGAAAGATATTCAAATACAATAACACAATGACACAAGATATGTTGACTAGGGAACCTCTTGATCAAAGAGTAAACCCTGGTGGGAATGATGCCCACAAAAGATGCACTAATATGAATATTCCTTGTGAGGATGGACTCTGTTAGGAATCTTATGAAATACCTTCAGTACATATGAATCCCTATTAGGAGATTTTGAATCCCTATTAAAAGATTCTAACCCTGTTAAGAGTTATGGAAGATAGAAGGACCCACTACCCAAATAGCTTCAGGGTAAGATCATTGAACACACTGTCCAAATAATCTTTGCATTACTCAATAGAATAATATGTTACCTCTTCTCTGATTACGCCAAACCGCACTCACTATTACATCAAATCTCAATTTCAGATCTTTGTACTTCACATGTCTTCCTTCACAAATTTGTTTTCATACTTAGCTCTTTTCTTCACTTCATGCATACAGCATCACAACCATTGCTACCATATCATAATTACATACTTTCACATTAAAACTACCTTCAACAAGGAAATACATTCCTTCCTTTATACCACACTCAAATAATTACAAATGAGTCAGCATACAATTACAAAATAAAAGTTTCCACATGCTACACCAAAATTACACAAAACTATCAGCTTCCAAATACAATAAATCTTCACTCGTGCAACCTCAAAGTCTACACTATCATCCACATCACTATCAATGTGTCTCCAACTTCCCTTAAAATGCACAAAACCAGATTCCATCCTGATTAGGAGATATCATCCGATTTCCACAAACCGCTACTCAGGAACACTGCCTGAATACTACTTCCACCAAAATGATCATAACTTCCATGAATAAATGAATTACTATATGCGCTCTTAACCATAGACATATGACATATCAAAGAGTATAACCTCAACATCACATAGCTCCAACTGCAATAACCCATGTGTGCTAATCCAAACTCTGTCTGCTTCTTTGCAAGTCTTTGGTAAATCACTGTGTTGACATCAATGACAATCATAGTCATGAATGCAACAACAACTACTACAGAATGGCTGCATGAGGTGTTAAGTGTTCCACCTTGTGGACTCACCTCATATTTTCTTTAAGCGTTAAGTGTTCCACCTTTAGTGCTTTTCAATACTTTTTGATAGTGAATTACTTACTTTTTTATTTCTAGAAGGCCTGCTTGGGGATTTCATCACCTCAAGGGATGACCTTAACTCCCGTGTTCCGGCAGAGTATAAATATTGGGAGGTGAATCCAAAGACACCTCTCTTAGGAATGAGTTAGATTTCACTCTTGGCTAAGCCTCAAAGAACTTTATACCTTTGAGAAGTGAAGGAGGAGATTTGAGTTACCATCTCCCCCCAGCTGTGTGATTTCAAATTTTTCTCATCTACGGATTTGTGCCTCACGTACCTTGCATATATCAAGGACTCCTTTTAGAAAAGCAATGTATATCCTTGTAGACAACTTGCTAGGATGTTGTTGTGTTTTAAGTGCCTGCTAAAACATTCTCAAGAACATACACAAGTAGAGTCCCTAGGGAGTAGAAATACTAAGTCACTATTCCTATTCGTGCGCAAGGTTGCTTTGTCCCTTGCCCATTGCTTGAAGACTGTTTATTGACTACTTACAGGTGTGTCATACTTCGGTGGCTAGGCATGTCACCAGTGGTTCTCACTGTGTCTACTTGCTGATGCCTAGCTACTTTTGAGATTTCTCTCCTTGAGGACCTCTCGTGTATCAGTCACCAGTGGTTCCCACTGTGCCTACCTATTGATACCTAGCTTTCGTTCGACCTCTCACTTTCAGGACCTCTCCCTTACATCAGTCACTAGTGGTTCTCATTATGTCTGCCTATTGATATTTCGCTAGTATCTCTGAGAAAAGTGGTTCTCACTGTGTCTGCCTACTGATGTTTCGCTAGTATCTCTGATGTTTCACTAGTATCTCACCTTGAGAATCTCTCTCTCGTATCGGTCACCAGTGGTTCTCATTATGTTTGCCTATTGATACTTCGTTAGCTTCCCAATATCTTCTTGAGATTTAGTCTCCCACGATAGTCACCGGTGATTCTCACTGTGTCTTCCCACTGTCGCTATCCTGTTGAGACTTCGAACGTTGTATGCTTCCAATTTGACTTCAATCCGCTTGAACACAAACTTAAACTGAAACTAAAACTCTTTGTGTGTTCTTGTGTAGTGTACTAAGCTTTTCTCTTGCTTGTTTGTTTGCTTTATCATTTCCCCTCAAGTGAATCTAAGATGTCTTTCTTGACTGAGAAACGCAAAGACTGGGGGCATGATCTTTTCTTTGTTTTCTGCTTGCTAGTTTAGTTCCAATGATCCAAGAAATCTACATAAGAGGGGTGTCCATCTGTAAGAGCCTTCATCTCATATTGGATGGCCATGCGTACCTTGAATCCTTTTATATGGACACCTTAGTGAGGTTGGTTCTTCTCCTTGTTTGTTTTGAGTGACTTCTTTTGCTACATTTGGAATTGCTAACGCTCGTCTTGCTAAGTGAACATAGGGGTCACTGCAAGAAATCTTTGGCAAAAGAAGGAACTCTTGTGTGCTTCGTGTGTTTGTTCACAAGAGACATTTAGGTCATTCTAGCATTTATGCTCTAATGCTTATGTTAACTTGCTAGATTAAAAGGAATAGGTGTTCAGGTCATTCTGGCTCCTTGTGCCTTAATGCTTACATCTTATTCCAAAAAACCTAAGACTCATGTCATATTCATATTCTCATGATAGTGATATTAGTGAGGATTGTATGACATCTTGCGATTATCTGAACTTGAAAGGCTCTATGATGATAAATATGATGAGTCCAACAGTCGAGTCCGGAGGATTGCATTTGTTCATCCTAGGCCTGCATTTAGACTTGCATCTTTCATTCTAGGCTTACAGTTGGAGTGCTTTCTTGTTTCTCTCTTGATTGCTTTCTTCTAGATCTGCTCATCAAAGGTTCTCATCTTTTGTCCTAGTCTCATCTTGGCTGCATCCTTTTTCGGGATCGAAATCAAAATCTGACATCTCTAAGTGGCTCAAAATCATGTTTTAAATATTGGACTCCTCCTAGATCGGATGCTTGTGTAGTCAACCTTCTGGTGTCATCTTCCTGCCAGATCCTCATCTTTGCATCATGTTCTCAAATCTTTTATTCTTTTCATCAAGTCAACCCTAGTCAAATTTGGTCAACAAGACCTCTGCTTTGCTCTGATTTGCTTTTGCAGCTTCACGAATCTAGTCTAATTGCTTTTGCTCTGCAATCTCTTGTTATCAATCATCTTCTGACATGTCATCTTTCCATTTTGCTCCCGAGGGGGCAGGATGATTACATCATTTGAATCTTGTCGAATCTATTCTTGAATCAGTCTAATTTGAATCATCAGTTCTCATCGCTAAGGGCATCTCGGTGCCTCGCATCTTGTTATCTTATCATCTATCTTTTAGGTATCTGAGCAATCTAACTCGGATCCTCAAGGGCCAAGCTTCATTTTGGAGATGGTTCTTGAAACCTTTTTAGGTATTGGGGAAATCTAACCCTAATTCCTGGGAGTCAAGCTTCATTCTGGAGATAGCTCTCAAAATCTCTTTTAGACCATTATCTGGGCAATCTAACCCAGGTCTCAGAGGACTAAGCTTCGTATTGGGGCAATCTAACCCTGATTCGGAGATAGTCCTAAATCTGCATCTCCATCAATTGGCATTGGGGTAATCTAACCCTGATTTTGGTTCTCTTCTAAGACCGTTGTCTTCGCAATCTAACTTGGACTATGGAAATTCTCATCATTTGTCATTTCAGACTATTCTTTGAATCAACGCGTTGTTCGCACATCAATTCAAAGAGGGGCAAATGTAATACCCCAAAATTGGCACCTAATCATTTCCATCAATTTTGGTGCATTTCTTCAATTTTCTATGTCATCAAAGTCCTATCTCACTAGGCAATTTTCTCTCCTACTTGGCTCTACTTGACTTGATGTCAGTTGCAAAAAACCTAATTTGCAATAATCAAACACTAAAATTAATTCCTAAGTCTCTTTGACTTTATTAGCTAAATTATCTCTATTATACATTAATTTAATTGTAAAGTCCTATGTGCTTTAAATTAAATTAAATCAAACCACCCCCTTTGGCTAATACACATAAAAAGGAATTAATTAATTGCTTGTTATTTGAATGGACACCTTTTCTTGAATTAATAATTTGAGATATTTGAAAGGTCCTCATGTGGCATTTTCCATTCTTTTAATAAATTAATTCATGCTTATTTGTCCCAAAAGGGATATGAAGGGTCAGGAGTTTCGAATCAAGAAACTCTTCCTCCTCCTCTTGGCTCTTCTATTTATTTGGGCTCTTTTTTTTCATTAGAGAGAGCAATTTTTGAGAGCATCTACACTATAGGCATTTTTTTGTCTCATTTGATTCATTATTTTCAAAGCTTTTTATTGCATTTATTAGATTAATATCTCATCATTAGTATAATCTTTGCATCACATTTTAGACTAAATTTTCTTATTTGTTCTTAGTTTAATATCATATTTGTTTCAAGTTCTTAGATTAAGTTGCATCTCATCTTTATTTTTAAGCTCTTAGATTAATTGCATCCTCATTCTTAGATTAAATTGCACTTCATCTTAGCTTAATTGCATTCTTGCTCATCTTTATTGCTTCTTGGAAATCCTCCATTGTTGAATTGGTCTCCCACCTGTTGGCTCTCATTCTGAGAGTATTCAAACACCCCATTCACATAGGAGGCAACATGTCACCTCACCATGGAATTTGGATTGAGTTCTTCATACTCTCTCCCAAATTCTATCAAGTGAATAATGACCATGTTGTGTTGTGTCTGATTTAGAGGTCACATTCAATCACATACAGGGATAACTATGTACCATGTTGGATAATGATATCAATCAATGTGACAATTTCTTAAAGATTTTATACCTCCAAATACTCATTCAGGGCTACTGGGACCTTGACATGAACAATAGGTTTTTTTAATAGTGGTCTCTAATTTGAATGGTTATCTACCTACTGATATCCAATTCTATCCTAGGTAGATTTTTTGCCTTTTCCTTGGAACTCCCTCATATCAAAATAATTGAGAATTTCATTTAGGATAAAATTACAATATAGTTTTCTCAAAAAATAGAGATGTGCCTCATAATTATTACAAGAAAGTTGGTTGAAGACCATCCACCACGATAAGTCATATTTCATAATATTCAAGACATTGTAAACACCTAAATTTGATTACATAATTTAGTAATCATATTTAGTCTTTTCCTAGGACATCTTGTTAATTAAATATTATTTATTTAATTAATTTATGTCATCCCCTAGTTAATTAATTAACTATAGCCCAATTAATTATCAAAATGACAAACCTATAGTCTGATAATTAATTAAATCCTTATTCCTCTATTAATTTAAATAGATACATTTATCTAAATAAATTAATTCATAGATCCCCTTTTCCTCTCACTTGGAATTAAATAAAATATTTAATTCTAATTCTCCCCTATTAGCTAATAATCCATGCTTAGCTAATTTAATCCTCCACTCATTCTCTCTCCTCCATCACATCTCCCTAATCCCCCACTTACCGAGCCTAATCACCTCCTAAGCATGTGCACAATCATAATCCAAGATTAAAGAATGCTAATCTACCTCAAAGTCAACCCCTTATGACATCACCTCCACATCCTCCAATGAGAAATCAAAAGCCTCTTACACCTCTTACACACTTGTACCCTCTCACACCTTCCAAAGGTGCCTCTCCTCTCATCCTTCACCATTGTGACACTTGTCACAATGCTAGGAATTTGAGAAAGAACAATCCATGTGCTTTCCCTTAGATGCATCTCCACCGTTGTTCACTCCTCTTTTGCCCCTTGATCTTGACCGTCTGTTTCACCCATCTTTCTATAAAAGAGAAGCTCTCCTCCTTCATTTTCATCCACCATTGAAGCAAAGTTATCATGTCATTTTCTCTATTGAAGCTTGAAGCATAGAT
Source organism: Chamaecyparis obtusa (assembly GCA_027943335.1). NCBI lineage: Eukaryota > Viridiplantae > Streptophyta > Pinopsida > Cupressales > Cupressaceae > Chamaecyparis > Chamaecyparis obtusa. Next base: position 551,462 of record BSBK01003241.1, on the reverse strand, counting down.
CATTGAGCACACATTCCATCCTTTGGACAAATCTTCTACATCTTGAAGGTTTGCTTGAAGGTTTTTATTTCTTTTGAGTGTCTTTGTCTTCTTTTTGTAGGTCTAATCATAGGTGTTTATCTCATTTTTTTTTTGAATGTTTAGTTTACTTTGCATTACTTAACACTATATTTTAGATATTACATTTTGGCACGTCTGGTGGGACCCACTTCAAGGGTCATTTTCTTTCTATCTTTCTTGTTTTTTCTTGCAAAACTAACCCAAATACTAAGTTTTCTTGTTGTTTGAGTGTGTTGCAAGGAGCTTTTTGGTATTTTGTAGGTTCAAGGTAGAAGAATACCTATTTTTGTAGCCATTCTCGTCATCAGATTTTGCATAGCAATAGATTTTAGAAAATTCTTAGTTTTGCGGAAACACTCGTATAGACATGGGAATGCTTGTACGGCCTCATAGGAACACATCCTCACAGCAGAAACTTCTATCTTCTATCTTTTTCTGTCACTGTCTATATTCTGGAAATTTTGTTACTATACCCTTTTCGCGAGATTGCATTCCTGCAATGCAGGAATGCAAGTTGACTAGATAGATTTGCTTGTGTACGTTTTGTAAGCCGCAGTACAACATTTATCTACAGTATTGATTTTTTCCCTCATTCCTGCAATGCGATATTGCTCTTTGACCCTGCGGGAATGCTACCTTGACTTAGCAAGATTGATAGTTAGCATCTTTTAGCCATACAACCCTCTATTTTCTAAAGTTTTCTGCCTTCATTCCCACAACGCGGGATCGATAGTTTACTTGCGGGAATGAAGTTTGACTTGTGGGAATGTGGCCATAGGTATTAATTTTGTGTTTTACTTTCTCTGTCATTTTTGGTTTATCTAACAGTCTTGCGGGAATTTCGGTAAGGCTCTACGAGAATGTTGTTTTCTATTGCAGGATTGTAGGTTTTTGCACGAATGCGGGTTAATATTTTAAAACAAAATTAACTCATTTTAGTTTCAATGCATTAAAAAGAATAGTGTATGCCAAACAACACCTCACATTTTTTATTTGGATTTAAAATGAACAAAGGTTAAAATTGAACAAGGCAAACATCACACTTCTTTTCGGTGCTTAAAATAAACTTACTCAATCTTGAATGCTTAAGGGACAAAGAATCAATGCGATGAACACTTCTTTTGGTGCTTAAAAAAATTGATCAAACACTATCTTGAATGTTGAAGGGAGTAAAACTTTTCTTGTTTTTGCAAAACAAATCTCTACTTTTTTCAAGCATTATCACTTACATTTCAAAACAAAGAACCTTGCATGCTAAACACGAGTGTTTGATGTTCTAGAATAGAAAACACTTAGTCTTAATAGGTTCAATTTGGAATGAATACTTCTTGGCGTGTTTGAAGGAGTGTTTTTCAACACTTCCTTAGAGCTTTTTAGTTTTTGCATAAACCTTGTTAAAGTAAGTGACGTGGAAGCAATTCACTTGTATCTATATCCTCTCCCCTTGCCTTTGCAGATCTTGGGTGAAGAGAAAGATCAAGTTTGATTGACAACACTTCTAGCGAGGCATGTCTAGAGAGAAGCACTTCCTCTTTAGAGAATGACCTCAAACCAGTAATACCCTAGTCGGTATATAAACAAGGTGTTGAGCAAACTCTCACCTTATCCCGGTAAGCTCAGGTGAGGTGTGTTGATGGTAGCCCAAGGTAGGTGAATATCCCTATGATTTTGGCATGGTCAACTAGGTTCTTAAGTGAGTCACACATATACAAACTGATTGGGGGGACGCCACAAACCTTACTAGAAGCCATTAATTAGAAGCCTACCCGATCTACTCCTGAAGGTATCATAATCTTTGTGCAAGGACCGACCCAAGTGGTTTCCTGGGTCACCTGAAGATTACTCACCATATATATTCCTCTTTTGGGATATCAAGCTATGGGAAAAGGTTGTGATACTAGCCTATCTTGTAGGTAGAAAGTGCTTGTATGTGTTCTCGAAAGTGACCTGACCCAGTAAAAACATCTATTGAACATACAAAATTATCAGAATTACAAAGTTCTTTTGCCAAAAGAGATCATCTACCTATATCCTCCAAGATTGCTTTGTCTCTTGTGAGAACTATTTGTCAAGATGTTATCCTGAAAGTGAGTTCAAGTTTGTTCAAAACCAAGCCAAGGTATACTTACTGCAGTCACATCCTAGCTTGACCCAATCCTGTGAACAGTTACTTTTTTTGACCTATGACCCAAACTATGAAGCATAAGAAAGCTAAGTTATCCATCCTGCATGCATATCGAGAAAATAAAGTTACAAAAAGAAAGCTCAAAGATTGTTAGCATATTATCACTACAGCCCACGAAGAAGAAAAGTACCAAACCTGATTGGATAACATACAATACAATGCAAGGGTTAAATAGTTTTCTTTTCAAATCCAAGTTGATCACCACTTTGTCAGATTAGAGAGTGAAGATTAGTTGGCATAACCTCCTCCTCCTTCAAAACTATGAAAATTGTCATAGCATCCCCCATCTTAGGTGATCCAATGGGTGCATTTATGTCATCGCCTTTTGAAGCATCATTTAGCATCATTATCCCAAGTCATTATCCTAGATCCATATCATATCCAAGAACTCTCCTTGAGTTGTCCTATCCTTGTTTACACAAATCAAAATCTTGAAGCTTCACCCATTCGACTAAGAATTGTCTAGGGTAGCTAGTACTTGCTTTTGTGGACCTCATCATCTCAATCCAGAGATCGGCCCACACTAGTAAGGATCCCATCATCTAAAGATCACAAGTCAATCTAAGGATGAAAATCCATGCATTTTGATCCCCCCATAAGGAAAGGTAACCCATCTCAATCCTCTTCCCAATAGTGTATCACTAAGAATCCTACATTTAGATCATCACCTAGTTCATCTCAAAATACAAACCCCCATCTTTAACATCATTCCGCTACATCTGCATTTTCCCTCATCTTAGGACATTGCACTTTCATGCTTGCTGTGACACGATCAAAGAAAAGAAAAGGGATGGATTCCAACCAGGCCACTACTTCAGCTAATCCAAATGATTCCACAGGTGAAATGGTGATGTATGACCCTCCGACAATGATAGTTTAGAACATATGGGAAGATCCTAGTGAGACACCCACTACTAACTCCATGGAGGCTTTCATGTTCCTCCTAGGACATGCACAAATGGTAAGTGCAATCATCGCACAAAATCATCTAGCTATATTGGCAAACTATGTGCAGGAGGGTACTCCCATCCCACCTCAATTACGCTCTTTTGACCCCACAAACCCCTTCCACATTTCTACCAACAGTGATTCATTTTTCATCCAGCAAGTCCATGATCCAACCATGAAAGTATCCCATATGGCATCACCTATCCCACATCTCTTGCAACCTCGTATGGCGATCCCCACAAGCACACCACTTTCCATCATGGGACCACCACCCCCTGCCTCTTCACAGATAGTCACTCAAGTGCCAGCATTCACCCAAGCCTCTACTCAAGCAATGCCACCTCCTACTACATCAACACCTCTTTCGAAAGGAGTCTCACAAACCACCCCACCTATATCCACCCAACAATCTCACTCCACACAAGTGCCTCTCACCTTTACGGCTAGTACACAGACCCAACAAGCCATCTTTACAATAGAATGCCACATGTGCCATCCCACAATCCTCCACTAGCACAAAAAACTCCCATATCAGCCCCCACGCTTGTGACCAACTCTGCATCACAAACCCTATTAGGATTCAACATTTCCTGGAGCCTCAGCCAAGCACAAATGAACACCATGGGCATACCCACACATGGCCAACTTTACCAAAAGGCTCATCAGCAAAAAACCTTCCCACAAGCAGCACCTCCACCTGCATTTACCAACTATTTATCTATGCCATTTGCTGCTTAGCAAACCAAACTTCCACAATCATAGAAACTTGGTGCTACCCATCCCACTAACTCTCATATGAAACCACCTATAGTGCACACCCAGACCACTATTCCCACTCTCAGAAATGTGGGTATGGACCCATCTTATATTGGTCAAGCTCATCACCAATCCCAACCACAACCATTCTACCAACCTCCCCAGCAGCAGCAATACTTCCCAACTCCGCAAGCCAATCCCCTCATCCCGCAGTAGCAAGCCTTGCCACAGCACACACCCACCTTGCACCAGTAATATGTCACTTAGCAAGTCAGCTAGAACCCCTTCTAGATGGCCTTTTCAACTGGGAAATCCCCATTCCCTTGATCACCATATCCTCCCTTTTCACCCACACCATCCGACCCATTCTCGCTAGGAGTACCCGCTCTAGCACCTACCAAGTCAGAGTGGGAAGAAATGAGAAATGCCATCAAAGAGCTTAAGATTGGTACTGAGACTAAGACATTCAAGTTCTAGGAGGTTTGTCTGTATCTGTTCGATAGATCAATCATAGCAATCCCCTTCCCTAAACATTTCAAAACACCAAAGTTTGACAAGTATCGAGGGAAGGGTGATCCAATTAACCATGTCAAAGAGTTCTACATGGCATGCCAGGAGGTGGCATTTAATGACATATTTCTCATGAAACTCTTCCCCAAGAGCTTAGGAGGGCCCACCCTTGAATGGTTCTACAAAATACCTTATGGAACTGTTTCCACATTTCCAGAGCTTTCAGAAAAAATTTGTCACCCAATATGCACACAACATTGAGAACGAGCTCACCTTATTGGATCTGTGGAATACCAAATAGAAGGGAGGTGAAACTCTAGCCGATTATTTACAATGATGGTAGAATCTCACAGTGAGATTGTCATACCAACCACCGGAAAAACATCTTGCCAAGATATTCATTGATAATCTGCACCTGAAGCTATCCCACTCTATGAAGATGAACTGCATTCAAACCAACCAAGACATTAAAGGGAAAGGCATGGATATTGAGCAAGCTCTTTTGGATGATGGTAGCATCAAACACTATAAAGAAAGCTCTCAAGACAGACCAAACAATGACCATTCTTGATATTGGAACAAGAATAAGAATGTGGTCACTAATGGAGCCACAGACACCAGGAATGTCCAAGTTGTGGTTGTAGGTCCTAATCCCACTCCTCCAGCATATCAATAGCAAATACTCATGTATCAACAACCAGCACCCATATACCAATAGCAAGCACCTGCCTACCAACAACCACCCTATCAACCTACTATGAATCAAACCAATGCTATATCTATTACCCAAGGAAGAAATAAGCCCCATGTTCATAATGACCCAAAGCACATCTTCACACCCCTTGGAGAACCCTTGGATGCCATTTTTTTCAAGATGGTGAGCGCCAACCTAGTTGTGTATCCGCAAACCTAGCCCTATGATGACTCAACACCCAAGCCAGCCTGGTACAAAGATAATGAATACTGTGAATACCACCATGTTAAGGGACATGCTACCACTAAGTGCATGAAGCTCAAGAGCTATGTCCAGGATCTTATAGATAAAAAGGAGATCACATTCAATGCTCCTACCCAAGCATCACCCAATGCCAACCTAAAAATCTACCAAAATGTGTTTCCTAAACACAATGTTGGAAAGGCCCAAGTTAATGCTACCCCTCCCGCTAGCCAAGATAAGGGTAAACAAGGTGACCATAGCAATGGAAAAAACTATACCACTGCCTACATAAACTATGATAAATTTTTTGGTTGTATCTCCTAGGTTGAGCCTACTGTGAACGCGATCCATGTCAAAGGTGCTGACAATCAATGTGTTGTTACTACCCAAAGAGGCCGGATATATGTAGCTGGCACTAATACTACCACCATCCCCAATGCACAATATAACCTCCTAGAACACCTTGGGAACACACTCGCACAAATCTCCATCCTTGATCTCCTTTGCACATCACCCCTTCATCAAGAGGTCCTCAACAAAGCCCTTCAAGAGGCCCACATCCCTGCAAACATCAATGCTATCCAATTCAAGAACCTTGTGGGGCACATATATGCATCCACTCTCTCTTTTTAGCCATCCAACATGCCATCTATTAAACCATATCATAATCTCCTACTCCGCATTGTCATCATGATCAATGACTTTGCCATCAAACGGGTCATGATAGATAATGGTTTGGCCCTCAATCTTTGTACATTAAAATTTGTTCAGTAGATCGGCCTCATAGAAGCAAACATCTCTCATGAGGTGATCACCATCAAGGCCTATGATAATCTAGAGAATACCTCTGAAGGTACCATTTTGTTGCCAATTAAAATTGGTCTCATCACACAGGACATAGTGTGCCACATTGTTGATTTTGATCTCCCTTACAACATCCTCCTGGGTCGTCCCTGGATCCACTCCATCCAAGCAGTCCCTTCCACCTATCATTAGTGCATCAAATTCCCTTATCAAGGCACTGAAATCACCATCCATGCAGATCCCCAACCTTTTGCATACTGTCATGCGATCGAGGCCTCATTTCCCCACTCCACTCATTGTCTCTGAATTGACATTGGCACGTCTGTCACCAGCTCTTCCCGATCCCACTACGATCCAAAAACAACCCTCGCCTCCACTTTCTCCTTTGTCAAGATCAACAACAAGGGCTGCGGAGAATATAGTCTCACCGATGCTTTTATAGTAGGGGCTCTTCCCCTGGATCCACACACACAAGGACAACCCTCCCACCAAACCAAGGCTCCTCAGGAGGGTTCCAAAATAAAGACCATGGGAACATCTTCTTTTGTTTCCAATGGAATCCTGAATGGTCAAGAGTTGGCCCCAGATATCAACCAATGGCTGTATAAAGATCCTCCACCTCCAGATACTAAGTTCCTTGGATAATTTAAGGATAAATATCCCATACCGCACAAATGGGCAACTGAACAATGGGACTATCAAGGAGGAGGTCTAGGACCCAATGAGGCTAGAATGATAGACCCCATGGAGGCCTCTAAAAATCTAGAGACTCAAGGCCTCAGCTTTAATCCCCCTCACCTACACATATGAGGACTCGACACCATAACTGGGGGCACCAATTCACCCAATGTAACCCTTTTGAGAATCCAAGATGAACTCATGGAAGTCGAAGACATTCCAGAAGAGGAAGAAAAATCATCCTACGATGATATCTTTGATGACGAAACCTTCCTAGGCAATTTTGTCCTTTGCCAACTTGCCATCAACCTCATTGACCTCCCCCTCATTCATCCCAACCTCATAGACTAGGACCAACCGAGCGTAGTACATATTAATGAGTTCCAAAGTGAGGAAGCACTCCTAAGATTCATGGGTACCACAGATCAGCAATCAGAATGGGGGCAGGAATTGACTGAAGTATATTAGCTTAACCCTAAGGGGTACTTTGGGGAAGAGGAAGTCTCTAGCCACAAAAATAAAAAGAAAAAAGAAAATAAAGAGTCCTCATGTGAAAACCCCTCTAGGGCACATCCTGATTCAAAAATAGTAAAAACAAAGGGCATATCCGATAGTGAAAACGTCTCTGAGGTGCTGGAGGATGGAGACTTGCCTCTTCCTCTTATCTAGGATTACCAGTCAGAACAATCATCTACACTCATTGAAGAGACCAATCTGATCAATCTAGGAATAGAGGAAATCCCTCGGATCACATACATCGCAGTAGCTCTAAGTGAAGTAGAAGAGATAGCCTTGGAGGCCCTCCTTCAAGAATCAATAGGAAAATTTCCATGGTCATATGCCCATATGCTTGGACTCGATCCTGATGTCATTGTTCATCATCTGGCAATAAATCCCGATACCAAACCAATCAAGAAAAAGTTAAGGAGAATGCATCCAAAAGTAGCCTTGCTGGTTAAAGTAGAGCTTGAGAAGCTCCTTCGGGCTAAGATCATTAGAGCCATTGATTATTTAGATTGGATCTCTAACATGGTGCCTGTCGTAAAACCCTCAGGTGACATAAGAATTTTAACTTACTTTTGAGATCTCAACAAGGCATGTCTGAAAGATGATTTTCCACTGCCCAATATAGACATGATCGTAGACCTCACTGCAGGGCATGAGATGTTGTCACTCATGAACAGCTTCTCGGGGTATAATCAAATCAAAATCGTAGAAGCAGACCAGCACAAAACTACTTTCACCACACCATGGAGCATGTTTTGCTATAACATGATGCCATTTGGGCTCAAAAATGTAGGAGCTACCTATCAAAGAGCGATGACCACAATTTTTCATGACATGATTCATAAGACTTGAGGACTATGTCAATGACATTCTAGAAAAATCCAGAACCCACTACGAACACCTTGATGTCCTCGAAGATGTGTTCGATCACCTATCCAAGTATGGCTTGAAATTGAATCCAAAGAAATGTGTATTTGGTGTGACATCCAAAAAACTTATGGGGTTCATTGTGTCCAGGCATGGCATAGAGATTGATCCCAAAAAGGTGAAGGCCATTATGGAAATTCCTCCTCCCAGAATGCTTAGATAGTTAAGAAGCTTACAAAGAAAGTTGCAGTCAGTTTGACGATTCATCTCCCAACTAGCAGATAAGTTCCATCCATTCACACATCTTTTACGAAAGGATACCTCCTTCAAGTAGGATCCCATCTGTCAATGCAGCTTCAAAAAACTCAAGGAATATCTGGTGAATGCACCTATTCTTGTTCCACCAACGCCAGGAAGGCCCCTCATTTTGTACATATCTACAACTACTACAGCACTGGGGGCACCCTTAACACAGCTTGATGATGATGGAAAAGAGTGAGTTGTTTATTATATCAGTCGTACACTGGTTGGATTTGAGCTAAACTATTCTCCAATGTAAAAAGCCTGCTTGGCAGTGGTTTTTGCCACTCTGAAACTTTTCCACTATATGCTCAGTCACACAGTAAATTTAATCTCCAAGGTTGACCCACTCAAATACTTTCTATCAAAGGCCACACTTACAGGGCAAATGGAAAAATGGGTTATGCTTCTTAGTGAATTTGACATCCAATATGTTGACCGAAAAGCCATCAAGGGACAAGTTACTACTGACCAGCTCGTAGAAGCTCCCTTAGTCGACACATACCCTCTCGAAATGGAGTTCCCAGATGAGCATCTTTGTATGATTGAAGAACAACCCCAGTGGAAATTATATTTTGACGGCTCATATACATCACATGGATCAGGGGCAGGTATATTGTTTGTGAGCCCTCAAGGAGACTACATCCCAAAATCCTTCAAGCTAGGATTCATGTGCACAAACAACATCTCAGAGTATGAAGCCCTCGTGGCAGGTCTTAAAACTACCATTCACTAGAATATCACAGAACTACAAGTCTTCAGAGATTCCCAATTGATCATCAAGAAGGTCCTCGATGAAAATCAAACAAAGGACGACAAGCTATTACCCTACAAAGAGCTTGTAGATAAACTCAAAGAATATTTTGTTAGCATACAGTTCACACAAGTACCAAGACTTCAAAATAAGACAGCAGATGCTATAACCACCATCGGCTCACTATTGGAAATCCCCCATGATGCTACACAATATGAGTTTCTAGTCGAGTAGCTACACATGCCTACTTACGAGAACACTGACGCTGATATGGTATGCATCTTGGTTGGTCCACAGTCCCCATGGTACCATGACATTCACACTTATCTAAAGAATGGTATCATATCTCCTCACCTCATAAACACCCAATGCCAGAACCTTATTCGCAGAGCATCCTGCTACACTCTTGTAGCCAACACCCTATATCATCATGGGTATCATAACATCCTCTCCCGATGTCTGGACTTGAATGAGGCTATCATGGCTTTACAAGAGGTTCACGTTGGTATTTGTGGTGCTCACACAAGTGGTATCATCCTTGCAAAGCAACTACTTAGAGTTCGGTATTATTGGCCGACCATGGAGCATGACACCTGCAAGTTCGTGAAGAAGTGCCTACAGTGCCAACAGCATGCTAATTTGATCCATGCACCCGCGCAGGACTTACAGCCCATTGCACCTCCGTGGCCTTTCTCATGTTGAGGTTTTGACCTTGTTGGCATGATCCACCCCCATTCTTCTGACGGACACAAGTATATCATTACAGCCACTGAGTACTTTACAAAGTGGGTAGAAGCAATTCCACTCAACTTAACTACTGGTGTCCAAATTTCCAAATTCATCCTCTACCATATCATTTGTCATTTCGGCATTCCATCCACCATCTTCATAGATCATGGCTCTCCATTTGAAAACTAGCATGTTACAGAGCTCTGTGACCGATTCCACATCCACCAATGCTTTTCTAGCCCATACTTTCCACAAGGGAACGGTCAGGCTGAGGAAACTAACAAAACTATCCTCAAAATCCTACAGAAAGTTGTCAATGATTCTGGTCATGATTGGCATTTGCAAATCAATCCCACCCTCTGGGCCTATGGCACCTCATTCTATACTCCCACAGGCACCACCCCATACTCCCTAGTATATGGTGTTGAAGTTGTTCTTCCAATCGAGGTTGAAATCCCTTCACTTCGTGTGTCCATGAAGAACTATATCATAGATAAAGACTACTGCATGGCATGCCTGACACAACTAGACTTGTTATATGAAAAGAGGCAACTGGCCTATGATCACCTGATCATGTACCAAAATTGTCTCAAAAGGAGCTTCAATAAAAAGGTACACCCTCGATAGTTCCAAGTGGGACACCTAGTCCTAAAAGAGAACCAGAAAGTACAAGCAAACCATGAAAAGAAAGGAAAGTTCAAGCCCACCTGGTTAGGTCCATACGTGGTGATAGCTTGCTTTGGTTCTAGAGCTTATCAGTTGTCTACACCTGAAGGGTACCCTCTTCCTGATCCTATTAATATCATACATGTAAAGCGGTTCTATGCTTGACCCATCAAATATGATCCTAAAAAAAATCCTCAAAATCAAATATGATCCAGAAAAAATCCTTAAAAATGTAAAATGTCCTGAAAAAATTATCATCCTGGTGAAAACCTAGTAAACAGGCACCTTGATGAATCAAAAAAAAAAAAATCAAAAAAATGGAAAAGACTAAAGAGAAAAATCTCGTCCAATGGTGAAAACTTGGCAATTCAAGCACCTTGGGAAAGTATGTTGGTGAAAACCTGGTAAATAGGCACCATACATAGTGGACCATATCATTATCTATCAAACTCCCATCCCCCCCCATCAAAATCCATTTGCCACTTTTCATTTCCGATTCACCATCCCTTGTTCCCAAGGTGTTGTCCCCATTACACCAGCACATGAGATTCACTATCCCACTACCTACAATGTTGTAGATACTCATTGTATATAGTGTCCCCATCCTGTACATACCATCTTAGCAGTGCCTTTTTCTCACAACACACATGACCCGAACGATCTCAATATCAGTAATGTTCCCTCAGCAAGTATCCTGCGTCACTGTGATTCTCTGAAAGTTGTTTGTTTGCCCAGCCATAATTCCCAACGCAGACAATACCCATCAACCAGGTCCTTGTAGGATGCATCCTACCTCCATGTCTAACCTAATCTCAACATCCACAGTCAGTCGATCTCTTTTGGAAAAGGACATCTTTTGGTCTTATCGCATTGATTTCAGTTTGCTTGCTCTATCTTTTCAGTTGATTTTGTGATCTCAGTCGACTACTCCCATTAAGGCCGCCATGATCCTTTATATCATGGTGTGTTGCAACAGGAGGTGTTATTCTAGGGCATGGTCTTTTGCGATCTTTTGGTTTCTACCTATGAGTCAGTCAGACATGACCCTTGCATGTTCCACTTATGATCTTTTGGGTCACTTGGTGCACTTGGGAAATGTTGTTTGTCTGTGGGTTCCCTTGCATCGTTCCCACCATGTGTCCTTCAGGATGCATATGTGATGCCGGGGCAATCCTTGCGTGTCTTTTTCATGTCAGTCTTATGCAATGTTCATGACATGACCTCACATTCCTAGTAACTATGTTTCATCTCTTCTATTGCTATATCAAAATAAGTGCTCAAAACTACATGGTGGTGTTCCCTCGGAACATCCCACGCTCAAGCTTCATGAAACATCCTCCACCCTATCAAACATCCAAAAAAAGCTCCCATCATCCCTATCTGATATCAAAGCATCATCCCTATCAAAGCATCATCCCAAACAAAAAACTCCCCCCCCCCCAAGAGCTTCTCTCTCGCATCCCTCTCACGTTCTTGACCTTTGGATTGTGATTGTGCATATATCCCCCTTCAACCGTTGTCCCTTCCCTCTATCAGTGAGGGTGCAGTCAAGTAGTGATATATTGTGACCATTCCATATACCCTCACCCTCACACTCTCATCTACATTCATGCCTGCATTTCATTTCCCACTCCTACCCTAGGTTGCACTATGTCATCTCATCCTACATTCATTTTAATCTTGCATTGTTAGGGTGCATTCATCCCATTTACCATCTCATTCATCTCATTTAGATTCATTTTAATCTTGCATTGTTAGGATTTATTCTTAGATGCATTCATCTCATTTAGATTCATTTTAATCTTGCATTGTTAGGATTCATTCTTAGATGCATTCATCTCATTTAGATTCATTTTAATCTTGCATTGTTAGGATTCATTCTTAGATGCATTCATCTCCTTTAAATTCATTTTAATCTTGCATTGTTAGGATTCATTCTTAGATGCATTCATCTCATTTAGATTCATTTTAATCTTGCATTGTTAGGATTCATTCTTAGGTGCATTCATCTCATTTAGATTCATTTTAATCTTGAATTGTTAGGGTTCATTTTAGGTGCATTCATCCCATTTACCATCTCATTTTATATCATTTAGGTTCATTTTCATCTTGCATAGTTAAAGTTCATTTTAGGTCCATTTCTTATTAAGTTATCTTATATTCATTAGGTTCATTTAATTATCTTGCATTGTTAACACATGTTACATATCCATACACATATGCATTTCATCATAATATACATGCATCGCATAACAAAAGCATTTACATCACATCCTACATCCACAAATTGTCAGCAACTACATCTCATATAAACATCTCATAAAGCATAACATATAGAAATCACATCACATCCTACATCACACATGTGTCAGTCTCACAACATATAGAAATCACATCACATCCTACATCACCCATGTCAGTCCATCATATACATCCATACATTCATCCATAACACATCATATCCCACCCAGCTCATCATATATATATCAAAAAAAAATCACCGAACAAAAATAAGGTACATGTCCCAACCCAAAAGCATGAAACAATAAATGTCTATCTGAGTCCATGATAATACCAACAGTGCAGATATGAATATACAATCAGGACTATGCCCTCCACCAATAAATGAATCATATACAATCAAAACTGCAGCATATCACTGCCTATCTACCTCTCCTGAGGGAGGCTACATATCAAAATCTCCAGCTAGTGGGTCTACCTCTAGCAGTATCTATAGGATGGGTGGTTGGCTCACTGTACCCTATACACTTATGTCCTATATATCTATTGTGTGCACCACTCAGGATATCAGAACAGCCCTTGTATCCATATCCATCTCTACCCCTACATCCGATCTCTCTGCCTCCACCATCTGTACTGAACCGCCGACTAAGTGCTACTAACTCTATGTGTGGCCCGACCGACAACTCCTCTCACCTGCCCTGTGGCTCCCACTGGTCCCTGATCTATGACTCCCACTAGACCCTATCCTCCAGCTACCACTCGAGCCTGTCAGTAATGATCAGCTTAGCTCCCTATAATGTTGTACCCACTTAGGCAGCATAGATGCAAGATACAACCCCCTATAGAAGCCAATCTGCTCCCCCAATCTCACAAGCTACCGCTACAGGTGAGATACCTCTCCTAATCACTCATGGGATCCTGGTGTGGTGGTATCCCTGTCTCCCAATAGTTGGTCTTGCTCTGACCGCAAGCCATCCCTCTCCACCTATAGACCATCCCTCTTAGTAATCAGGGTCACCATCTCCCTCCTCAGCTGATCCCTCTCCTACTGGGTCATCAGTCCCTCCTGTATGGATTGTGCTAAGCGTGCAATAAGGCTATCCCTCTCTATCCTTAGCCCATCCCTCTCCCCCACCAGCTCATCCCTCTCCACTCTCAGAGCATCTTGCTCCACCTAGGTGTCTCAAAGCATCTGTGTCATGGTATCATGTGCGGCCTGCAGTTAGGCTAGGTGTGCTTCTGCATCATCCCCCCCACCCCTAGATGATCCGGATCCTATCAGTGGTGGTGGCTCTACCCGTGGTGGTGATCCTAGTGGTGGTGGACCTGTCGGTATCCGTAGCCCATCCCCTCCCCCCCTATCCACCTCCATCCCATCTGTTAGCTCTTTTTCATGTAGAATCACAATATGCTATTAAGCTTGACTATCATATCCCCAATTCTAGATTCTTACAGGGAAAAGGCTAATTGATAAGGACCAAGTCCTTCTACACTTCAGGCTCCACAGACCCAGGTGGGTGTACCTAATACATATTAAATCTACATACACAACACTGTCTCACTAAACCCTTTATGCAGACATGAAAATAGTGGATTATGACAAGGATATTCACCCTTCTTCTCTTCGAGTTCAAAACTCAGGCAGGCTAACCTATTGGATTCAATTCTTCAATGAATTACCAATAATGTCTGTACTATTCAGTATAGATTCTAAACATTCATGCTTCTAAACAGGAAATGGAAAGTGAATTGATTTTAAATGAATGATGATGAGAACTGCTTATCAGAACTTAGACCAGTGCCTAATCTTGGGCAAAGAGTCCAATGAAATGCAAATCCATGGAAAAACAACTAATAAGCATACAAATGCAATCCCGGATAGAGTGCCTTACAAACTATCCTCTCATTCTCACACCCAGGTATCAAATTCTCATACTAACACCTAGCCCTCTGGGATTACTCACAAGACTAACTCCTCCCTTGAAGGAAACTTATAAGTAATTTCACAGTTACCTTATAACCAGCATGTTTTGAATGCCTTACAAATTGAACATACAAGAGCATGAACTAAAATATGAAAAGACATCATGGATCTAAGACAGGAGATTCCACTGTATATTATTAATCATTTTCTGCTTCAATACATTCAGATAGATCAAAGCTTTGAAACTAGACCCAAAAATCAAGTCTACCAAGCAGCTGTAAATTCACCATCCCCTATTACAATGGAGAAAAAGTCAGATATAGGACAATAGAAGTCCATTCCAAGACCCACTGACAGCTGTCTATCTTTAAAATATCTACAACATTCCTCTCACCTGCCCTGCAACTAATTCTCAAGCTCATCTGATTCTGATTTTTGTCCTCAAAATTCAAACCTGGACTGTTCTCATTCATCACCCTGAAACTAAAAATACTCATCACCATTAGAATCCTCATTCCGAGACGTTTCCAATGACATATAATACTTATATGTTCTGATAAAAAATGAACTACCAGGTCAATTTTCCGTGCATAGGATCACCATTTAAATCTTTTGAAGTATTTCCTATAGTTTCAGCTATATTATAACTTAAAATCCTTTTAAATCTGCAAGTTTTATAATATTTTCTGCACTTTTCTCAGGAAGCACCAGCATCTGACACTTGTCACCATCTCATTGAGTGCTCAGACTGGACCATAGACTAACCATCTTATTTGGAGAATGAGTGACCACATATGTTCTCTAAGTCTCTGAATCAAATCTTTAACTGTAGTTTAATTCGGCGATCTGGCGAAAAGCCTATCTCCAATTCTCAGAATGAAGTCTCAACCGCGGTTAACTCTCAGCAAACTGGCGACTGGACTATTCTCAGAATCTCCAAATTCCTGCCTCTAATTGTGAACCATTTAGTGACCTCACGACTGCTCATCTCTAAATCGCAGAATAGTTTGGCTTAATTGCCAGCTACTTAAAAACTGACCCAGTTAGCTAGTAGCTAAGCCAAACTATTTCACGATTCAGAGATGAGCAGTCGCGAGGTCGCTAAATGGTTCACAGTTAGAGGCAGGAATTTGGAGATTCCAAGAACAGTCCAGTCACCAGTTCACTGGGAGTTAACCGCGGTTGAGACTTCATTCCGAGAGTTGGAGATAGGCTTTTTGCCAAATCACCGAATTAAACTATAGTTAAAGATTTGATTCAGAGACCTAGATAACATATGTGGTCACTCATTCTCCAAATAAGATGGTTAGTCTATGGTCAAATCTGAGCACTCAATGAGATGGTGACAAGTGTCAGATGCTGGTGCTTCCTGAGAAAAGTGCAAAAAATATTATAAAACTTGCAGATTTAAAAGGATTTTGAGTTATAATATAGTTGAAACTGTAGGAAACACTTCAAAAGATTTAAATGGTGATCCTGTGCATGGAAAATTGACCTAGGAGTTCATTTTTTATCAGAACATATAAGTATCATATGTCATCGGAAAGGTCTCGGAATGAGGATTCTAATGGTGATGAGTATTTTTAGTTTCAGGGTGATGAATGAGAGCAGTTTAGGTTTGAATTCCGAGGACAAAAATCAAAATCATATGAGCTTGAGAATCAATTGCAGGGCAAGTGAGAGGAATGTTGCAGATATTTTGAAGATAGACAGCTGTCAGTGGGTCTTGGAATGGACTTCTATTCTCCTATATTTGACTTTCTCCATTGTAATAGGGGATGGTGAATTTACAGCTGCTTGGTAGACTTGATTTTTGGGTCTAGTTTCAAATCTTTGATCTATCTGAATGTATTGAAGCAGAAAATGATTAATAATATACAGTGGAATCTCCTGTCTTAGATCCATGATGTCTTTTCATATTTTAGTTCATGCTCTTGTATGTTCAATTTGTAAGGCATTCAAAACATGCTGGTTATAAGGTAACTGTGAAATTACTTATAAGTTTCCTTCAAGGGAGGAGTTAGTCTTGTGAGTAATCCCAGAGGGCTAGGTGTTAGTATGAGAATTTGATACCTGGGTGTGAGAATGAGAGGATAGTTTGTAAGGCACTCTATCCAGGATTGCATTTGTATGCTTATTAGTTGTTTTTCCATGGATTTGCATTTCATTGGACTCTTTGCCCAAGATTAGGCACTGGTCTAAGTTCTGATAAGCAGTTCTCATCATCATTCATTTAAAATCAATTCACTTTCCATTTCCTGTTTAGAAGCATGAATGTTTAGAATCTATACTGAATAGTACAGACATTATTGGTAATTCATTGAAGAATTGAATCTAATAGGTTAGCCTGCCTGAGTTTTGAACTTGAAGAGAAGAAGGGTGAATATCCTTGTCATAATCCACTATTTTCATGTCTGCATAAAGGGTTTAGTGAGAAAGTTTTGTGTATGCAAATTTAATATGTATTAGGTACACCTACCTGGGTCTATGGAGCCAAAAGTGTAGAAGGACTTGGTCCTTATCAATTAGTCTTTTCCCTGTAAGAATCTAGAATTGGGGATCTGAGAGTCAAGCTTAATAGCATATTGTGATTCTACATGAAAAAGAGCTAACACTGTCTCTATCTCCGTCCCCATCCCCATCTCCTCCTCTCCCTCCTCAGGCCCTCCCTCCAATCCTCGCCCTATCTCCCCCTCCTCTCTGGCCCCAGTATATGGCTGGTGCCCCTCCCTCACCATCTGGTAGTCTAGATCTACCCATTGCCCTAGGTGGATGGAACTAGGTGTCGTACGCTAGTGTGGTCCCTAGATCCGCCACCCCTCCAGCCCAATCCTAGACAAATGGCTACATAATCTGATAGGCAGCCAACAACCCTCCCCTATCCATCGGTGGCCCAAACTCAGAAATCCTCTCGCGGGTGGCCCGCTGGTACCGTCGCTCCCGATCTGGAAAATCCTGCCTGAATCCAAACTGACGAGATGTCCTATCTGATCTATACTGCTCCACGATATAATCCCATCACCCTATAAGATGTGTGGGCATCGCCGTGTATGGGAGCTCCCGTGCATCCTCTACCCATGGCACTTGTCCAAGGTATGGACGCCATGTGATCCCATCCCTGATCCTGTCTAGTGTCTCCCGCCAGAAGTCAGTGTCCCTCACCTCATGATATGTCACTAGGTCTCCCCAACTATATGTTGTAGGCTCCTCCGCCTGTCTACCCACTCGGCCTAAAGGCCACAGCACTGCTATGTGCTCCCAAGCCCAAACCTATAGGAGAGAAGCAAATCCAAAGCTCCTCCCCATCGTCCCCACTCCATGATAGATTATCTGATGAAGGTCACAGTACATCTCTGCCAACATCAGTGTACCCCATGCTGTCGGTACCCTTGCGTCCACAATCTGCATAATCATGGGAATCAAGCAATAGTGTGACACTCCTCCCATCGCTGTCTTGGGAGAGATACCCTGACACTAATCCTAGAACATAGTAATGGACCCGTCATCCTACTAGTGTTGCTGTGGTATGTTGTGCTAATGTCAGTTTCCCATGTGCCAAGATCGGCACTACTCCTAGCCCTAGTAGTGGGGCCACTACCTGCGCCTGTGTGTACATGCCTGCTACCACCGGTACCCCTCACATCGGTAATCAGAAGATGCGATATACATCCTCCAAGGTCACCATCATCTTCCCAGTGGGTAGATGAAATGTCCCCATCTCCAAATGCCAGCACTCACACAGCATTGTCACCAACACCATGTACGTCCGTCTATGCGGCATTCACGCCAGATACCCCAAGCCGAATGCATCAACCCGAGCCCAATCTGTCATCATGAACTATTCCAAGATAATCAGCACTACTACCCATCTCTCTCGACTCGTCAGTCGATCCACCGACCACTGCATCCAAGCCAAGTCCGCATGTCAATTTTTTACTCTAGCTAAGCCTAAACAGTTTTCTCCCCTCGTTCCTGTGGAGTTTCTTTTCCCTGCATTCCCACAGAGATTTTTCTCCCTGCATTCCCGCAGAGCTCTTTGTCCCCACGTTCCCATAGAAGCAACCCTTCCCTCATTCCTGCCAAACCCCTAGTGACGCAAGAACACATTCCCACACCACTTATCCTTTTCCCTTCCCCCTACGGGAATGCCATTTTTTTGGCACCCCGCTGCTAGCTCACGAGAATGCGATCCCGCAAGATATTCTTGCGAGACCGTGGTCCCACAACCCCTCCCAAGGTTTTCGCAATCCTGTGAAAAGTGCTTGAACCCCCCCCCCAGATTTTGGACCCCACCCATCTTTTGTAGGAACGCATTCCCGCCAGGATAGGAGCATTCCCGCCGAGTGCACACTCCATGGGAATGCACTTTTCTAAGCTAAAACAAGTCATAAATGCACCAAAAATGCAACAAAAAGTTCAATTTTTCAACCCTACCTGTCGGTCAAGCCCTCCGCTCCGTGCCACATGTCTCACAATGTCCATCTGATGTGTCAGTCACCCTCGTTGTGCCATCTTGTCCTCATGTATCAGAGCTCTGTAGTCACGATTTCTAAGCTCTCGATGTGCAAATGAATTGATTTTGACCCCTCCGGCCCTTATATAGGCCTTCTTGGACCCCCATTTTCACTCCTGGATGACTTGATTCCTCCCGTTTCTTTCCATCCTTCCCATCTTCGTTCCTCATGGCCTTTTTCACCCTTCTTTCCTTCATTCATACACCTCCTTAGCCTGCAGCACTCTCCCTTTCTTTCACCCCTTTTTCCTTTCAAACCGTCGCCTGGGCCCCCTTTTTCTTTCCCCACCGTCCTCTCAAGGGGGCATCATCCAGCCACATCCTGACCCATAACTAGGGCAACTCTATTACCTAGTCCATTCTTTGTGTCGTCTCTTTATTGTTAAAAACATCTTCAAAGTAGTGTTATTTTAATACTATGTCAAAGAGGGGCAAAATGTAGACACCTAAATTTGATTACATAATTTAGTAATCATATTTAGCCTTTTCCTAGGACATCTTGTTAATTAAATATTATTTATTTAATTAATTTATGTCATCCCCTAATTAATTAAATTAATTAACTATAGCCCAATTAACTATCAAAACGACAAACCTATAGTCTGATAATTAATTAAATCCTTATTCCTCTATTAATTTAAATAGATACATTTATCTAAATAAATTAATTCATAGATCCCCTTTTCCTTCCACTTGGAATTAAATAAAATATTTAATTCTAATTCTCCCCTATTAGCTAATAATCTATGCTTAGCTAATTTAATCCTCCACTCATTCTCTCTCCTCCATCACATCTCCCTAATCCCCCACTTACCAAGCCTAATCACCTCCTAAGCATGTGCACAATCATAATCCAAGATTAAAGAATGTTAATCCACCCCAAAGTCAACCCCTTATGACATCACCTCCACATCCTCCAATGAGAAATCAAAAGCCTCTTACACCTCTTACACACTTGTCCCCTCTCACACCTTCCAAAGGTGCCTCTCCTCTCATCCTTCACCATTGTGACACTTGTCACAATGCTATGCATTTGAGAAAGCACAATCCATGTGCTCTCCCTTAGATGCATCTCCACTATTGCTCACTCCTCTTTTGCCCCTTAATCTTGACCGTCTGTTTCACCTATCTTTCTATAAAAGAGAAGCTCTCCTCCTTCATTTTCATCCACCATTGAAGCAAAGTTATCATGTCATTTTCTCTATTGAAGCTTGAAGCATAGATCATTGAGCACACATTCCATCCTTTGGACAAATCTTCTACATCTTGAAGGTTTGCTTGAAGGTTTTTATTGTTTTTGAGTGTCTTTGTCTTCTTTTTATAGGTCTAATCATAGGTGTTTATCTCATTTGTTTTGTTAAATGTTTAGTTTACTTTGCATTCCTTAACACTACATTTTAGGTATTACAGAGATGAATCCCTATAATTATTCCAATTAGTTATTTGATAGGTAACTACATCAACACTTGTAAAAATTGATTCCAAGGTTTTGGAAAGGGATGCATGATGTTGGTTTTTTGAAGTCTTTGGTTTAAAAACTAACTAAGAAATAGTGGCTTTGTTTTGTTGTAATGATTTAATAAATCATCTTGGGTGTGGTGTGAGGGGTTTCTTGTAGGAGTTGGAGGGTTGGTCATCCTATAATTTTCATGGGGGTTTTCCTCAGGTTTTCATGAGAAAAATTGTGTTCAAACACATGGTTTTGAGCATGAGCTAATATCAAAATTTTAAAAACTAGAAAATTAATAAAAAGTAATATTAAAATAGTCAAATTTTAATAAAAATTAAAATACATTTTTAAAAAATCCCTACTTCTTTGACGTCATGGCATGGTATTTTGGGTTGTAAATAGTCAAAATCCAATCAAGTTTTTGATGTTATTGATGAGGGTTTTTAATATTGTTACGAGGACTGCAAGTGAAAATGCCCTAATTGGCCCTTTTTTTAAAAAATTCTCAATCAAAAACACTTAATCGGGTTTTTTTGCTTAAAAAAATATAATTGGGTCTTTGTTTTTATTAAGTAAAAATAGGTTTTGAAAGGAACCTGAAACCTTGTACAAATAGATCATTAAAAGTTCTAGAAACTACTGTGAAACATCACCAATAGAAAATCAACAAGACATAAACCAAAAAGGGCAATAGCCACTAGCCGAAACAAAAGAAAGAACAATACATCAAAAAGGACAGCAACCAGACAGCAAAGGATTAGCTTGTTGGATATTGCTAATGCATGGGGAGGTGATTGAGACATTTAATATGTTTAATCATGACATTATTGAATGGGCACTCATACTATTGTCATTTGTGTTTTGTCACTGATGTCAACATATGTTTCTGTGAGGGAATCATATTGGTAATCACAATGTACAGACACTGTACGGATGTTTCAGATGTTGCGAAGATGGATGAGAGTTTAGGAGGATGTTGTGATCTTATATCCAAGATCACATCATGTAATGTTTCATATTGGATGAGTTATAGATGTTTTGGTGAAGAATGGTCACTGACTGTGATAGTGAGAAATGACAGAGTCAGTCTCTGAGTTTTGTGTATAGCTTTCTAGTGATGTGGAATCAGTGCATGGAAACTTCAAAGATGAAAGATAGAATATTGATGAATGTTCTATGAACTATGCAAGGTACGGAATGCAAAATGATGTCAGTTGTGGCATACACTATGGAAGGTGATCTTTTTGGAAGCCGACTACAGAGATGTAGCGTGTATGATGGATGGCGAACTTGAATTAAGGATGTCAGTTCTTAATTGTTGTAATGTAATCATTGTAGACTTGTCCTAGATACCATGTGTATCTTAGCAAGGGTTTATGTAATTGTTTTTAATTAGGAAAGCCTTATGGGCCGACCTATTTGTAAGAATTGTAATAAGGTATAAAAGGTCTTTTCTTTGGAAAAGATATAGTGGAGAAGTAGGTTATATAGAGAGGTTGTGAAAGCTATGAGCTTGTTTCTTGTATGTAGAGCAGAGGTTTATTGGTGGACTTCATTGGAAATTGATCAAGAAAAGACAGTTGCTGACGAACAGTTTGAAAGATTGTGTATTGCTTCATATAGACTTGTGTTTCAAACAGTGAGTTCTGAAGGTGGACTTAACCTTCTTTGGGCAGTGAGCCCTCCTTTTTTTTTTCTTGACTCCTAACAAGGTCTATCCTCTAACAAGGACTATGTACTATAATAATTCAATAAGCTCCTAACAAGGCTATATCTTCTAACAAGGATAACTATACTCTCGGTACATCCTTTGTGGGTGCTAATTCCCAGCGGGGCTTTTACCTTTAACAGGGTTTCCCTGAGACCAAAATATTGTGTTATTTTGTTGGCATTCATTGTGTTCATTGGATTTGATATTGTGGTGATTAAAGCTTAAAGTTTAATAATCTGTTATACAACTGATTCACCCCCCCTCTCAGTTGTATTGTGGACTATTATTCCTAACAATTGGTATCAGAGCTTGTGGTCCTTAGAGAGAAATCTTAACAGCTTGAGGTGATCTTAGAGATGGAATTCTATAGGAAGGATAGTCTGAAGTTTGATCCTAAAAACTTTGATAGTTGGAATAACAAGATGCGAACTCACCTATTTTGTTTGGGGATCGACTATTGGTTGATTACAAGGAACAAGATAGCTATAACGACCAAAGATGAATTGAAAACTACTACTGAGGATGAAAAGAAGATATTTTCACTAAACATGATCGCAAGAGAAGCATTGATCAGCGCACTCTCTGAAGGAGAATTTACTGAAGTTAAAGACTTGGATTTGTCTTTCCAAATTTGGGAAAGATTAGAGGCACTATATGAAGGAGACAAGTATACCAAACAAGCAAAGTTACAAAACTAGAAGACAAAGATGGAGAAGCTGTAAATGAATGAGGATGAAAGCGTTAGGGCCTATGTTCAAAGGGTTATAGAAGTTGTAGTTGGAATCAAAAATTGTGGAGGTACTTATGATGAAGAAGTTATTGCGAAGATCCTCATATCACTAACACCTGCTTACAAGTTCAAGGCTATGTCTATTCAAGAAACTATACCTTTGACTCTGAACTTTAGTAGAGAGATGTTGATTGCAAAGCTAACTACTTTTGAAGCTACAGAATTAGGAGAAGTTGTACCTAAAGTTGAATCTATATTTAAGGCATCCACACACAAGAAATTATCTCCACTTCCGAGCACCAGCAAGGAAGACCTAAAAGAAGAGCTTGGTGAGTATGCTGAGAATGGGAATAGATAATGACTGAAGAAAGAAAGATGGATGAGCTTGTTGCACTGATTGCTAGAAGAGAAAAAAGAGGTAAGGACAAGTTTGAAGGCAAGTTACCCTTAAAATGTTTTTCATGCAATAAGGTAGGTCATTTTGCATCTAGATTTCCTACAAGAGTTTCTAAGTACAAACCTAATTATGAAAAGATTAAAAAGGACAGAGAATGTTATTATGCTAGTGAAGGAATCTCTGATGATGATGATTTAGATTGTGAAGAGATTAGATTTGTTGCTATTAGAGATGAACTAGTACATGAAGAAAAATCTTTAGTATCTCATGTTGACAAGAAAACTGAATGGATAATTGAAAGTGGTTGTTCTCATCATATGACTGGTGATAAGAACAAGTTTGTTAAATTCATAAAATATGATGGAGGTGTTGTGAGTTTTGGGGAAAATCTCCCTAAATCTATCATAGGAGTAGGATCTATTACTCTGGATGGAAAGACTAACACAGACAATGTACAGCTTGTTGAAGGATTGAAACATAATCTATTGAGTGTTGGACAGTTAATGGATAAAGAATTTTAGTTAAGTTTTTTTAATGGTAAATGTTTTATTAGAAGTAAGGAAGGTAAACTGATTGCTACCGGTTCAAAATCTAGAGGTAATATATTTGATTTAAACACATCTAGAGCCTCTTGTTTTTTTGCAAAGGTAGATGACGGTTGGCTATGGAATAGGAGATTTTATCATGTTAATTTTGATAACATTGTGAAGGCAAGTATGTCTAATGTAGTAATAGATCTACCAAAGATTGTGAAACCATCTAACACTATATGTAGAGAATGTGTTATGGGAAAGCAAACTAGAAGCAGTTACAAAAGCAAAGCATATACATAAAAAGGAAGGTTGGATCTGGTACATACATATCTGTGTGGACCTACAAGAACAAAGTCATACTATGGTGAAAGGTATTTTATCTCTTTGTTGATGACTTTTCTAGAATGATGTGGGTTACTTATTTAAGAGAGAAATCAAAAGCATTTGATAAATTCAAGTTGTTCAAAGAAAAAGTAGAGAATGAATCAAGTTTAAAGATCAAGTGCTTAAGGTTAGACAAAGGTGGCGAGTTTACTTCGGACTTATTCAATTCATACTGCAAAGATCATGGGATAAAGAGATAGACATATTCTCCTAGGACTCCACAACAGAATGGGATAGCAGAGTGAAGAAATAGAACTATACTTGATGTTGCTAGGACAATGTTGATTGAAGGAAATGTATCTCATGTACATTGGGGAGAGGTTGTTGGAAGAGCAGTGTATACATTGAACAGAATTCAAATTAGAGAAGGTACAAGTAAGACTCCCTATGAATTATAATTTGATCATACTCCTATTATAAAATATTTCAGAATATTTGGTAGTAAGTGTTATATCAAGAGAGATGATGAGATAGGGAAGTTTGATGCTAGAAGTGATGAAGGAATCTTCCTTGGTTAATCTATTAAAAAAAAGGCTTACAAATGTTTCAATCTAAGATTGAGAAACATGATTAAAAGTAACAATGTAAGAATAGATGAGAAGTTTCAGATACAAGAAAGAATGTATGACAGTAATCAGATTGTAGAGATAAAAGAAACTACTACTTCTGTAGAAGGAGAACTTGTTGAGGAAGAAAGTGAAAAAGAGGCTTATGATGCTAGCACAAGTAAGGCTAATAAGACTCCTAAAACACCAGGGTATGTAAAAAATTACGATCCTAAAAATCAAATTATTGGCAATACCAGTCAAGGAGTGCTAACTAGATCAAACGTTAGAGAAGAAATTTGTTTGATTTCTCAAGTTGAACCAAAAACTACAAAAGAAGCATTTAAAGATGAATCTTGGATAAATGCTATGAAAGAAGAGTTAGATCAAATAGAGAAGAATAATACTTGGGAACTGGTTCCTAGACCAAAAAATAAAAATGTAATAGGAACAAAATGGGTTTTTAGAAACAAAATGGATGAAGAAGGAACTATTGTAAGGAACAAAGCAAGACTAGTGTGTAAGGGATACTCACAGCAAGAAGGCATAGACTTTGAAGAAACATTTTCTCTTGTTGCTAGAATAGAGGCAGTAAGATTTTTCTTATCTTATGCTGCACATAAAAACTTCAAAGTGTATCAGATAGATGTAAAATCTGCATTTTTGAATGGAGATCTTGAAGAAGAAGTCTATATAGAACAACCAGATGGATTTCCTCTATGCGAAGATAAAGACATGGTGTGCAAACTGAAGAAAGCTCTATATGGGTTGAAGCAAGCTCCTAGGGCTTGGTATGCAAGGTTAGACAAGTATCTACTTGGGCTTGGATTTAGAAAAGGTAATGCAGACAGTAATTTGTATTTAAGAACTAGTGAAGATGGAATCTTGATAATAGAAGTCTTCGTGGATGATATTATCTTTGGAGGTAATGATGATCTATGTAAGAAATTTTCTAAAGAAATGGAAAGTGAATTTGAGATGTCCATGATAAGTGAAATGAAATTCTTTCTTAGATTGCAAATAACTCAGAATAAGAATGGTATTTTCATTTCTCAGACTAAGTATCTCAAAGAATTGATTAAGAAATTTGGAATGGAAGATTGTAAACTAGTAGGAACACCTATGGTGACTAGTAACAAGCTAACAATTGATGATGAATCAAAGTGTGTTTTTCAGACTTTGTATAGATCAATGGTTGGAGGACTACAATATTTGACCCACACTAGACCAGATATTGCTAATGTTGTTGGAATTGTAGCTAGATATCAGGCAGAACCCAAAGAATCACATCTAGCTGCTGTGAAAAGGATACTGAGGTATCTAAGAGGAACCATAGACTATGGCTTATGGTATGATAGAAATGATAGCTTTGAACTTCATGCTTATACTGATGCTGATTGGGCAAGAAATATTGATGAAAGAAAAAGTACTAGTGGTGGTGCATTTTTCCTTGGGAAAAAGTTGGTTTCTTGGCTAAGTAAGAAACAAGATTGTATAGCACAATCTACTTCTGAATCAGAGTATGTTGTTGCTGCTATAAATAGCACTCAAATTGTTTGGATCAAACAAATGCTGACAAACATTGGAATAACTTTTGATGAGCCTATGGTTATCCATTGTGATAACAATAGTATAGTGAATATGTCAAAGAATCTGGTGATGTGCTCCAAAACTAAACATATTGCTATCAAGTACACTTTTTGAGAGACAAGGTGGTAGAAAAGGAAATCAAACTAGAATATATTAGTACAAAAGAGAAGATTGCAGAAATCTTCACAAAGCCACTACCAAAAGATACCTTTGAATATCTCAGAGGTATATTGGGGGTTCAAGCCCCTCCTAGTCAGAATTAAATGATGCAAAGATGCATCAGTCTAGGGGTTTTTAGAGCCATATCATAATCTGGACTAGATGTAGGGATATACTCCTCAGGGGGAGTGATCATAGAAGATAGATGTTGAAAAGAAGTTGTTGATTCATGGCACCCTTCACCATTGTTGTCAAAGGGGAAGTGTTTCTATGAGAAAATCCCTACTGTATGGGGAGATTATTTGGTTATAGGACTTTGGATTGATATAACTTTGGGATAAGATTTTCCCATATGTTCATATCAATGCCAAAGGGGGAGATTGTTGGATATTGCTAATGCATGGGGAGGTGATTGAGACATTTAATATGTTTAATCACTACGTTACTGAATGGGCATTCATACTATTGTCATTTGTGTTTTATCACTAATGTCAACATATGTTTCTATGAGGGAATCGAACTGGTAATCATAGTGTACGAACATTGTATAGATGTTTCATATGCTGTGAAGATAGATGAGAGTTCGGGAGGATGTTGTGATCTTATATCCAATATTGCATCATGTAATGTTTCATATTGGATGAGTTACAGATGATTTGGTGAAGACTGGTCATTGACTGTGACAGTGACAAATGATAGAGTTAGTCTCTGAGTTTTGTGTATAGCTTTTTGGTGATGTGGAATCAGTCCATGCGAAATTCAAAGATGAAAGATAGAGTATTGAGCAATGTTCTATGAACTGCACAAGGTATGGAATGCAGAATGACATCAGTTGTGGCGTACACTTTGGAAGGTGATCTTTTTGGATGCCGACTACATAGATGTAGCGTGTATGATGGATGGAAAACTTTAATTAAGGATGTCAATCCTTAATTGTTGTAATGTAATCATTGTAGACTTGTCCTAGATACCATGTATCTTAGCAAGGGTTTATGTAATTATTTGTAATTAGGAAAGCCTTATGGACCGACCTATTTATAAGAATTGTAATAAGGTATAAAAGGTCTTTTCTTTGGAAAAGATATAGTGGAGAAGTAGGTTATATAGAGAGGTTGTGAAAGTTGCGAGCTTGTGTCTATTGTATGTAGAGCAGAGGTTTATTGGTGGACTTCATTGGAACTAATCAAGCAAAGACATTTGCTGCTGAACAGTTCAAAAGATTGTGTATCTCTTCATATACACTTGTGTTGTGAATAGTGAGTTCTGAAGGTGGACTTAACCTTCTTTGGGCAGTGAGCCCTCCTTTTTGTTCTTGACTCCTAACAGGGTCTATCCTGTAACAAGGACTATGTACTGTAATGATTCAATAAGCTCCTAACAAGGCTATATCTTCTAACAAGGATAACTATACTCTTAGTACATCATTTGTGGGTGCTAATTCCCACTAAAGTTTTTACCTTTAACAGGGTTTCCCCGAGACCAAAATATTGTGTTATTGTGTTGGCATTCATTATGTTCATTGGATCTGATATTGTGGTGCTTAAAGCTTAAAGTTTAATAATCTTTTATACAACTGATTCACCCCCCCTCTCAACTAACACTTTTCATGGTTTCCACAATCTAGTTCACTATAAGATCCATGGTACCAGCAATTTTCTTGATATCTTTTAGATCAGTGTCCTCCTAGGTAGCAGCCTTCATCATCCTCACATGGGTCCTCTTTCCAGGCCTAGCCATATCCAAATCCTTTTTGGCCTCCTTCTCCCTATTGTCTTTACCTTTCAACTGCTCCAAATTTTCCATCAAAACTTTAAACTGTTTTGCATTAGCTTTCAAGGCATTGTGACTTTGAACCCCAATATGCTTTATAGTCTCCTCAATTCTATTCATCCTCTTTTCCAGGGTTTTATAGTACTAGTTGTCCTTGTCCCTAATTTTTTTCTCCAGCCTATCCACCATAGCCCCCATAGCTTCAGCATTTCCAACATGGTGTAATTAAGTTTTTCTTATTATTTTAAAACAGGTGTGAGATTTTAATTCAAAAACCTCGTATGTGTTAGGGCTCAAATTTCTCAAGTTGTAATGCATTCAAGATTTTTTTAATTTTCAATAAATTCAAATGTGTTACCTACAATTTTTTTTTTAGGTGAGTTGCCACATTTTTGTTTGTCATCTTGGTACACATACCCAAATTTCATGTATCATTTCTTATATATTACATGAATTGTACATCATTATTTGTATTGGGTTGATTTCTAGCATGGGAGTGTAAGTTGTGCCACTTGTTATCTAATTTCATGTGTTATTGCCTATATTAGGCACTACTATATTTGAGATGTAATTTGAAATTTGTATATTTATTGAAGTTAATTCATTTATGTTCCATATTAATGTGGATTTGAGTATGTATTTATCTTCGTGATATAGTTTAAGAAGTGAGGACATTACATGTTTACAAGTTTCGTGTACCTACTAGGCTTGTAGATTTGTTCTATTCAATGTAAAATGCAATTCATTCATGTTAGGGGTGAGCTCTCTCATTTGTGGCCTTAGCTAACTCAAGCCAAGCTAAAAATTATTAAGATACTAATCAAATATATGTATGTATATTATTTCTTAGTAATTTAATTTATAAATATTAATGGATGTTTGTAAAAAAAAATATTATGTATTTAAAAAATAAAAATAACTTTTCTATCAAATAAAAAATATTTATTAATATAATATATCTTTATTTTTTATTATGAATAAAATTATATATAATTTTAGAATTATTTAATTGCTTTATTTTTAAAAATATGTACATGATCACATAATGAGATTATATATACTATATAACCTTTCTACTATTTTAGAATGTCTTTATCTATTTATGGGTGAAATATGCATAAAGAAGTCATATCCCACAAATAATAATAATTGGAACTCAAAAAAATGATAAAGTGCATGTCCTAAATTGGGAACCATAAGGATAAGTTTACAAAGATCAAACCACCTATATTAGTGAGAAAAGTAGGTGTTGTTTGAATCACCTACTCATCTTAACATGGGAGCACGAAGTCATTTTATATTTATTTTTTCCAATTGATTTTTTTTCCCATTTAACTATTGTCCATTGATTATTATCTTCCCAAGTTGGTTTACAATAGTAGACTTGTGACTCTATGAGGGATCCAATACAAGAGAAAAGCCCTAATTGTATTTTGATTCACATATAGATTTTATGTGAGAGGGATTAGCCATATTAAGAATCAAACTTGTTTTAAGAGAGTTAAGTCATGTAAATTTGTGGGACAAGGAGTAGCCATGTTAGGAATTATACCTCTTTTAGGGGAGGTAGCTTGTGATTCCTCTTCACAAAAGAAGCATCGTCATCAAGATTAACTTTTACATAAGAAAATATATGTTGGTGAGTAAGATTTTTCTCCTTCTACCAAGTTCCTTTAAGCAGAGAATCTAGGGATATTTTTTGACGCTCAATATCTTTATGCTTAATATAATAGAAATGATGAAATGTAAATTTTATTCCTTCATAAGGGTGGTCCCACAATAGTGTGACCCATTTGTTTGCCAACTTTGACACCAAAATGAACATTTTGGCAAAAAACCTTCCAAACACCTATTGTCGCTAAACCTTTAGGAATTTGAAGATGATGTAAACTAGTGATTTTTAGAATTTTGTGTGTAGATTATGATTATGTATTTTTGAATTTTTTTTAGAATTTATTTGTATCAAATTTTCCATCCCCTTTGAAAACTAGTTTTTAACAACAAATTGATTTTTTAAAGAGTGACAATCACTATATCAAACATAAGTTTTTTTTCTAAAAGGGCTAAAAGTGAAATTCTTTCAAATTTATATTTCTAACATAAATATCTAGTGATTTCAATTGTTTTCATTTCATTATGTTGAATATTTTTATTTTATTAAGCTTTATAATGGAGTCAACTATAATTTAGATGTAGGTTCACTATATCAATCATAACTTCATCTCTATATATCAAAATATATTTTTTTATTGGAAAGAGTACATCAATGTTGAAGTTTACAAAACAAGCACCTAGGATCAAACAAAAAATGAAAACACCTTCCACAAGAAAGGGTAGAAAGAAAATAATTTATATATTCCTTAAAAGAAAAAGGATTACAATTTGCAAGATCACGTAATTGAAGGATGAATTACAATGATGAGATCCATTGCTTTTATAGAAATAAATTGTGCTAATCATAAAAAAGCCAATTCAATCTAAAATTAACAAACTAAAGCTAAGATATGCAAACCAAAGTTGCATGATATGCACAATATGCAAACTACAGCCTAACTAAATTAAACCGAGTTAAACTTAGACTCACTAAGTAAACTTAAGCTAGAGCATGAATGTGCAAACACATTTTTTAGTTGTTTTAGACACACTTGCATATGTTGCTTTAATTAATTATGCACATGCTAGAGAATATTCTCATGCATATTATTATACATAATTAAAGCACATGTTTTCACATTCATGCTCTAGCTTAAGTTTGCTTAGTGATTCTAAGTTTAGCTCAGTCTAGTTTATTTAGGCTCTAGTTTGCATATTGTGCATATCATGCACCTTTAGTTTTCATATATTAGCTTTAGTTTGCTAATTTTAGATTGAGTTAGATTTTTTATGTTTAGCACTATGGCTTTCTATAAAATCAATGGATCTCTTTATTGTAATTCATCATGCAATTAAGTGATCTTGCAAATTGTAATCCTTTTTCTTTTAAGGAATATATAAATTATTTTCTTGCTACCCTTTCTTGTTGAAGGTTTTTTCATTTTCTATTTGATCTTAGGTTCTTTTGTTGCAAACTTCAACATAGTTTCAGAGCTTGGATTCAGCAAACCCCTTCTCAAGATTTGAGAGTTTATTTTATCAAGAGAATTGCAAGGTCTCCAAGTTTGCCTTTTTGTGTGAATTTGAATTTGTGTGCTTTTTTTCCTATTCTTTGGAGCTTCACAGAACTCACAATCATGTTCATAGTGTGCCAAAAACCCTAAGATCAATTGATGTTTTGTCAAAATCTGGAAACTTAATTTTAAATTGGGTTCTTTTTTGGCTAAGAGCACAAAAAATAAGGTGAAATATGGAGGTAGCTGAAAATTTTGGGCACTTTCTCACAAAAAAGCCACCACAATTGAGCTCAAAATTCCCAAAAACCCATAAATTGATATAAAATTTGTCAAGTTTGGACAACTTCAAATTTTTAGAATTTTTTGGGGTTACATGCTTTACAAGGCAAATCTTTATCAACACATGTTAGCGATATGCATTCAAAAAAATTACAAGTCTAAAATATTTTTTCATTAAATTTGCATGTTAAAAATAGTAAGAGTTTATTTTTTTAAATAAAGGTTTTAAAACCCTTTTCAAAAGTCAGCAAAAAAGTACATACATGCAGCACTTCTGCTGCAAAAAGTACATGCTACAATTATGTTGATGTCAACACTATAGTTAGCTATTTTTTGTAGTCCCACCAAATTAGGCACTCAATTAAATTTAGCAGTGCTTCACCAATTTTGGCTCAAATTTTTTTTTGACCTAGTAGTAGTTTTTTTACCATAACTTCGTCATACAGGTTCAAAAATGGGCACACGAGGTATCGTTGGAAATCTTCTTTTAGTATAAATCTAAATCTAGCGGCAGTTTGATCAAATTGTGTACTATTTTTGTGTACTGGGCCTTTAAATTCAAGGTTCTTTTTTACTCTTTTGGGTCCATAACTTGAGCAAATGGACTATGTTTTCTAACTTTCGCACATCATTGGAAAGCTCTTAGAATCCTCTACACAAATATTTGGTATTATTTTGTAGAGTTTTGATCAGGTATACATTGTTCTCAGAATTATTTATTTTGAGATTACCTGAATATCCAATTGTATGAGAGTTTGTGTATCTTTTGGTGGGTGGTTTCTCTTGCAAATATTTAGTATAGCGAATTCCACTCTATCTCCTTTTCCTTATTCTTAGTCTAGTGAGTCTTCCTCCAAGAAAAAGTAGAAGAATTCAAGTGACCCTTGTAGTTTTTGTGGAAAGGTAGGACATGTAGTTAATAGGCTTTGGATGAGATTAGAGGCTTTAGAGGAGGCCATGAAATAGCATCATCTTTCATCTCCTCAGTCTTCTTCATCACAAACATGAAAAGGTCATGTTCTTTCTTCCTAGGCCTTGCCTTAATCTTCTTCTTAGTGACACAGAGTTTCAATGGACCTATCAAGCCTTACCTTTGTCATCATTATTGGGGGGTTTTCTATTGTTTGTGTTAATGCTTCCTTCATTTTGTACTTGATCAGTTCTTTAGACTATTGGCACCTATATTTTTTACTAGCACTTTGTTCTTGCATGATTGAGTAGTGTCATTTAGGTCACTCTTACAGATTTATTATTGTCTTTTGTATCTTCAGTTGACATATGTTTTTCCTTTATTTTCCATCTGCTCATTGTTTGAGTAGTGTTGTTGGGGCCACTCATACGGATGGATCTTGATCATCATTTTGGTTTCAAAGGAGGTTCTTCATCTAGCACTATGACAGTTATCATTTGACATGTGTCCACACTTTTCTTATGTCCTGGAGGAGATTCTTCTGCACTTCATGTAGTTGCATCTCTCAATTTTAGAGAGAGGTTTTTTCCCATGTGGTTTTTTTCTTTTTTCTCCTCTTAGAGGGATTTTAATTATACATGATTACCTAATCAAGGTTTTGGTATTGGGTCTCATTCATGCATTTCTTGCATATTTTTTTTGTCTCCCTAAATTTCACTTAAGGGGGGTGTTAGAGAATGCATATTAGTTTCTTTAGGCACACTTGCATATGTTGTTTTAATTAATTATGCTCATACTAGAGAATGTTCTCATGTATATTATTATACATAATTAAAGCATATGTTTGCACATTCATGATCTAGCTTAAGTTCACTTAGTGAGTCTAAGTTTAGTTCAGTATAATTTAGTTGGACTCTAGTTTGCATATTGTGCATATCATGCACCTTTGGTTTGCATATCTTAGCTTTAGTTTGCTAATTTAAGATTGAGTTAGATTTTTTATGTTTAGCACTATTACTTTCTATAAAAGCAATGGATCTCTTCATTGTAATTCATCATGCAATTATGTGATCTTTCAATTTGTAATCCTTGTGCTTTTAAGGAATATATAAATTATTGTATTATTGCCCTTGCTTGTGGAAGGTATTTCCGTTTGATCTATGTTCCTACCTATGTTTGTGTTGCAAACTTCAACAATCAATACCTAGTGCCTAGATATTTTTCAAATTTATTTTAACTTATTTTATGTTTTTCGTAAGAATAGAACAAAGAAGTTGATATATGGTGAAAAGCCTATGTTTAGTAAAACTAAAAATACAAAGTCATAAATGTACATGTGTGTGTGTGTATCATAATCATTGAAAAAATTTATTTCGAGTTGTACCAAATTACAAATTAAAAATTCTAAATCAATTCATTTGATCCCCTAAAAGCTAATGTTAAAGTGATTTTTTGTCAACATTTTGATAGGTGCAAAGGAGACTCCATTGCAGGTATGATTGAAGAGTGGAGAGGTTCTATCAAAGGGAGTTTTATCTAAGAGGTTTGGATCTAACCATCTTCAATTAATTCCTTCATATGGGACCTCTCAAGGCTTGAATCATTATATTTTCTTTAAAATGTGTGATTTCAACAAAAATCAAGATGTGCAAAAAAGTGGGACATGCTATTGTGGGACCACCCATAATCATTTTTTTGTTTTCATATGCTATTATTGACCTTGATTTCCATTCTTATAAGTAATGTCTATATCTGAACGTGGACCTCTAATCCAGCCATATACACAACATAGCCATTGCTCGATCATTGAAATTATGAAGGTGAGTGTGAATTACTCAATTCGCAATATCTATCGATTCAACCTGTTGCCTCCTAATTAGCTAGGGTGTTTGAATTACTCTTAGAATGAGAGCCAACAACCAAAAGACCAAACTAAGATGGAGGATTTTGAAAGCTATGAAGATAAACGAATACAATTAATCTGAGATGAATATGCCATTAATCTAAGAATGAAATGCAGATTTTAAGCTAAGAACATGAAAGAAATATGATAATGTAGATTCTAATCTAGAGAGCTTGAAATAACATGAGAATTAAGCTATTAAGCAATATGCAAACTATATTAAATGAGAGTGCAATATTATACTAAAATGATAAATTAAACTAATGTGCAATAAAAGCTTTGAAAATATGAAAGAATTGAGATGAAATTTCGTTATAGTTTATGTGCTCTAAAATTGCCTCCTTTCGAATGAAGGAGAATGTTCATAATATAGACAAGCCCGAAGAAGGAATGAAGAGTTTCTTGAAATGAAATGGTTGACTCTTCATTCCCAATTGAGACAAATATTAAGGAATTACTTAATTAAAAGAATGAATTATTGCCACATATGGGTGACCCTTCGAATAATTTGAATTATTAAATCTAAATAAGATAATCCATTCAAATAACCAAGTAATATTAATTCCTTTTATGTGTATTAGCTAAAGGGGGTGAGTTTAATTTAATTTAAAGCACTTAGGACTTTAGAATTAAATCAATTTATCATAGGGATTATTTAGCTAATAAAGTCAAATACTTAGGAATTAATTATAGTGTGAGATTAATGCAATTTAGGGTTTTTGCAATTGACACCAAGTCAAATAAAGTCAGGTAGGAGAGAGAAAATTGCCTAGTAAAATAGGACTTTAATGATGTAAAATTGAAGAAAATGCACCAAAATTGATCAAAATTATAGGGTACCAATTTTGGGGTATTACAAGTAAGGGTGATTCATTTCAAACAAATCCAAGAAAAGGTGAAAGATGATTGAGTAGTGAAGGTGGATTTTGGTTATGTAGAAGTTGGCCTATAATTTAATTTTCAATTAAATTTTTTATTGAGGGAAACAAAAAATCCCCAAAAATGCAATGGACTTGGTTGAGTAAATGCATCGAGTTTGGAGCTATTGTTGTGATTTTAGTGAAGGGTTCAAACTCAAGAAACTAGTTCATGCTAAGAATAGTCTTGTCCCAAATCCAAGGGTCCCTCTGTAACAATTCTTTGGCTTCTATATTCATAGATCACATAAAAAAATTGTTTGGCACAAGGGAAAATGAAAACCTCGCCATCAAGAATGTGTTACCAATTCAATTTAATCCATTTCACTCCATTAAATTGGACCAAAAATAATGAAATTGGTGAATCAATGTATGCTTCATATTCAAGCATCTTCACCATATAATCCTTCTTTGAAAATTTTAACTAATAGTAAGTGAAACACAACTTGATCATTAAAAAAGCATAGAATCCATTGTCAAAATAATTTATACCTCCAAGCGAGCCATATTTGGGAGGTGAATTCACTATAGTTGTACTTTTATTTTCATTCCAAAAGAATTGGTACAAGAGGTAGATTGGTTTGAACAATTGGAAGATGAAAAAACCCATCACAAAACCCTAATCTTAGACAAAGATCATTGAACCCTTCAAGGCACAAAAAAAGGAGAAAATCTCTTAGAGTATTGATGGAACTCCATGTTGATGGAGTAGAGGTAATGGATGACCTGAGAGGTGACATACATTTACAAAGGGTACAAAGGCCATAGCA
Source organism: Chamaecyparis obtusa (assembly GCA_027943335.1). NCBI lineage: Eukaryota > Viridiplantae > Streptophyta > Pinopsida > Cupressales > Cupressaceae > Chamaecyparis > Chamaecyparis obtusa. The sequence continues at coordinate 514,922 of BSBK01003241.1, read as the reverse complement.
ATGTAAGAGGCTAATGAACTATTAACAAAATACTATTAAAATGTCTTTCTTAATATTTAAAAGATGATTATTTTATTTTTATCTTATTAAATTATTAATTCATTTTAATTTGAATAATCATTTTAATTTTATATGGACTTCTTTTCGAAAAGTTCAATGTTTACTTTTGATAAAAAATGATATTGACTATTTCAACATGAAAAGTACTGTATATAAAATAGCGATAATGCCTTCGCTCTGCTCTGCTCGTCTTCACTTGTGTACAGTAACTTCTCTAGATGAACAAATTTGATTCTTTGAATATACTAAATATGCTTATGGCTCCTCTACTGCTGTGATGCAATTCCCAGTTTGGAACCCGCCTAGGGCTTCAATGCATGAAGGGCTTGGTATTAATTTTGATCTTACTTGGATCTCTACATACAAGCAAAATGTGAAATGGGCCAAGCAAATGAAGCATCATAATAAGCATTCTATCTCAAGAAATCACCCCTTCTCTCCTCTTCTACTGAGAAACAGATTTGAGGGTCTTTGAATGGATGAATCCTTCACAGTTATGCCCAATAATCTAAAGCAAGCTTTCCCTGCAGATCAAGTCTTGAAGAACCAATGTACTTATTCTCCTCCCCATAAATGATGCAATAACAGGCCGAATCCAGATACAAATGTTGATCAAAGGAGATCTCCCATTAAATCTACGAATAAATCTAATTCAGGTAAAATGACAGACAAGATAGTAGCAGGTAAAATTTATTCTCCCCCGCATAGGCGAGGTGCCCTAATTTAAGAAAGTAAGGGTTATGTTACGAATTATAATCAGTTTTCTACTAACCTGATTACCCTAGATATCAAAGATGGTTCTATAGAAAATATCCAAGAAATGTGTGCAAACTTTGGCATAATTTGTAGATGGAACGGCTTTGGAATAGCCTCCGGGGTAATCGCAGATTGGCTGAAAATAATCTGGAATCAAGAGGTAACTGTATCTATTCTCCCTGAAAAAAAATTTTACCTGGATTTCAGCAATAAAGAGCTTAAAAACAAGACATTACTTAATGGTTGTCCTAAGTTTAGGAACATTGCTTTTACAATGTTAGATTGGATCCCCTTTTTTAATCCTAACATTCTTAAAGATTTCAAAGTAGATAGAGCAATTCGTCTCAAAAACCTTCCTCTGGAATTATCTACAAAAGAAACTCTTAGAAAAATAGGCAATAGCATTGGCTCTTATGTTGGATCAGTAGTATCAGATCATTATGGTGCAGAAAAAACCATTATAGTTAATATGAATCTAAACATTGAATCAATTCCTCACATAAAGATCTGCTGCAAATTGGCATCTTTCACCATCATTCCATCAATATTAGAAGATTATCTTGCGGAGGAAGAAGAGGATGAATATTCACTTTCACCATCTTCCCAGAACTAGGACTCACCTTCACCTACCAATAATGTGATGACCTCTCCTATGTTATGTTCCTTTCTTAAAAATGGAGGAGGCTTTATGATTTCACCTGATCCAACTTGTAATCTGAACCTCACTTTCATCCATGAAGAGATTAATACTCATGAGAAGTATAAACCCATCATCAATAATTTAGTTTCATGTCACTCTTTGGAACCTACACCAGTTCCAAAATCCCTGGATCTTAGAATTAAGATGATTGAGGATAAAATGCATTTGGTTGGGGGAATTATGGAAGATCTCATAGAAGTTCAAAAAGAAATCAGCGAAGAGTTGACTCATTGGCATAATGAAGAAACCATTAAAAATAAGGATATGGAGGATCTCATTCTAGAAAGCTTAGAACCTCCTATCCCTGTCCCTCTTGATTTAGAAGCTATAAACTCAGAGCTTGAAATCAACCCCGATACCTCCCTAGAAGATTTTGGTAACAACCTTATAGACCTTGAAGATACAGTTGTTAACCTTCTAAACATGCAGGAAGACTTGGAACAAATCAGTATATCAGATATAGCTCACTTGAATAATGACCATATAGAAGAGGTTAAAGACATCAGTAATTGTATAAATGGGATTACAAATAATGATAGACATCTAGGTTTAGCAATGATCGTGGAAGGCCTTCAGTGCCCTGTAACCCTTAAAACCAAGAAAAAGCATGGCAGGAAATCCACTAATGAACTAAGAACTATTGCTGGTAATGCTGAAAATCAAGAAAAACTATCAAATATGTTGAATATTGGGAAGGGGAAGAGCCTTCCCCAGGGCCAATGAAAATTACATCCTAGAATGTTAGGGGCTTGAACGCCCCTAACAAACAAAGATTAATTAAAAGATACCTTAATATATTTGAGTCAGAAATAATATTATTACAAGAAACTAAATTAAATAAGGAAGAAAATGATAAGTTTAGCTTAAAATTAGGTATTTGGAAATCAGTTAGTATTACCTCAGATGGAGCCTCTGGTGGGCTGGCTGCTCTTTGGGACCCTAGGAAATTTATGGTTGAGGTTGTATCTAAACATAATAATTGGCTCCTATTATCAGTTAATAGCCTAAAGACAAATTTAAAATTTGAGCTCATCAATATTTATGGTCTGATTCCCAATACAGAGAAAAGGAAATTATGGCAAGAAGTTCACGAACTGTTAGCTTCTAATCTAGAGGACACTCACATTATAGGAGGGGATTTTAATGCTATTTTAGAAATTAAAGAAAAAATCGGTGGATCACAATATATCTCCCAATCACAAAAAGATTTCAGTCAATGGGTATCAAACAATAATTTAATAGATATCAACACTAACAATGGAATATTTACCTAGAACAATCGTAGATCAAGCTTTAGCCACATCGTAGAAAGACTAGATAGATTCTTGTTTAGTGGAGACTTGGGAAACTTTAATCATAATTTAAGTGCGAAAATCCTGCCTAATGCAGGATTTGACCATTTCCCAGTAAGACTCACAGTCACAAAGAACTATAAACCACTTAGAAGCCCATTCAAATTTTAATTTATGTGGTTTCAAAATGAGGAATTTATGTAGCTTTTAGAACAATGGTGGAAACAGATTAAAGTTTCGGGTTCAAAGATGTATTGCCTAGTTGCCAAACTAAAGATCATTAAGCATAAGATTTTGGATTGGAAAAAAGCCAAATTTAATAACATTTTCGACCAAAAAAATAAGATAGAATCAAAAATAGATAACTTAAATAAGATAGTCATAGAGCATGGGATGAATGAAAATAGTTACTTAAAGGAAAAAGATCTCATGGCTAAACATGATGAGATTCTATTAAAGGAAGAGATATTCTAGAAACAAAAGTCCAATTAAACATGGTTAAAAGAAGGGGACTGTAATATGAAATTCTTCCATAATAGCACTAACAACAAAAGGAATATAAATAGAATATGCAAGACCAAAGACACTAATGGTAATCTCATAGATGACCCCAAGCTCATTTCAGAATAATTTGTAAATTACTATTGTTCCCTACTCAATAACTACGACTATGTTGATCATAGAGCACAAAATGAAATGTTATCATCTATCCCTAGATTAATTTCAAAAGCAGATAATAAATGGATAAATAGTAAGTTTATCATTGAGGAAGTTAAAGATTCTTTATTTCAACTACACCCTAAGAAAGCTCCAGGACCTGATGGTTTCCAAGCAAGCTTTTTCCAAAAATGCTGGCACTTTCTTGGAGAAGATATCTGGAAAGCAGTAGAGGCTACCAGAAACTCGGGTGCAATTTTATCAAAAATCAATAATACCTTTTTCACACTTATTCCTAAAAATAATGATAGTCTGGATCCAGGAGATTTTCGCCCTATATCCCTTTGCAACACCATTTATAAAATCCTCTCTAAATGCCTAGCGAATAGGCTGAAAACCTTCCTTCCCTTGATCATCTTGGAAGAACAAACTGGCTTTGTCCCTAATCACTCTATATTGGACGGTATTGTAATAGCCCAAGAAATAGTACATACAGCTCAATACAACAATGAAGCGTGCATGCTGATCAAAATAGACATTCAGAAAGTATATGATAAAGTGGATTGGAGATTTATGTGTAGATGTATGGAAGCATTTAGCTTCTCTAAGCAATGGATTAATCTTATATACAATTGTATCTCATCTCCCAAAATATCCCTCCTAATCAATGGTTCTCCGGAAGGGTTCTTTGAAATATCACGCAGTATTAGACAAGGAGATCCGCTTTCCCCTTTCCTCTATGTAATCATGGCTGAAGCACTGGGTAGATCCATTACTAAGGCTCACTTAGATGGTAAAATCTCAGGAGTCAGAGTTACAACAAATGTACCTAATATAACACATTAACAATTTCCTGATGATACTATTCTCCCTCGAGCAAGCAATCGCAAGGAAGCAAGGGCATTCAAAGATTTATTAGATACTTACATGAAGGCTTCAGGACATAGAATGAACCTTGATAAATCTAAAATATTTTTTGTCAACACTCCCCAACAAAAATGTGTCAAATTTGCATCACCCTAGGCTACAAGATAGGTAAATTCCCATGCAAATACTTAGGAATCCCTTTAGATAAAGGTCTTCATAATTCCAAGCTATGGCAGCAAGTGATATCTAAAATTCAAACTAAAAAAGGTATTTGGAAAGGTAAATGGCTTACTAAAGCTGGAAGAGTCACTATGATTAAATCAGTTTTATCAGCCCTACCCACATATCAGATGTCGATCCTCCCCCTTCTAGTCAACATCAAAGCTAGCCTAGACAAACTTTTAAGAGATTTCTATTGGCAAGGCTCAGCAGAGGACAAGAGGGCAGCCCTTATAAAGTGGGATAACTTATGTAAACCAACTTCCAAAGGAGGATTAGGAATAAAAAATTTACAATGGCAAAATAAAGCATTGGGTGCCAAACTTCTCTGGAGAATAAGCTAGGAACCTAATAGCAAATGGGCATCAATACTTCTGAATAAATATGTGCCAAATGCGGACCCCATTAACATTTTCAGATCACACTCCCATGCGAAAGGATCCTGAATTTGGAATTTTATTATCAATACTAGAGAAGTTATTAATAAACAACTCACTTGGGATATAGGATTGGGAGGTAAGGCCTTATTTTGGGAAGATTCTTGGGGAGGATTTCCCCCTCTCACCAAATCAGGTTTCAGTCAAGAATTTATTGATATATGTAAAATATCCAAAAGGAAGTTTTGTAAAGGACTATACCTCTTTAGAGGGAGATTTAATATGGAAATCAATAGAGGAAATCCCAGCACAATATCTTGAAAGATAAAAACTTATAGATATCCTCAAAGATAGAGTGATCTCACATAAAAATAGAGAAGATAGATTGAGGTGGGCTGGCTCTAACAATGGGTATTACAATGTTAAGGGTGGGAATAAATCAATCATGCAAGAACACAACATGGATACCTTGGATATCCCTTTAAACTTATGTTGGAACAAAGCTTGCCTTCCCAAGGCAAGAATATTTCTCTGGGTAGCATTACAAAAAAGAATCCTGACTGCTAATAGAATTCAAAGGATAGGTTTTGAAGGACCTTCAAGATGCCCTCTATGTGAATGCCAAGAAGAGGATGTAAACCATCTTCTTCTAAATTGCACTTATACACAAAATTGCTAGAGATGGTTAAGGAATTGCCTAAATTGGCACTCTGTTATGCCCTATGATATAGTGGACTTTCTCAAAGCTTGGCCCTCTTTAAACAAAGAAAGTTTGTACAAAGATATTTGGGTAATCTCACCCTCTATACTATTATGGGAAATTTGGAAAGAATGTAATAGGAGAACATTCACTAATCAGAAAATGGATTGGAGAATGCTAACTAACAAAATTGAAGCCTCGGTTATCGAAGTAACTAATAACAGACTTAGAAACTATATTAGCTATGAAAATTCATTTAAGCAATGGAATAATAATATCAGGAAAACCTGGCCAAGACTAATTATTCCACCACTATTTGGTAAGGGTGGAAAAAGATCAAAAAGCGATAGAAGCAATTGTAAATGGTCACCCCTAGAGATGGTTGGTACAAATTAAAATTTGATGGAGCATCTCGCGGCAACCCAGGTATAGCAGGAATTGGTGGAATTATTCATAATTGTAAGGGAGAGATCATCTCTAAATTTTCTAGCCCTATCAACCCTACAACTAACAATATGGTGGAATGCTCGACTTTCCTAGAAGGTCTCAAACTATGCGTACATCTAGGATTGACAAATATAATTATTGAAGGGGACTCACAAATAATAATTAATGTAATTAGGATAAGGCAAACTCCAAATTGGAAGCTAAATTCAAAACTAGAAGACATTATTAAAATACTAGACACAATTCCACATTATGAAATCAAACACATTTATAGAGAAGGTAATGTAGAAGCTAACCATCTTGCAAACCAAGGTGCAAATGGAGAAACTTTGCAGGAAGTACTTAGAATGTCAGAATAATCAGCTTCCTCCCCTAACTATAAACAAGGGTCGCTAAAGTTAAACTACAAATATTTAGAATATTTCAATATCAATAATATAACATGTCAAAATAATATGTAATATTAAGTAAGAACGTTAGATTGATCCAAGAACTTTAAATCTCCAAAAAACCCACCCCAATTGCTAATATCTCACAACTTGAAAGAATGTCTTAAAAGGGGTACAATTTTTAACCTAAGTAAATTAGTCTCTTTATAAAAAAAAATAGCTAAATCTGCATATCCACTCATCAATTATGAGGTGGTTAGATAGATTCATAGGTCCAGATTCTACTGCCTATCAGAGAGCTTCATTGTCTAGATAATTATTGATCTTTCCCCCGCATGTAATCTAATAAGGATACACACTCACTCATAGATATATATGCATTATGATATCACTATAGTCTAGCTTTCTCCTTATCAGTGAGATATCGGGGTAGGTCCTTTATAGGATTAGTCCTACATAATAGTGACTAACTGTCCCTTAAGATCCTTCTGGCCTTTGTTTCTTCTACCTAAGCACTATGAGTCAAGGTAATGCCCTGTCTCTCTCCCGCCAGTTTTAATCTAGCTTAGGAACCAAATATCAATGAGTTTTTTTAGCTGTAGGACTTACCTATTATTTTTATCTATTGACTAGACCATTCGCCCTTATGGGCCTCAAGCCGATCTTAGGAGATGTAAGCCCCTAGTATATCTTCTATTTTTAATTCTGGGTCTCTTACTAGTTAAGTCTCCCACACTTGTCCAGGATAATTAATAGTTAATATTCTTATTTCTCCCCTCTGCCCACGATTGGGCTAGTAGAATTGCTTTAGTTTTTTTCTCCCCATCTAGCCCTCATTTCCCCAGCCCCTCTTTACACCCCATGTATCCCCACTAGATTAACTTCATTTCCCATAGTTTAGCTCTATATCTCTCTCTAATTTTCCTACCTTTCCCTTAGATCCCCAGCTTAGCCATATTCTCCCAGTTCCTTTAAAATCGTATAAGCTTCTAATGCTCAGTTTAACTTCTCCACACTTTTTGAACCTATCTCTTAGCATTAGTTGTGCTTCATGGAGAGTAGAGAACTTGTAGCATAAGACAATCATTAATAATATTGGTATAATGATCGCTTTAGAGTAGAATGGTTCCCTGATCTCTTGAGAATTATCCTTCCCTTCTTGACATACCTTGTCATGATAGGCAAAGTAGATCATGCAGAAATGCACTCATTATCTCATACGCACAAGAGGTGGCTCATGAAGAGTAATGGAAAGAACTCAAGATAATCATGTCTCGAAAACTCTAATTCTCTCATCACTATAAGTTTTCCTCAGATTAGGCTTTAGAACTGGTCTCGCTAATTTTCAAACCTCTCTCAGCAATGGAAACAAAATTAACCACCTTTGCTAACAAGGGTAGTCAGGCTATGGCATTCAGGGGCAACATTTTTCCAGAAAGGTGGAATTAGATCCTCAACCCCCTGCTGAACTCCTCAAGGAGAGCAATTGAAAAAGCCATGGGAGACCACTTCTTTGACTACGAGTTCACTTACAGAACCAATGGAGTGGTTACCGGTATGTTCATTTTCATCTTAGTATTTGCGGGGAAAAGGAAAGAAGACATCCTCTAGGTGGCTAATTCAATCTTTAACGAAGATCTCCTTGGAGGGCTAGAAAGAATGGTTCTCTGTATCGATAATCAACTTACCATTCCCCATCCAGAAACTACAATGAGAGCTGAGATTATCAAGCTTGCAGAAATCCCACAAGCACAGTGCATCTCAATGTTAACATTCAAGGATGAAGAGCACTTTGATGTACACTGGCCAGAAATGCTTAGAAATTTGAATTTTCTGTATAGCGAAATACTCCAGACTAAGATGGACACAGTTGAGCTCCTCAAATTTTGGAGAAGTGAGAGCTTCCATATCCCGGTTGAATTGGATGAAGTAGAGACATTTAAGATCCACATTATGGCTCCCGAGGTCCAACGCTACACCCTTCATTCAAAGAAGATGGCTCCAGAAGAAGAGTGTATCGTCGTTATGAGAAAGGAAGAAAACATATGGTATTGCACGAGGGTTCAAAAAAATGGTGTCATCTAAACTATAAGAGTTAATGTCTTCTTTTTGTTAATTACTATAGATAATACTTACAAAGTAAGAACAGATAGTCTATAATTTACAGTTATCGAGTCGGTTTATAAGGCAGGACACGATGGTCTTTAGTATTAACTATAGTTTAAAACAATCACTATATATTTGTAAGTGAAAAGCTCCTTATTGTATATAAATGTACAGAACAGTATGGGTCTTATTAATATATAGCTGTTAGTAACTATATCCAGCAGGATCTCTCTTTAAATAAGTAGTATCTTCTTTTGAATCTTAGCAATTTCCCTCCTTTTTATATATTTTAGAGTATGGAAAATGTGAACACTACTATGTTTGTCTTCTCATTACAAAATACTAATTAGAAACATTGGCATTACATCGTTTGTGTCTAAATTCTAGGTTTTGTAGAGATAGAAATTAAATCGAGGGAAGAAACCTTTTAGTATCTTCATAAATATAGAAAACACCTTGTCTCCCCTTAAGAAGCTTAAGTAGCATAGTTGAAGAGAAACCAAGAAACCTGAATAGCCATAGGCACCCAACAGTCAGGTCATTGGAAGATTATCCTTATAAATAATCCAGGCCCTATAACCTACTCATATTGACCCTGCATAATCATATAAGTATAGGCTAACATGGAAACTTCAATTGAACTCACCTATAGCAAGGGCCAGTTGGCCTTTGAAGGCAAGATTATGCCAAAGTATGTCAAGAAGATGTTAATTAATAATCATTCCCTCATTATCAGAGCTGTCATCCGCATCTTAGGGCCAGATTTTATCAATTTAGAGGATAACTACAGGGTCCTCTCTAATATATCCTCCATGTTTGTAGCTGTCATTTCCTCATGGTCTCCACGAACAGGAAATATGGAGTCGTAGTCACAAAATCTTTAAATGAAGATTTCTGGGCAACCTAGACAAAGTCCTTCTATATATTAAAAGGGACCCTACTATCGTCAAGCCAAGAATATCTGATAAGGCACCCGTCTTCACATCTTCATCTATTATTGCAACTCAGAACATGGAGGACTTCAAGGAGAGAAAGGCCATAATTATAAGAAACACAACCTTTCTGTTACAATACTTGCATGTCCGTAAGCATGAGAAGGAATGTTGGTTTTACGACTATTGGCACTTAGATGAGGTAGGAATTAAAGATATGGAGTGCTTTGCATAATCTAGTTCCGAAAATATAATCGACCTCTGGTTGGATGAAGGTAAGTATCCCAATAAGGAGAAAATATGATCCCCTGCTGCAGATAAAGAGGGCCTAGGAAAATAATCACGATAACCTTTTATAAAAAAAGACTCATGTCGATTTCATTAAAACATTTTGATTATAAGTAATCTTTTGAATCTTGGTAATAGATCTTTTTTATCCCTAATGGTACAAGGAAAGTTAATACTTAACAAATCTCAAATTAAAGTATAATTTTTTACACATAGTAGCTTATTGATTCCAATTTACAAACAGATTTATCAAGGCTAATACACTATCCCCATTCAGTTAGTATACCATATTCATAACTGTTAATAATCTATTTTATTGTCTTATAGCTTTTTCTATAATCAGATGGGAATGTATATAGAGATCCTAGCATGTATCATCCCATAACATCTAAGACAGGTATGTCTCAATATGCATTAGATACTTAGTTAAGAATTAAGATTGACTACCTAATCACTCCTCCCTGCTTGCCCTCTTTAAATCATGGATTGATCATGAATCACTGATAGCACTATCCCAAACAGTTGTACCGAGCTAAGTGTTAACAAATAATAAAAGGCATATTAATTAGGAAGGCTAAAATTGCTACCTGGATCATCATTCGAGGGTACATTTCATGATAAATTGTGTTTTTATGTCTGCTACAACTTCAGGGCTGATCATGTTTTTATGAATTTCATATTTCTACTCTAGGATTAGATCACTTTCTAATTATAGCTACAATTTCTAAGATAACCTGACACCTTTCAGCTAACCCACTCTTACACTATTAAATATACTTAACAGATCTCATATAGTTCTAAGGGTTATAGGATTGTATTTTAATTATTGGTAGACTAAGTATAGCATGGATTGATATAGTTTGGAGAAGATGTCTATTCAAATTAATAGAATATTTTATGATCTGTAAGCTATGTCTAGAATCTCCTTAGACTAGTATATGGATAACGCTGCAAAGAAGTGTCTATTAGAATATGAATTAGAAATTCTTAGTGCTGAGCAAAGTTTTGTAGACAACTAAATGATCACATCTATTAAGAGAATGGATAAGGCTATTAATTTCAATAGATTTATATAAATCTTGAGCATAAGCTTATATACTAGCTTTGTTTAAAAGGGTTCTGATCCCAGGAAAATATGGCAACTGGATCCTATTAGCAGCCTGCATTTAGTATTACAGGTAACAAAGATAATATTAGTAAGGTTAAAACAATGGTATACATATGTCACTTGCATTAATAACTAGAGGTGTGACTATGCTATGTCTAATTGGTATACTTGTTTGTTTCCGGATGACTCCTCGCATCCAGAATCTGTTTGCTAAGATTGGTATATTAGACTAAATAGTAACATCTCCGAGGGTTAGTATGTATCTTCCTGCTTAACTGATAGCTTTCATTCTATTACTTCTTATGGTCAGTAGGATGGCATTACTTTTGCATAGTTTCTTTTGTACTGACTGTTTAAATAAGCTGAGAACTTAATCGTTTGTATCTCTATTTGTCTTCTAAAATATCATTCTATGAGTCATGAAAAATGTTTTAAATAAGCATAGTTTTTACCACTTCATTTTAGTTTATAATTGGATTAGAGATTTTTATTATTATGCCCAGTACACCAAAAATGAAGTGCTTAAGGTGGTCCTGAAATAATCATCACCTTATAATTTCAGAGTAGCAATTAGATATAAAGATGGTATCCCTTGAAACTATGGAAATTTAGAGGCACGGGTAGAACTTAACTTTAGTGTATAGATTAATAGTGAAATATCCTTCTAGGGGAAGTTAGGGTCTCATAGAAGCATAGATAATAAGGGAGTGGGGTTTTCCCTTTTTTAACTGTATTTCTCAATAATCAGGCTAATCTTTTCTACTGATTGAACACTTCTTATTTTTAAAACACAAGGTTTTAAGTCACAAATTAGTGGTATGTGCTACTCTTTATGATAGCAACAATATTAAGTTTGAAGTATCGGATATATATAACTTCTGAGTTAGTAGGAAACTTCTTTTCTAACTACATAACAAGCATGTATTTGGTGCATAGTTTTTGTATGTATACAGGATAGCAGAGACAAAGGAATCGAATAATACAAGATCTTCATTTCAGAAATATATAAAGATAATTGACAACAAGATAGAACTGAGTATGGGGAATAAATTAAAACCGTAACTATAAGCGAAGCGACATCTTTAAATACTTGATGTATATGAGGCGATCTTCCTTCCATCGATACAGAGATATATCAATATATTTAACACCAAGCTAGAACCGAGTTTGGAAATAAATTAAATTGAAATTGTAAATGAAGGAATGCCTTCATCTTTTGATGTAAATGAGAGAATGCCCTCATAAAATTATTTGTAATAGAAATTCTGGACCAAGGTTCCGGGCTAGACTAGAGGTTTTCTTCTCCATTCTTTCCTACCAGTGCCCCCATAGAATGGAATGTTTGTACTATAATTTAATCTATTAATAAAATCTTTAGCTTAGGCCTTTTACCGATCAAAATAAAAAATGATATTGATTATTTTATTTTTGTAGTTCCATATGATTATATTTTATTTTATTAAATTATTTATTTATTTTTATTTGAATAATTATTTCACTTTAAATTTTAATTTTAAAAATTGTCATTTATTATATCTATAAGTTTTTATTACTTTAAAATCTATAATAAATATTATATACTTATAAATTACTTTTCTTTTCAAAATGTGAGGTTGGATGCCTTGCCACCACTATAGAATGGTGGGTACAAATAGTAAACACCTTGGATGATAATGAAATCTTCACCTTGATAAAAGAATTTACAAACTTTGTAGTTATCAATGAATTATGTAATGATAATATATTGGTATATGGATTACAACATTGAATACATTGGATGATAATGAAATCTTCACCAATTGAAGATTATACAAACTTTGTAATTATTAATGAATTTCGTAATTACTATATATTATTAGGTGGATGAGTTCTCTTGGACTATGAACTCATCCACCTAATAATTACATTTTTTTATTATTCTAATCAATTGTGTGCATCTTACTAAGTATAATTAATTCATTAATGAATTAGATAGAAATTTTGTTACAACAATTATTTGTAAGTTTTTGTTCACTTCACTTGCTGACATATTATGATTATTAAATTATCAAATTTATTAGAAACTTTGTTGCAATGGTCACTGATGAGTTTTATAAAAGATTAAAGCCCTTTGAAATTAACAACAATTAAACCTATACTCTTTTGTTTGAAAAGCTACATATTGATTTTTAAAAAATAAAAATTACCCTCAAAATTAATTTAATCACTTCATATTAAAATAGCAAGAATAAAAATGTTGCAAGGCACTATAAAGTTTAATATTAAAATAGTGTATTATACTTTTTCATGATGGATTTGATTTATAATATTAAAAATAAGAAATCCTTAAATATTATGCCTTTTTATAATGAATTCGCCTAGATTTCAACGAGTCATTTTATAAAATATACTTTAAAATAGACTAGCAAAAGGGCACAATCGAGTCCAGCCAAAAGTGCGGCTATCAAGTCATACAATTTCTGTACTGTATATATGGTGACTGATTTTGACGGAACTAGTTGAACAAAAACATCACTAACTTCTTCTACTTCAAATGTTTCCACTCAAAAAAATTCAACAATATGCGTACTAAATTCTTCACAAACCCTGCTTCTTGTGGGTTCTCGGCAATTTTTCTCTATCCAGGGAATGAGGGTTTAGATTTCAGGGAAAATTCTTCTTGTCAACGCCATCAGAGTTGAGAATTCATGTTGATTGATAATGCACATTCTCTTATCTCCAACAATATGAATCATGTGTTTGCAAATACATGGTATGTTTTAGCATTTATTATGATCAGCCGAATAGCTGATATGGTGCTACCCAGCGTAAGAAGCCCAAATAAGACAACAGTGAAAATATGCCACGATTTTTCCCAGGTACTTATCCTGCACCATTTCACCTGCAATATTAAACACCTTTAATTAGACCCATTGTTACAAAATAGATTATTCTTGGTCCTAATTAAACATGGGTTATAATAAATTGGGCCCCTGGTGTAGACCAGAGGTTTAGCTATTGAAAACATGGACAATGGTTGCAGGTTCAAGCCCTGATTCAAATCTTTAATTAAACTCATTCTTACAAAATGTGTTATTCTTAGTTCCAAGGGTTATAAAAAAATGACTCCCCCTGGAGGTTGAGCTATTGAAAAACATGGACAATAATTGCAGATTCGAGCCCTGATTCAAATCTTTAATTAGACCCATTCATACAAAATGGGTTATTCTTAATTCTAGGGGTTATTTAAAAATGACCCCCGGAGTTTGAGCTATTGAAAATCATGGACAATGGTTGCAGGTTCAAGCCCTGATTCAAATCTTTATTTAAACCCATTCTTACAAATTTTGTTATTCTTAGCTCCTAAGGGTTATAAAAAAATGACTCCCCCTGGAGGTTGAGCTATTGAAAAACATGGACAATGATTGCAGATTCGAGCCCTGATTCAAATCTTTAATTAGACCCATTCATGCAAAATGGGTTATTCTTATTTCTAGGGGTTATTTAAAAATGACCCCCGGAGTTTGAGCTATTGAAAATCATGGTCGCAGGTTCAAACCCTGAATCAAATTCTATACCCCGGTGAGGGGGCATTCCATTGAGTTGTAGGATGAGTCATAATGGGTGTCAATTCTCTATTTTAAGAACTGAAAAAAACTGATGCATAATGAAAAAAATTTACCTTAAGGAATACCAAGGCTGGAAATAGGAATGTCAGAGGAACAAGGGACAGTGCGCCCACCAAGGTCACAAAGTCCCCTAGAAAGGGAAACATGGCAGCACAAAGCGTGCTAAATGTAAAGAAGAGTGCACGAAGTATGAATCGAGTTATGAGGTTGTGTGTAGAACTTTCATGCTCATCCAGCTTACAAAATCTGGTGTCAAGAGCCTCATGAACTGGAACACAGAATATCTGTTACCATAGCAAGGCAATCATTCATCATTTATCACCTAATATATAAAATAAGACTTTCAAAGCCAAATATTGTCACTAAATATGCTGAATACTATCCAATGTGTGCAATGATTATATGCAGTGCATTTCTTTAAAGCTGCACAACATCCATTTTTTTATTGTTCTTGTAGTATTTACCATGTCCAAAGAGTGACCCCGTTGTGGGTGTATCATGTTACTTGTTTGAAAGGAATGGGCCTTGAACTTACATGTTGTGATACTATAGTCTGTAAGAAGACACTAATGTTTGCCAAAACTTTAGCCCATTTAGGACCACTTATCAAGTCACCTAGCATATAGTCTGAGATGGAGGATCCATATGCCCAGTATCCAACAATGGTCACCATGTAGTATATAGCAATTCCAAAGGTAAACTGTAAGTAGAGGGCTTTGTGCATATTCTTTATTGCTGGTCTTTGCAACGTGGCCTGCAGGATGACAAAAGGTCAAAAGTTAGTCACTAAATTCCAATTATTAGGATGTCAACAATCTATTCATAGTGGCAATTCTTGCCAACACAAAATTCTCATAAATAAACAAAAAGAAAGGAGGAATTTGCATTGAACAATTGAATTCCACTAACTATATGCCATGGAATCCACAATTAGATCAATGAAAGTTATACCCACAAAAATGAGTAGTTCAATTACCAGTCCAAAGCTGAAAGAAAAGCAAGGATCATTAAAATAATTTTCACCTGGATTTCAGGTAGCATGCCAGAGTTATTTGCAAACACAATGGCTGCGATGGCTCCTAATGCATTGAAAATCTTTTCTTCTTTCTGCCCTGGTATGTTGTAGTCTTTGTGTCTAGATTTCCCTGCCATAGGAAGTGCATGTCCTTAGAAGGTACTAGCAAGTTTACCTCAAGCTACAAAGTTGAAAACTAAGACAAACATTAAATGAAAAATGAAAGTTAGAATTCATATCCATACCATCTTTGATTGATATTACCATTGAGATTGCAATATAGAAAACGGTAAAGAATGCTGAGATTCCATACCACATGCCTATGGCTGACAAATGTGGTACCCAGAAAGCAAAAATGAAGTATGTAAATCCTGAGATCATTATAAACTCAGGAAGTTTTAGTGCCACCAATCTGCTGTTTTCTTCCAGAAAGATATCCTGTATCATCAACAGTTTATAATAATGGGTTAACCTTTCAATTCTGGGATTTTAATAACATCATATTTCAGTGCTTAAAAGTATCTGTAGAATCTTATTTTCCACAAAGACTTCTTTTATAATGCAGTTTATCCTTGCAATACAAATTAACTTTCATGGCTTCCCAAACTAAATCAGAAAGACAAAAACATTAAAATGATACAAGCTATTATCCTCACATTTTAGACAGTTGGGTGGGGAGAAGTTCTAATTGAAATTTCTGCCTTAACTGTTGGATTTATATGATTTATACGGGATAAAAGGAAAATGAAATGGAGTACCTTGAGAGATCTCCCAGAAAGTAGTAGGAAACCCATATTGCAGAGTATGAAATGTGTAAACTGTAGAGCCCAGGTTATATAGTACATTTTCTTCCCTGCATGATTAATACAGTTGAGTAAATAATATGCATATTTCTGTACATAATCTATGTTATAAGGGTAAATGTTTAAGTACTGACCAAATACATGACCAACTAAATCTCTGTATCTGATAAAGCGCTGGCCGTCTATAACATACAAATTTGCAAGCAGCAAATTGCAATAGAGTGAGAAAGCACCCAAAACAACCATGCCAATAATACCCCAGACCAATCCTAGAGGAACTAGAATGAGATTTGAATACCCCAAAATGTACACACAGTTGAAACTTGTAACCAACATCAGTCCCACTTTTTGCCATGAATCTGAAAACCGCCACAACAAAAAAAAAACTTAAAAATTTATCTCTGTAAAACACACAACATAAACCATAGCTATGATAACAGCTATCCATGCATATAACAGTTTATAAAAGGTAAGGCAACTTATTGAACTGTGAATAGAAATGAAAGGGAAAATTTTGTATACCATTGTCAATTTTGTGTGCAGACTTGTGGGTTGAAAAGCTGTTCTCTTCTTGCTCTATGTCCATAATGTCTGCAATTGAATTTACCATAATGTCTTTCTGCTCTTTCATTCTCTTCTACAATTTAGAACAGCCTTACTTGACACCTCGACGGATTCTACTCCAACACTGAATAGCTGTCACTTAAATAGAATCAACGCTTTCTAGTGTTTATACATTTGTACATATATCATTGGTTTGCACAAAAACCGGAGAGAAATGAATACTTTTTTGAAGGATGTGTCATCATATGTACAACTACCACCACCATCACTGAGATCATGCAAAACCTGTGTTGCACAATTATTTAACTAACCTACTGTAAAAGTTGGTGAAGTTGCTCTCACCCTTGCCTTTTTATCAGATGTTTGTTTTTAGCTACCATTATATAGCAGGTCTTATTGTTTATAGTTGTAGTAGAAATGCTCATGATTGAAAAATTTTAAGCTTTTTAACAATTTTGCATGAGAATTTATCAAACTGCCTTCCATATAATTTGCTTGTTTGCAGGACAATGACATATACAACTAAAAAAAGCTTGGACATACTGTGGCGTGCACGACTAAAAGGGAGACTGATTGCTTTTAAATTAACAAAACTTTGCTCCATATCAAACAATAAAACATTGGCAGTCTTGGCATGCACTTAGCTTGTAGTGTGTGAGTGCCTTGATTGGAAAAGCATATACCAAAGGGTTAAAATTATTTTATTTTATTTCAAAGACTAAATGCTCAAAATGGTTATTGACCACCAATGGACCTTGAAAAAGTGCTGGTCAGTGAGTCAATAAAATGTGTGAATGTACAAGTGTCTTTTCCAGAAAACTACTTTAATTTCAGGAGATTCAGTTTAAGTTAGCAGCATTATTTAAGCATAATAGAGGATACCCAATGTATTAAGGTAAAAGTGCTTGCATCTTTATAAATATACTGTTTTTAATTTCAAAAGTATCACATTAACATATTTTATTTAAAAAAATATTATTTTCTATGAGTGCTTTAAAAAGTTGATAGATCTCTTAGATATTGCATATCTCATGTTTTCAATTATGATTGAATTTGAATTATTGTTTTGTAAATAATGTATAAAATGAATAAATATGTTATTTAACTTATATATATAGTATTCTATACATAAATGGAGGACAATCATGCGAACAGAGGTTATAGTGATAGATAATAGTGATGGTGATAAGACAAATCTAAAAAATATATATATAATATTCACAAGCAATAATTATTGTAGAAATCTAATGTTCATGATTAATACTCTTCATGAAAAGATTTTGATGTAAATAAATCTTATACAATTTGATTCAGAAACATAATACACTAAGAAATAACCAATTAAGATAAAGGAGCCAACAAAATTCCATCAAGAACATAGAGATCATTGGAAAAACTAACCAAGAGCCTCACTGATCGAAGCAGGGCTGGAGCTTAAAATCAAGCCAAAGAGTACAGAAATTCAAGCTAAGAAAAAATAATCTTGCAATAATTGGCAAATGCAGTGGATATTATCCAATCAGAGATGATATGGCCAATTGGGTTCATGAGAACTGAAGAGAAGATTGTAAGACTAAGTATCTCAGGAAAGGATCCAGAAAAAGGTTTGAATTGGGTGATGAATGGCAGCCAAACTTCGATCATTTAACTTATCAGATCAAGGAAGTCCCAGTTTGGTTGTGTCTTTATATCCTTCTACAGGAGTATTAGATGAATTTTTGTGTCTTTAAAAAATTGGAAACACTTGAGTTTTTCTGTTGAGAAAGATTTATCCAATCCCCTTCCTGAACACATTGCATTTGAATAAGTTCTGTGGTCTTTAGAAATTTATTGTGACAGTTTCTTTCACCATTTGTTTGCTCTTCGTTCTCTTTCTTGGTTTGGAATAAGAAGTGGTTGCATTCATTTGTGCAAACTTGCACTGAAGTGGGTGTGAACTCAGTCACGTTCATTTCCAGCCTAAGAGGTGTGAAGTGCTCATTGAAAAGCTTTAGCTTCTCCACCAATTGGAAATCTTGAAACGCGGTCCACCATAGTCTTGGTCTCAACCTCAATAGAGAAGACGTAACAATTATTGTAAGAGGCCAATGTCGTGTCTTCTCAACTAAAAGAAATGAAGTTTGAGATTTATTGAAGTAGGGATCATGCTGCAAATACTATTTTTTTTATCATTAGAATGGGATAAAATAAGATTCAAAATGAATGAATGTAAGATTTTAATGATATTTGCGATACTAAATATTTTATGGGATTTAGAAGAATATTCTTGATTTATATTCAGACTTTTTTTATTGTTAATCCTTTAGTAATAATTTTGACTAGGAAGCTATATATTGGTTTAATCTTATTTTTTCCAAATAGCTAGTGAATGTTATCGACCTTCAAGCTACTTATGTATTGAGTATGGATATCCTCATAAGTTGTGTGTTTCATGATGAAGTTTCATTTTGTTTCTATTGTCCCTTTATTGCAGAATATGCAAACTCTTTCTTGCCAAGTTTCTTTAAAAATCTTCTACCTACTGGTCTTACACATGTAGTGCTCATCTATAGTTTATTTTTTAATTTTATATTGCCAAACTCTTTTAGGCCATTTTTATGTGTGCGTTGATTATTTCATATTTATTATGTGGTTTTGGATGTATGATATTACATAGTGATTTGATATTGGATAGTTATAGGATATCATATATTTGCAATTAGATGATATTAGTTACTTTGATGATGATTATTTATATGTTTAAAATGTTGTTTATATTTACGATTTTACTTACCCCATACTCGCATGTGTATGGCTATCATGTATGTTTTACTTTTTTGTTTGACATGTTAGATGTGGTTGAGAGACGGAGTCGTGGTTACCTGCTTGCAAGATCCACACAATGTCTCGATTCCTACCATTGTTTGTTTTATATATATATATATATATATATATATATATATATATATATATATATATATATATATATATATATATATATATATGTTTGTCTTTTATGTAGGTTTGTAGGTACCAGACATCGACTTCCCTAAATTGATGAGTGTGCCCTATCGCAAAGTCTCAATGGTAAGAGAGGAGAGATAATATTCAGATCCAAATCTCAACCTAAGTCATTTTATTGTCCTAAAATAGTGGACAAATTTATCATATTTATAACCCTTCCAAATTCGTCGAGGTGACGTGAGTCCGTAAGCCTTTCCCTTGAGCATGATTATTATTTTTTATTAAGTTGAGTTTGGTCTTTGACTAATTGGTGTGATTATTGTGAAATAATTAAATAATTTATTAAGTTTAATTATGTAGTTTAAATAATTAAATTTTATTAAATATAGAAAATTACGTAAATATAATTACTAATTAAAAAGACTTAATTAAAAGTCTAATAGTGGAATTAAAGATTTAAATATTTATTAAATTTAAATTTAAGGAAAATTGAATAAAAAAATAATGAAATGAATTAAAATAATATTCTTTTAATTAAAATTAAGATGCAATTAGTTGCACATTCAATTCAAATAAATTTAATAAATAAAGTAAATATTATTAGTTGAGTGAACTGATATAAACAAGAATTACAAAAAGCACATGGAGTTATTATTGAGAAAATGGAATAAATCAGGCAAAAAGAGAGTGTGATAAAAGCAAAGTTGCAGAGTTAAGTTGAGTTCTAGATTTGCATGGTGGAGTTGGAATTCTAGAGCCTTTTCTTTTATGAGGAGGAATTTGGTCATTATTCCACACACAAGTTTGACAGTTTTTGAAAAGCTTAGGATTGTTCAATGTTTTACTAGTTTTCATCATTTTTCTTCAATTGGTGGTTTGAGGTAGGGTTTGAAAACTCTCATAGGTTTTATTCTGGTATTTTAGAAAGATTGTTTTCTTTGTACCTATTAGATCTGGGTGATATTTCTACTTTGTTGACTTTCTTATCATGCTTGAAATTCTGGAATTAAGTTTATGAGATTTTGTGCTTGGTATGAATTCTCATAATTAAGTTTTGTTTTAATTCAATTAGAGTTTAAAAATTTATGGTAGAAAACCTTAGTGTTTGTATCAATTGAATTTTTAAAATATCTTCCTAGTAATAGTTGTTATGTGAATTCATCTTTGTTGAAATTATATGGAGGAGAAAAGAATTGTGTGTGTGTGTATCTCATTGTTAAAAAAAATTATATCAAATGTAATCAAAAATTTTTGGATTTAAATTTTTTTTTTAAATATATATAAAAAAAAACTGTTGAGTGCAAGTGAGGTTCGATAGTAGGGCATGGGGTTTGTTTATATGTGTGTGTGTGTGTGTGTGACAATAAAATAATAATAATAAATAAGTAAATAATATGAATATATATTTTTTATTATGGTAAAACCAGGTTTTGAAGGGCCCCAAAACCCTTTACATTAAGCAAAAAGGTGGGAAAAGAGAGCACAAAGCACAAAAGAGCAATTGGGGGGAAAAGAGAACACAGGGAACCCTCAAACAAAGCAGATCAAAAAGACTAAGACAGCAAAAAAGGCCCAACACAGAAATTTAGCATCAACATGTTAAGTTTCATTGATCGATTGCAAATGTAATGGCATTATTGTATTGTCTATGTTTTCCAAATGCATTGATCTCTTTGTATTTATACAAGACAATAATCAGAAGAGACATGTCTTTTAAAGGGACATGTCTATTCATTAATCTTTATTAATTATTTAACTATATATGTATATAAATTATATAAATTATATATATCAATTATATTAATATATTAATATATATCACAATATGATAATAATCCACTTATACAAATTATATATATATATATATAGTAATTATAATACATATTATTATTATTATTACATATATATCGATATGTACTTGATAATTCAATAACAATGATTTTATCTGAATGAAGCTACATTCCTTAACACTCCCTCTTAGCTAGGGAAGATAAACATAATAATAGATATAGCAATCTAAAGGATAGCTTAGATCACATTTGATATTTAGAGTAGTGACCTATCAACCATGACATTTACCAAACACTAAGAGCATTGGCCTATCAGAATACCAACATAAGGTATTCACCAAGTACTCGATAAGGTACTGGCCTACAGAATATCAACAACTGATATTCACCAAATACCTATAATATATCTATACAAACAACTCATAGACCGTCAATGACATCTAACACTTAGTTGTTGATTTACAAGATATATCTAAGCAAACAACTTATAGACCGTCAACTTAATGACATCTAACACTTAGTTGTTTCTTCTACAAGATGTATCTATACAAGCAACTTATAGACCGTCAATTTGACATCTAACACTTAGTTGTTGCTTTACAAGATATATTTATGCAAACAACTTATAGACCGTCAACTTAATGACATCTAACACTTAGTTGTTGCATTCATCATGATCTGTTTCAACATTATAAATAATGTATATCATGATTTAAGTTATTGTAAGATCGTCACCTTCCAATAACTTCTACAAATACAAGTGATAATCATTTGGAAGTCGTCACTTCCTTATGATATACATAGGGCCCATAAAGCATTAAATGATTTCATTAGTATCAATTAAATCAAGTTTGCCTCATAAGTGTTTCACCTTCAATAGTGAAACTCGCTCTCAATCAATACAATCAAGATTGTCACAAGTTGATTGAGCAAACTGCTCCCTCTGAAGCTTGAGTTCATCAACTTCTTGTCCTCTCCTTTTGAAAATGTTAGACTCCCTCTGAATCTAACTCCCTCTGAAAATTGGATATGCTTTCTTCCCGGTTGAATACTAAGGGATGACATTATGCCCACGTCTTCTTCATATACCAAAACCGATTCACATCTCACATATTCAATGATTTACGTACTGTTTTGAACATTCACTGAAGCATTGAACTCAAGGAACAGTTGACATAGATTTGCGTTTGCCCGCTCAGAAGTGATGTGAAGAGCGGTCTCCCCATTCTTATTAACTATGTTGACAAAGTGAGATTGACTCTCCTCATCACACCTGCCTAGCAAAAGTTGCGCAACCTCTCTACTCACATCTTTGTCCTCAAATTTGGCAGTTTTGGTCTTTATGAATTTTGTAGCATCCTGCAGGCTCAGCGCCGCATTTCAACAGCATTTTTGTCTCATCGTAGCAACTCCACATTGTGTTATGTTTTAGCATCTCGCTAAAACGGTCTGTGTCTCCACCCGCTTTCTCCTCAACATTTGACAGAAACTCTCGAGTGCAATTGCCACTGCAACTATGCGCTAGTGCTTCGTGTATGATATGGATCGATAATCCGAGAGATAGTAGAGAATGGAAGTGGCGATCATCAAATTCTTCTCGCTCGCTCTTTTTATTTTTTTTCAGCGACTGTACATGTTTAAGACTCGGATATGCAAGAATTTCTACAACATAGCCCGCAAATGTTTCGCAGACAAATCTCCAGAATACCTCTGCAACGTCTCCCGTCTGTACAGACTCTGGAAGAAAGTATCTATCATCTCCATACCCTTCATAAATCCCGCATCCAATTATATCAAGTGACTGTCGCTTCTTCTCTTACAATTTGCGTCATGCCCGTGAGTACCTCTTTGACTGAATCTGTGCCCGAATACTGTGTCATTCTCCCCTTCTCATGCGCAGCAACTTCCTCCTCCGCAAGTCTTCTGGCTATCCTACCAATCCATTCATTCATCAAGAATTTTTATGAGATTATTAAATTCTTCTATACATTTGCAAACTTGGCTCTGATACCATGTTAAGTTTCATTGATCAATTGCAAATGTAATGGCATTATTGTATTGTCTATGTTTTCCAAATGCATTGATCTCTTTGTATTTATACAAGACTATAATCAGAAGAGACATGTCTTTTAAAGGGACATGTCTATTCATTAATCTTTATTAATTATTTAACTATATATGTATATTAATATATAAATTATATAAATTATATAAATTATATATATCAATTATATTAATATATTAATATATATCACAATATGATAATAATCCACTTATACAAATTATATATATATATATATATATATATATATATATATATATATATATATATATATATAGTAATTATAATACATATTATTATTATTATTACATATATATCGATATGTACTTGATAATTCAATAACAATGATTTTATCTGAATGAAGCTACATTCCTTAACACAACAAACCACTACCCAGAACTATTCCTGCTAATTCATATAATCAGCAGTGTCATCCTTTAGTTTAATCATTTTATGGATAGTCTCCCTCAGGTTTAATCATAATATGAATATATGTTGTGTGTATATATATGTGTGGTGTAATTGTATGTGTGTGAGTGTGTGTGGGTAATTTTTTTAGAGTACTTTGTAATTTTATTTCCTTGTTTTGTAATTATTTTGGATAAGTGAAAATGAAGAGAAATGATTTAATTATTAATTAATATATTTTATTGATTAATAATTAAGGGAACTTATTATATTTTTTAAAATGAGAACTTTTATAAAATTATATTGTTTGTCATTATTAAATTAGGAATCAATTTATTATCATTATAAATTGATTTTCTTAGTATTGAAATTTAATTTAATAATATAATTATAGTTTTGTTAGTGATTATTTAATAAATTAAATTACGTAATGGTACTTTACAAATTAGTTTATTATTAATTAAATTCTTATGTATGTTTTTTCCTTCTACATTTGTGGGTTAGGAGTGAATCATTTTATGTCATCCTTTTAGGATTGTTGTCAGAGACAGGGTTAGGGTTAATGTGTATGTGTGTTTGCCTTGCATACTTCTCTGGCATTCGAATGTGTTATAACCCAACCTTATGGAAGCTTGATTTTATCATGATGAAAATTAATTATGTGCGTTCATAATGTTGATGTTGATGTTGATGTTGATGTTGTGTTGGTGTTGAAGTTGGGGCTAGATTTTGATATTATGATTCATGATGATCTTTGAGTTATTTTCTAAGACTTATGAACTTAGGGTAGGTTATTTAGGTGTTAAAGGGGGAGTGGCTTTCTTTAGAGGCGTCAGAATCTAGAAGTGGCTACCTGGGTATCCTTAGTAGGTTACTTAAATAAGTGATAATATAATTAAATAGGGTTTTTTAATGAATTAATAAGATAATAGATTCCTTGCTCATGTCTTGAGTGCTATTATAGGCTAAGGATGAGAGTGGGAGAAGATGTGTGTCTGTCTAGTAGTGGTAGTGAGTTATGGCATGATCAGTTATCCTTGTCTACATAAGAGGATTTCAGGTTCTGCATATTCAATCACACTTAGAAGTCGAAGTCCAGTGAGATCATTTCAAATGGTTGACATATATGATGAAACTTCCCTGATTTCATCTTAGGTTTCCTACATGTGTTGGCTGCCTCTAGGTTAGTATGTGTACCTTTGATTTATTGGATATATACCCTTAAGGTGGGAACTTCTAGGACCCTTTCTTAGTTTTACCTGATGATTGATCTTGGTATTGTTATCCGAGTGGGTTTCATGTTATATCCTTAGCATAGTGGAAGTGGAACCACGGGTTTCCATGAGGTTGGGAGGTAGTAATTCTTTTACCATTTGAGGCTCTCACATCCATGTACCAGTGCTAGATGATCTTTGTTGCGGTTGCTTCTTATCTTATCTTTCTTGGAGGCTTATTCTCATTCCTTCTTTACTTGTACTTTGTACTCAATTGTATTTACATACCATGTGACTTGTGTAGTGGATGTGAGTGTTCAAATGCATTTATGATGTGCTATGTAGAGGATGTGAATGATTATTGTACTTAATAAATTAAATAGTATTTACATAATTCTACGCTAAGGAACCCTTGAGATTTGTAATCTGAAATTGAAGATGTGCATATGAATATATATGGACTTTATGTTTTATTTTTGCTTTGTTATTCAATATTGTTTGTAAACTCTTAAGAAAAAAATTACTCTCTAAATTTAGTAACATTTTTTAAGTTAATATCTCTTCGGTTCCCTGGTGGGGCATTACAACACCTAAGATGATGTGATCTCATCCTCAATTATGCAACTAACAACCTCACTTTCCCTTTAATAGTTTCACATAAATATTTTTTTTCACCATGATCCTTAGCTAGGTTAAACTCTTTGATGTAGTATAGCTTTTTCTTGCCTAATATAGATTAAACTCTTTGATGTAGTATATCTTTTTATTGCCCAATATAGGCTAAAATCTTTGATTTAGTATAGTTTTTTCTTGCCCAATATAGGTTAAACTCTTTAATCCTTAGTTGGGTTATATTTGTAACATTGTAAATTGCACCCGATCCAATTTCGCATCACATAGACCTTCCACTTTAGCTTAATCTAAGACAATGTCTACATTCCATTTCTACCAACCTACCTTTCCACTTACCATGTCTATTTTCCAAACCATTTGTTTTGGATTGTGCATGGACATGGGTGCACTGCAAAGATTAATGTGTGTCGTGCTAGCATCTTGTGAATATATGTGACTGAGTTTGCCATTAAAGTGCTACATTCTCTAATTCCTAGCAATGTAACAACCATATGAGTTCACACCAACATCAAGATTACAATTGGAGTCCCTTATACCTTCCCTTTTTGGTCCCATTTCATTATCTCTTCCATTTAGTTCACATCTCTAACTCATTCAAATCACTCTCACTCTCTCATTCTCAAGAGTTCTAGTATTCTCTATGCCATTTTCATAGTGATCAAACCACCATTATCACCTATCAAAGCTCTATCAACTTGGGAAATTCCACCATTCCTTATTCTAACGAGCTATGCAACTTTGGGTGTTGAACAAGATTAACTCTTTCCAAGTTTCTTGTGCATTTCATTTTCCTTAGATTGGCATATCATTTACTTTTTTTTTATTGCATATATCCCTTTTATCAATATTGCCTTCTTAGGCTATCTATGGTGTAAACACAAAAATAGAGGTTTGACCGTATCAAACCTCTAAACATAGCCACCCCAACATTTCATCCTTGGTCTTGTGTGTATAGGTATAATGAAGGAGGGTGTTGGTGATGTTCAAAATAGAGGCTTCATAGCTTGGACCCTTTGTAAATGTTTCTTCACCCTTTTTGTGATTTATTTTGTTTATTTCCTATTTTGTACCTCACTTTTTGTGTTGTTTTATCATATTTAGCATACAGAACCTAATAATAGTTGTGTAGTACTTTTTGGTATGGTATATGAAAATATGTCCGTACAATATGCCTATGTGTCATGCTCATCCTAGACTCACAAGTACATCCTTGAGAGAGCTAGTAGAATTGTTTAAGAGGTCTTTGCAACCTATGTTTTTTACTACTATAGTCTAAATATTATTTTCTCTCATTCTTCACTACCTACACATGTTGGCATAACTAATGCAGAGATTAGATGAGTATGTTATGGTATGCGTTTGGTGCAGGTATGATGATAGGTTCATTAGTTATGAGGTTGTCATTGATGTTAATGTAGTATTTATTGGTTGATAGTGTACCTATTATGCTGATTTATGTTCATGAGGTTGAATCCAGAGTTGTGTTAAGAGTTGAAGTGTACGGTCGTAATGGAAGACTAAGTGATGCCTCTAGATGCTATATCTATGACCGTATAGGTTTATCATATGTATGATGCAACTTTTGATTGATTGAAGGTTCACATGTCAATAGGAAGAATAAGATGTAGCTAAGGAGGAATGATTTGATGGTTGTGTCAAACAGGTTTGGATTTAGGTGTTGTGATTCAGGATATGTTATCTTAACTATGTTATGGAGTTGCTAGCATGACTGCATCATGATTGGTGACCAAAAGACAGAGTTAAAATAGATAGAAGATTACTCAATGAAAAGTAATAGAAGTTCTTAGAAAAATCAATCAGATACTTAATTGGTGATGGTGTAATGTGTTGCGATAAGTGGTTGTGCTATAAGGATCGTAGTCATGTGGTAGATTGATGTGAAATGATGAGTTGGTATTTTCATGATCATGATTATCAAATTTCTAGGAATTGTGCAAGAACATTGGAAAGTGTGATGTGGTTTGACTTTTCTTTGTCAAATTGATAGTGCGATGAATTTGGAGGCCAACATGAATCTGAAATTGTAAATTTTAATTGGTATTATATTTTAGGGTTTAATGAATTAGCGGGATTGAATTATAATTTGAATGTATTAGGTCATTGACCAACCTTGTTAGTGAAAAAACATTTATATCATTTTTATGTATTATGAGGAGAGAGTGAGGAAGTGTAGAAAGAAGAGATCACGAATGCAGTTGTGTGATTGTAGGGTTTGGATGTTCTACATGAGAAGAAAATATTGAGCTTGAACTAGATCTATACTAGCAAAGGAGAAGTGCTACTAAATCAAACCACTCTTTACTTATTGTTTTAGCGGGTTTGCAAGAGAAATCCCTTAACAAGGTCACTCCTACCAAGGTGTGCAAGATCCTAATAGGTCTAAATATCAAAATCCTCTAACAAGGTGACTCTCAAAAGGAGCTCTAAAATCTCTTAACTGGGTATATCCTAACAGCTCTTATTGTAAGCTCCTAATAGAGGTAAATATCCTTAACTAGGTGGATGTAACGCTCCTAATAGGGAAACTTGTTACTACAATAGTGAGGCTTTGTGGGTACTAATTCCCACACATGGTTTTTCCCTCTAACAAGGATTTCCACAAGAAAAATATTTGTGTTAAAATGTTGCATGTTTTGATGTTTCATTTACTTTGTTACAAATCAAAAAATCCCTCTCTCAATCTTTGAAACTCTCATATATAACTCTCTCCCCAAAACAAAGAAACTTAAAAATATTTAAAGATTTATGTTCACAAACCCTTTCTCCCAAATCATAAGTTTTTCTCCAAAAATCTCAATGAAAATCACAACCAAGCTCTCCTCAAGATTTCAGACCCATCTCCCCCCACTCTCCCCCCAAAAGAAAAAGAGAATCCATATAAATATAAATTTCCCAAAGGTAACCAACAACTAAATCTTAACTAAAAGACATAACTAAATAACTCATTATAATTACAAACTCATAACTTTATGTTACACAAATATATCTATAATAAATACTTTTATAATCATTCATACACATATTTATTATTACCATAGTATGTGACATAGAATATATATATATATATATATATATATATATATATATATATATATATATATCCACATTATAATGAATAATTAGTAATTAAGGTTACTACACCTCACATTATTTAATATATCCAATTATTAATAATACAATACTTTACCTTAAGCCCAATATATACACCAAAAATAATATGTGTGTGTGTTTGTGCACCCATATATATATATACAAATATATATTTATATAGATATATGCCAAATACCGAATACTATAATATATATTATTATGAAGTATTCAATCAAACATTAATATTATCACATGTTTTACTTACTATAGAATATAACACTATATAGAATAAAGGCACATGATTCAAAGTAAATCTAATCATCCAAAGTGGTCATAACAATCAACTATCAAACACATAGAGATAACCCCATGATCAAACAAGGTCAACCACAACCAACAAGGCAAGCAAAGACAAACTTCTGATTAAGCATGAAACCCTGAAATATAACCATGCAAAGATCAACTAAGAATCATCCCAAGAAGGAGAAATAAATGAAATAAATAAATAAATCATAAAACCACATAAATACAAGGAGTCAAAAGCCACAACCATGCCCAACTAGGTGAGGTGAATCTGGGTTATTCACCCTGACAGTTGAATGACAAAGCAAGAAACATAATGTTCCTAGATTTGATAATAGAAAAGGGAGACTCATACAAGGACCTTGGTACTATCTTCATAATAACAACTGTCAAGGATTTGAGGACACACTCAGACCTATGGAGCTAGGTGAAGTCGATGCCAAATACCTACAAACTTGCATCACCGAGATGAGTAAAGCATATATATATATATATATATATATATATATATATATATATATATATATATATATATATATATATATATATATATATATATATATATATATATATATATAGGTAGACAGTGGAAGAGGAGGGGAAGTGCGACATCATGTATAGATCTCCCATAGAAGTGACTACGACTTCCTCCCCTCTCTTACAGGCACACTAAATAGGATTCAGACTAAAACATGATTTTTTAGTATTGTTAGCACATAGATAAACATAACCATGTAAATGCAGTAAAAGAAGGTAAATCAGAATCAATGATAATGCATAATTGACATGTAAGCATAATCAAGGATATAAAAAATATTTTTGAGTCATTACTTGGCATGATAAATCTCATAATCAATCAAAAGGGATAATCCAAATCATATATATACATAAGCATTGTAAGAATTTTGACTATGAAATCTAGAAGATATGCAAGTGATAAGATCACAACTACACATGGTGGAATCACATGTCCACCAAAGACGGATCATCCTCGATTGTACATATAAGTATGTGCAACAATGAGAGGATGATAATGTGATAAGATTACTAAAGGTGGATCTCACACACAAAGAGGTATGAGAAGACAACTATGACCACCTAAAGTGGAGATTCTCCTAACCATGTGCTAAAAAGAAATGCAAACTCTTAGGTGTCTCAAAGACAACTCATTATGCAAACAAGAGAGACAAGACAATATGATCAAATGAAGAATTTAATAATGATCAAATGATGGATAATTGATTGATTGATTGATTGATTACATACAATGTAGAATGTCTCAATATATAGGCAATGCATGAAATCTAGAAGATATGCAAGTGATAAGATCACAACTAGACATGGTGGAATAACATGTCCACCAAAGGTGGATCATCCTCCATTGTACATATAAGTATGTGCAACATGTGCAACAATGAGAGGATGATAATGTGATAAGATCACTAAAGGTGGATCTCACACACAAAGAGGTATGAGAAAACAACTATGACCACCTAAAGTGGAGATTCTCCTAACCATGTGCTAAAAAGAAATGCAAACTCCTAGGTGTCTCAAAGACAACTAATTATGCAAATGCATTATCCTAAGTAAACTTAAGTAAAGTGTAATTAGTAAATACTTAATTACACAAACACCCCCCCTTAAGTGCAACTTAGGGGAATGCACTTAAGCTCACAATGCAAGATGGGTCCCGGCTACTAGGCCATGTTAGGTACCCATGTACAATATGCAAGAGCAATGCAATCTCTCATAAAGTGGAGAAAGAGGGAAAACCTCATGGGAAAAACCCTCCCCCAAAAGAGAGATGAATACAAGATGCATGCATGGATGGAGTAATCAAGACCCCCCTATTATGACATACATCATGCATATACAATAAAGAATCCCCCCAAAGGAAGGAAATGGAGAAGAGAGACAAAGTAGCCCCCCCTCAACATTGAATCTCCTGCAAAGATGGTCCAAGATGTTGACCGATACTCCTCCATAGGAAGAAAATAGAGCTAATGTTGCACCAAGAATGTCAAAGTGTGACAAAATCAGGTACCAATGTCGATGTAGAATGACTGACGGAATGCCCATTAAGATATGATAGAGATGAGGCATGGAGACACCTGCAAGCACCAACTGGTTACTCAACTGACAAGTTGGTATACTTGAACTTGTGTTGTGCATCCATTGATGATTGGTTGGAGCATAACCTTCAAGAACCAAGTCCCATGATATTCCTAATCTACTAACATAGGGATTACATCAAATGTGTCATCAATGACAAGGTATAAAAATGTGGCACTTTATGATAGTGTGTGTACAACATTGCTCATGCAAGAGCATACAACATCAAATACAATGCAAAGCTGGAAACATGTAAAAAATGAAGCCACCAAGGATGTCCTATCAAATACTGTAGAAAAGGTGTCGTCCTGTTGGCCTTGTGCTAGGAAGTCTTTGGGACAAAATTGGCCTCCCCCCCTGCTGCCGGTTGGATGACGCTGCAAAACAGGTAGATACAAGTGGCAAAGAAAAAATTGTGTTCCCAATTTGCTTATTTATTTATATTTTATTTTTCAAAAACCCATAAGTTTTAAGAAAAACATTTATTCAAACAAAAAAAACTTTATTAAACAAATAAAGAAAAAAAACATAATTGATTTTTTTTATTTTTGAGATTTAAAAACAACTTTATTAAATACTTAATAAAGTAAAACATAAATAAAGTTTTTTTTTTAAAAATAAAGTTTTTATAAAAAAAACTTTAGTAAAAAACAAGAATAACAAATTTTTATTTATTAAAAAAAACTTTGAAAAAAAACACATATTAAAAAATTATTAATAAAAGTTTATTAAATGAAAGTTTTTTATTTACTAAAAAAAACTTTTAAAAAAATAATGAAAAAAAACTTTATTTAAAACATTCTCTACCCCTTTCGGGGACCACATGCAGTGCGGGGTAGTGCGCACTATAGCGTGCGGTACCGCACTGCAGTGCAGCAGTGCGTACTGCACTGTCACTACAGTGCGTTCTGTAGAGAATTTTTTTTAAAAAAAAAAAATTTAAATTAAAACTTTTTTAAAAATAACAAATAACCCCCCAATTATTATTTTTTTATTTTTTCAATTTTTAATTAAAATGAAATATTAAAAAAATTGAAAATAATTAAATAAATAAAATCGTACCTTTATTTGCAGATCCATACGACAAGGCAGGGAGGGAGATTTCTTTCCTCGGACCAACTATGTCTAATTTGGGTGAATGAATAGTGGATCTTGGGGTTTTTGGCCACTCTGATCACAATGGCAGTGTCAGATTTGGCTCAAAGTGCTCCAATTTTGCAGATCAGCCTTAGGGGTCCGATTTGCAAAAAAAATTTGCTTCAAATTTGACTTTTGCCCAATATAGGAAAATTTATAGTCAAAATTTATGGAAACAGCCACCCGGATGCAATGGTGAGGTCCGATCTTGCTCAAAATGCTCCTACAAAATGCTGATCCCAAATCTGAATCGTGGCCCTCCAAAAATTGAAGCAATCAATGGCTATGCAATGAAATCTTCTATGACTTTGATAGCATGTAAAAATTTTGATATCGCTCTGATACCATGTAAGAATTTGTTTAAGGCAAAAAATAGAAACCAAGATCTAGAAGCTCAAGAGATAGCACAAACAAGAGAGATAAGACAATATGATCAAATGAAGAATTCAATAATGATCAAATGATGGATAATTGATTGATTGATTGATCGATTACATACAATGTAGAATGCCTCAATATATAGGCAATGCATGAAATCTAGAAGATATGCAAGTGATAAGATCACAACTAGACATGGTGGAATCACATGTCCACCAAAGGCGGATCATCCTCCATTATACATATAAGTATGTGCAACATGTGCAACAATGAGAGGATGATAATGTGATAAGATCACTAAAGGTGGATCTCACACACAAAGAGGTATGAGAAGACAACTATGACCACCTAAAGTGGAGATTCTCCTAACCATGTGCTAAAAAGAAATGCAAACTCCTAGGTGTCTCAAAGACAACTAATTATGCAAATGCATTATCCTAAGTAAACTTAAGTAAAGTGTAATTAGTAAATACTTAATTACACCAACAAGCATAATAGATAATGCTCTTGAACATGTTATTCAAAGGAGAAGCATAATCTTCCAGTTTGAAACATCTTATCATCTAAATCTAGTAAGGTAAGGAAGCAATATATAGTCCATAAATAATAGAATGCCACAATTCCATCCAATCTCGAATGTAACTAGTAGGACCATCAAGGAGGGTATTACAAGAACAAGATCATAATCCAATCACATAAATAAGGTCAGTCTCATAGTCACATAATAGACAAAAGAGATAATCATGATCATGCATGTAATCATAGAATAGTAATCATGACAATTTATATCATAATCATTTACGGAACCTAACCATTAAGGAGATCTTGAAACCATAGCATTTTTTCATCAATTAGGGTATAAGTTTCCAAGTATAATAATTAACCTTTAATCATTATAACTAATTTTTCTAAGGTAATCATAATAATTGCTAAGGAGTATTGCACATAGTAAACATTTAGATCTATCAAGTGACTGCATAACAACAAGGCCCTAAAATATCATGGACATATAAGAAGGTATGAATACACATGAATGTACCAAAAAACATTTAACATTACAAAAATTAGAATGTGAAGTTATTATAGTTGGAATAGAATGGATTACACGAACACCTCAAGTACAATCATATTCTTATCCAAGCATAAAAGTATATATAACATTTCCCTAACTTTCAAATTTATATTAAAACATGTTAGGGTTGGAGGCATGTTACATCCTCCCCCCCCCCCCCAAGATTCAACTTACTCTTAGAAGTCAAAAAGTATTGAACTATTCATCGTTCCTAAGTAGTAACAATTAGTTGGTAGTATCACAAATGTGTGTACTCTAGAACATAATTAATATTTTCACTAATAATCATAAGTTTTTTTTTATTTCCTCTTTTATCACAATTTAATCCAAATTAACTCATAAAAATACTTTGAAAAGGGCTACTATAATACAAAAACATCAATTATAATACTTCTTGCAATAAACTAGATAATAAGATACCTAAAATCAAAGTATATTTCCAAAATTCACTATTATTTTACCCTTTTATTCCAACTTGTAACTCTTTAGCACTCATGTTTACTCATTTCCACTTCAATCTAACATTGATATACTAGGCAAAGGGTGTGATATTAAAATTTCTATGATGAGGTCTTCATTTTCTAACAATCTCTATATATAGGGAGAAAAACTCACAAAAACAAAATGCAATAATACCCCAAGCTTGCTATACATTCATTAGTATGACATGAAAATCATTTTACAAGAATTACACCTCATGATTCAAGAGTGCCTCCAATAACAAGGCATATCTTAACATTCCTAAATATAGAATGCAATTACAAATAGAAGTCCCAAAATTCATGCCCAATACAAAATTGATATGAGAGGTTATTTCCTTCACAATGGGTGTATATAAGCCACTACTATTTCACATATACTTTTGTAATCATATTAAGATATTCAAAACTTACCATTTATGTTAATACATAGTTCTATAAGTAATCTTTCACAAGACACAACACATATCTCTTTTATGAAACAAAGTTACTTTTTATCTCCAAAGGTTAATTATATATCATAGGAGAATATCTAAAATAAAACTTAATACTCACCTTTTCAAGAAATGTAATCTAAGATATCTTTTATACTTCTACTATAACAATTATTATTCTATTATCAAAACAATATCCATACTCATAGAGGGAATCTAAGAAATTTAACCATGAATTTTAAGTGAGAGTTTCATCTCAAGCTTTACTTATTAACTAACTACATTGCTAATTTCATATCCCTAAAATGTATATGTCATACACTTTCTTATGAATATACCTAATTCTAAACAGTAATATGAAAAGTTCGTTCAAATTTTCTATTTTTCAAAAATAGTCATAGATTCATTCAGAGAGGGAGATATACATGAGTCCTTCGACTACCATTTTTATTCAATCAAATCTTTCACTAACAATTTCAACCAATTAGCCTTATGAACATAGATTTTATTACTATCTTGATAGGATCATATTGAGGAGTAACCACATGTATTATTATCCTTATATGCATTAACAATATGATTCATATAATAGTTGTATCGTCAAAAAATGGAAGCACTTCTATTTATGACTGGTTTAGCCCTCTGAGTAAGTGGTTTGGGGTCATGTCAAGAACCTTGAGTGGGTCTTTGAATGGATCTAGCTTTTTCCCCCTATTTTGCTTCTCTCTCCACCTATTTCCAGCCTTTTTCTAGCACCTTTTCCTGAGAATCTAAGATCTTTGACCTTAGGGTCAAGGTCGACCTTCTGGGTCAAGGTCAACCTCAACTCTGACCTAGGTCAAAGTCAACCTCAACTTTGACCTAGATCAGAGTTGACCTTGACCCTAATCCTGGGTCCAAAATTTAGATTTCAAAGGTTTTGAGATGTCAGGCTTCGAAAAGTTTTATTTCCCACTTTCAGGTTGGCTATTTTGGATTTCGAAATAGTAAACTCTTAAATTATATTTAATTTAGGTCCATTTCTAGAGGTTATGGTTTAAATGGGAATTTAATTCTCCTATGTCAACCTCTTTAGAAGTTTGTGCCCTAGACTAGTATAAAAGGAAGCCTTCCTCTTTTATTTTCAACAAGAATTCACTTTTCATAATCAAGCATCCACCTTTCATTGAATTCAAGAATAAGTGAAATCAAGCGATCAAGCAAGAAAGAAGGAGAAGGAAAGCATTCAAGCATTCATTCATCCTCAAGCATTCAAGCATTCAAACATTCATCAAGGAGATCCATTGATAGCCATTGAAAGATTCAATCTCTTTGGAGCCCTTTTGTTGAAGATTTCTCCATCCACATTCATTCAAGCTTCTTCTTATCCCAAGATCCATTCAAGATTGGTATTAAAGATCTAATGAAATTGATCTGAGACATCCTACATATAATTCTAAATTCATTTGGAGCATTCATACTTGTCGATTCAAGGATTCGAATCCTCCACAAGGATTTCAACATAAGCAAGGTGAATAGTTCCATTTACTTTGTTTATATATTACAATTTCAATTACATTTCAAGATTGATTCCAAACCAGGGTTTGACCAAGCCAAACCCCTCATCCAACCAACAAAACCCTTTTTCTTACAAGTACAGGTGCGGGACAATGAATATCAGTGCATATCTAAGTACCCTTTTCGGTGAACTTTTGGGATCCACGAATAGAATTTTCGTTGGAGCAGTGCAGGTCAAGGATGAAATTTTGGGGTAAGATTGTGCCCTGGGGTAAGATCTTACCCCGATCTTGGGTCAAGGTTGACCTTACTCAAAAAAGCAAAAGGTTTTTGGGTTTTCTCTGTTTCTGCATTTCCAGGCCAGATTCGGTTGCAAAATTTCTTGAAACTGAACATAGACACCAGAAAATAGTGTTTTCTAGATTTTCCCTATTTTGAGGTTAGTATTTGTCTTCAATTCAATTAATATTTCAATACATAATTTCTACAATGAAATATAAGGTTTTCTCCTTTATTCATATTCTCCATAGATTGATTCATTTATGCATTAACCATTTTCTTTTGGTTGATCCATTTGGATCTTTCCCTTGGTAATTTGGGTTAATAAGTGTACCTTACATTTTGATAATCACATATCTCATCTTTTCTTATATCTCACATTTTCCAACACTACATTTTGATGAACCCGCGATAGACAACTCTTTCTTTTATGGTGTTAGATCTTGCATGTATTAGACTTCTTTTATGTGTTTGCATCTCATATAAAAGAAAAATACAAAAACATTCATTTATTCACGTTTTGTGTTTTCTTAATTTAGTTCATTTGCATTGCATTGGTATATGAGCGTTACTACCTCTAGTCCTACCTATAATATTCTAGTTAGAAGAATTCGTAGGCTTATGGGTACCTTTGATCCTGAGTCTTCCTCTCATTTCCTTAGGATCCCAGATGACAATTTGATTATTCATGATTCCAACCCTACTATGGAGAAAAACTCTTCTCACTCATCTCATGATGAGGATAATGCTTTAAGAGTTCCTTCTGAACAAGTCCAAAAACTTTCAACCGAACTTGATAAAATGGGTAATTGGCTTATTCAATAAAACCATAATCAAGATTATATTCAAGCTATAGAGGCTCTTAAGAAATTCCTTTGTGATAATGATCAATGTGTTAATCTCTTGCATGGTATCACTCACATCATGCATTCAAATGTTAAATCTTTAGCTCAAGAAGCTCAAGATTTAGGATTTACTCCTCTGGTTACTAGTATGGAACCTTCTTCTATTCCTTTACCTAGTATTCCTACATATACTCCTCCTTTGGTGACTACGATGGCTCTCTCTCTTCCTATGAGTGTTCCTCCTGTATCCCTTCCTACATCACAACCTTCTTACCATAATGTTCCTTTTACTTATTCTAATTCTCTTCCAACTGTGGTTCCAAGTGTTCCTCCAGTTGTGTCTTCCATTCCTACTACTTCATACACTTTACCTAGTGTTTCTAATGTTGTTATGCCTTATATTTCCTCTAGTGATTCAAAAATTATTAGTTTAGCTCAAACCATGTCATCTTTACAAAAAAAACTTGTATCCTTGACTCAAAACAAGTTTAGCATTCCTACATGTGACATGGGAAGTCCTTTATCCCTAGACATCATTCACACTCTTGTTCCTCAGCAAGCCAATATGCCTCATCTTGAGAATTACAATGGTAAGGGAGACACGGTTACTCATGTTAAAACATTTCAAATCCTTTCTAGTGACTATGCTCATGACCATAGGATTTTATCCAAGTTGTTTGCTAGAACTTTTCATGACAAGGCCTTACAATGGTATTGTCCCTTGCCTCCTTATTCTATTGACTCTTTTTTGAAACTTGCTAATGTTTTTATTCAATTATTTCAAAATAACATTAGTCCACAAGTGTCC
Organism: Chamaecyparis obtusa; assembly: GCA_027943335.1. Classification (NCBI taxonomy): domain Eukaryota; kingdom Viridiplantae; phylum Streptophyta; class Pinopsida; order Cupressales; family Cupressaceae; genus Chamaecyparis; species Chamaecyparis obtusa. Next base: position 476,529 of record BSBK01003241.1, on the reverse strand, counting down.
TTAGCTGATTTGAGGCATTGTAAACAAAACACTAAGAAAAATTTGATTGAATTCATTGGTAGATTTAAGCATTTTCATGCTTAGATTTTCTATCCTATTCATGATATTGATATTCAACATATGTTTATTTCAAATTTACAAAAGGATATTAGAGATAAGATTTTGCTTACTGAATTTACTTCTTTTCAACAACTTTATGCAATGCTTCATCATTATCAATTACAAGTGAGTCAATTTGAGAGAAACACTCTAATGGCTCGTGTTCTAGTTGATAAGAGTGATGCTGCTCCTAATCCAAATAAATTTCAAAAACCTAACAACTATGTCAAGATAAATAAACAAGCAAATGCAATTGTTGATCAAGTTGTTGCATCCCACAATGCTACTTCTGCATCCACTTCTTTTCGTTTGAATCGTACATTTACTCCTCTCTCTAAATCTTTACATTCTATCACGAATAGGTTGTTAACTGCTAATATGATTACTTTACCTACTATTCGACCTCTTTTACCTGTTACAATAGCATCCAAATCCTTTGATCCTAAATCCTTTTGTCAATATCATCCTCAATGGTCATGATACTAAGAACTGTTATTCTTTAAAGCATAAGGTTCAATACTTAATTGATTCTAATGCCTTATTTGTTGATAATTTTGATGGTAATGGGAATAAGCTTATCTCTCCTCCTAATCAAAATCTCCAATTCTATACAAATCTTTTACCTACACATGATACTAATACCATTGCTCATCCATCTTCTGTGGATATTGTTTATGATTCAAAGATGGATGATCTTAATCACATTGTTAACCATGTGGAGAATGTTTTATTGTCTCAATCTGTGTCTCCACCCTAGCCTCAATCTCAAACTCAACCTCAAGTTCCACTTCAACCTAAACTGAAACCTCAACCAAAACCTCAAAAACAACCTAATAATAAAAGACCTAGGGAACTCTTGATTACCTTTGATGATTCTGAGACTATTAAAGCTCATGATGGTCCCCTTTACATTTATGCTAGGATTTCTAAGATACCTACACGTGGTTTTCCAACTGATCCTACATCCTTAGTCAATGTTATTACTGAAGAAAATATTTTTATGAAAAACTTGTAATGTGATTCTTATGATACATCTAATGTGTGGATTCAAACTTGTAATGGTTTCCTTTATCCATCATTTGGTACTATTTGCTTACCTATAGAACTTGGTGGTAAAATGGTAGAAACTACCTTTGTTGTTGTTCCTACTTTGATCAATTTCAAGTTAAGCTTGGTTTTCCTTGGTTGAATGGCATGCATGCTATTGCTTCTCCTATCCATAAGTGTCTTAAATTAATTCATGATGAAGTGAAGATGATTAACCATAGTTTATATCAACCTTCTAGGCCCGGGGATTGTGCTACACTTGACTTCTTTTGGCCTTCAATACCTAATTCATGTCCTTCTCAACTTGATAATATTTTTCACTCATATCAAGCCTATAAGCATCGCAAGATTCTTGAGTTAACCATACCTCCGATGGATCTTAATCATGGTCTTTTGCCTACACCTTCCATACCTCCTTTATCTATGGATTCTAGTTCTATTAATCAAGCTCCTAGTGTTTCTTGTTAGTTTGTTGAGAATTCTACTAATCCTCCTATAGAACCTATGAAGGATTTGGTAGTTGTTCCTACTAGTTCTCAACATATTTCAAATAAGACAAAATATAATCGATCTGCTAATGAACATCATAAGAAGTGCCACGCTCAAGCTAAAACTCGTACTTCTGTTATTCAAAGTTCTTTACCTTCTTTTGACAAGCCTATGCATGATGTGTTAGAAGAAGTTACTGCTAATAATGATGTTAAGATGCAAGATTATGATGATTCTATTCATATCTTAGATCCTATTTTGATTAATCTAGATGAAGAAGATACTCTTGATGATACTAATGATGTTAATAATGAATATGATACTATTGATATTGATATTGATTTAACTAATATTCTTTTATCACAATTGACACTTACACCTAGTATTGAACATTATGATTCTCAAGAGGATCCTTGTTTGGAACTGGCTATCATTCCAACTGTGTTGGATATAGTCCCTCTTTCGAGTTACCCACCTTCCCTAAATGATATAGAATGAGATGGGGAGAGTAGGTGGCACACTTGATTAGCTAGTCCTTCATGGTATCTTTTCATGTTTTTGTCTATTGTATTGTGCTTCTCTCGTAATGTGTTTGCTAAATGTCTATTAGATTCTTTTATATGACCCTTGTTACTCTGTTGGTGCAAAGTGATAAAGTAATTGAATCTATTGTATATCTCTTCTATATGTATCTTTACTCTTCTACATGTTGTTTCATGTTATGTTGTACCTATTCTATTATTCGTAAATGTTTCCTTGTGTAGTCTGTTTGGATTTGCAACTTGGTAGCACTAATTATTTTTGGTCTCCATGTCGTGGTCTGAAAAGACTCTTCTTCATAACTCTTATGTGTTCTTTCCTCCATTGTGATTGTAGTTCTACTTTCTTTGGGGAATGATGTTAATTCATTTGCAATAATATCATATATATAATCTTATGATCATACTGACCCCACGATAGGTAGATCCATTTTGTGTTCTCTGTATGTTTATGTGGTATTTCCCTTGATTTGTCTTCATTTGGGGGCATCTTGTAGTGGAAACGCAATCAGTGGAGTTGTTTATGTTTCCGTTCAAGCCATTGCTCCTGTTAAAGTTTTATCGATGACTTTAACATGGGGGCATATGCTCTGGTCACCTATTGCACACATGCACTTTCAATATTTATTTATTTTCAAGATTAGTGACTAATCCTTAAAGCGTAGATTTTTATTTTATAGGATCTCTTGATCCCTCCAGTTTCAAAATTTTGATCCCTTAAGGTCGAAGGTTTCCTTAAGGCTGGATCTCTTTTTGTTTTGGTTTTACTCTTGTGGAATAGAATATTCCTAAGGGTGAATCTTTGATGGGTTGACTAGTGGGTAGCCACATTCACTAGGTAGTTCAATTCCATCTTTCCAGTTGCGTTGTTTCCTTGTGTGGTCTCTCTCCCTTTTCTAGAGATGTCTCTCTTATTGTGATCTTGGAGTTGATGAAGACTTGAGTCCCTGGGGGCTTGAGGATTTATTTTTCCCTTTGATTTCAATAAGATTATCTTTTCATTATGATCTCCTTTACCAAGAGTTTGCATCAAGTCCATACTCTTGCTAAAGTGGGGGTTAAATGTATTGGCAAAAAATGGAAGCACTTCCATTTAAGACTAGTTTATCCCTCTAAGAAATTGGTCTAGGGTCATGTCAAGTACCTTGAGTGGGTCTTTGACTGGATCTAGCTTTTTCCCCCTGTTCTACTTCTCTCTCCACCTATTTCCAGCCTTTTTCTAGCACCTTTTCCTGAGAATCTAAGATCTTTGACCTCAGGGTCAAGGTCAACCTTGACTCTGACCTAGGTCAAAGTCAACTTTGACTCTGACCTAGGTCAGAGTCAACCTTAACCCTGACCCTGAGTCCAAAAATTAGATTCTGGAGGTTTCAGGATGTCAGGCTTCAGAAAGTTTTATTTCCTGCTTTCGAGTTAGTTGTTTTGGATTTTAGAATGATAAAATCTTAAATTATATTTAATCTAGGTCTATTTATAGGGGTTAAGGTTTAAATGAGAATTTAGTTCTCCTATGTCAGCCTCTCTAGAAGTTTGTGCCCTAGACTAGTATAAAAGGAAGCCTTCCTCTTTCATTTTCAACAAGAATTCACTTTTCATGATCAAGCATCCACCTTCCATTGAATCCAAGCATTAGTGCAATAAAGATATCAAGCAAGAAAGAAGGAGAAGAAAATAATTCAAGCACTCATTCATCCTCAAGCATTCAAGCATTCATCAAGGAGATCCATTGATAGTCGTTGAAGGATTCAATCTCTTTGGAGCCCTCTTGTTGAAGATTTCTCCATCCATATTCATTCAAGCTTCTTCTTATCCAAAGATACATTCAAGATTGGTGTTGAAGATATAATGCAATTGATTTGAGACATCCTACATATAATTCTACATTCATTTGAAGCATCCATACTTTTGGATTCAAGTATTCGAATCCTCCACAAAGATTTCAACATAAGCAAGGTGAATAGTTCCATTTACTTTGTTTATATATTTCAATTTCAATTACATTTCAAGGTTGATTCCAAACTGGGGTTTGACCAAGGTAAACCCCTCATCCAACAAACAAAACCCTTTTTCTTACAAGTATAGTTGTGGGATAGTGAATATCAGTGCAGATCTAAGTACCCTTTTCTACAAACTTTTGGGATCCGCAAACAGAATTTCCATCAAAGCAGTACAGGTCAAGGATGTCTTTTTGTGGTAAGATTGTGCCTCAGGGTAAGATCTTACCCTGATCTTGGGTCAAGGTCGACCTTACTCGAAGAAGCAAAAGGTTTATGGGTTTTCTTTGTTTCTACATTTCTAGACCAAGCCCGGTTGTAGAATTCCCTGAAACTAAACACATACACTAGAAAATAGTGTTTTCCAAATTTTCCCTATTTTGAGGTTAGTATTTGTTTTCAATTCAATTAAGATTTCAATATAGACTTTCAATAATGAAATATAAGGTTTTCTCCTCTAGTCATATTCTCCATAGATTGATTCATTTGTGCATTAACTATTTTCTTTTGGTTGATCCATTTGGATCTTTCCCTTGGGAATTTGGGTTAAGAAGTATACCTTACATTTTGATAATCACACATCTCATCTTTTCTTATATCTCACATTTTCTAATACTACAACATCATATAAGTATAATATTATTCTAACCTTTCCTTTTTAAGAAAAATCTAATATTTAACTTAAATATATTATGATAAACATACAACTATTCTATTTATAATGACTCGTCATGCCTTTATACTAGTAATAATATTATTATTTTTGTAAAACTAAATTGATACTCACAATTCACACACAAAATTCCAACTTAGTATCTAATTACTACAAGAATTTATTTTTATAATACTCATCTAGGATCCTAACCCCTCACTAGGCATCTAGCAAAAAGGTACACTTACTAAAAATCATTTTAATGAAAATCTTACTTTAATTCTGTAGGACAGGTAGTCTATTTTCTTTTCTTTTATACTTATACAATAATTCATTTATATAGCATCATACTCTTCCCTTATAATTGGTGGTTTACATTAGCTTAACTTATACAAATAATTTGGATCACATATAAGTCAAAATTCTTACCATATAAATAAAACACTTCTCCTTTCAACAAATGTGTACTACAATCCTATTTATTACAAAACCTTGGGGACATAGGTCCTTTACACAAGGGTTTCCTCTAATTAATCACATTCATTTCAATGACACATTGGTTTGCCTAAGAAATTTAGTCCTTTAAACTTATTCGTTAAAAAGGGAAGGGAGAGACACATTTGATTATCAACAATAGATTTGTTCTTTTCTCTTCAATTTCTTACTTCAAGAAGGTATATAAGAGGGAGATACTTATTACTCTTACCATATCTATGATTATCATAAATTACCTAATTTCAAACATGGTATGCCATTTGTAATACCCCACCAAGGAACCTAGGAGAGTTTAACCTAAAACATGTTGCTATATTTATAGAATTTTTTTTTTAGTTTAAAAAACAATAATGATAACAATGTGGAAGAAATACAACATAAGATACAAACAAGTACATAAGTACAACTCAATTATAGTTAACAACTCTCAAAGGTTCCATGACATAGAATTATGTATACATTTATTAATTATTTTAGATTAAGTATAATTACAAATCTCTCATCTACAAATGAATAACAAGTACATCTTCACATAAATGAACACATAGATACAACTGATACAACAAGGTACACACAATGAAGAAACATCCATTCCAAAAATCACATGGTATGTAACAATAATCATGTACAAACTATAATACAATAACCCAAAATAATAACAAATAAAACATCATAATCAAGATAAAGTATGTGGAGTCCAAATATTCTTTCATAAAGATATTAAATATACAAGATGACTCCAAGCTCAACAATTTAGTAGCCACCAAGACTTAGGATCTTATCAATTTCTACAATATCAAGATTAAAGGTTAAGGATTTGTGAGAAGAATATGATCACCATTTAAAATGTACATGTAGTAAGAACTACATAGGCTTGCTAGGAGCCACACTCACAAGGAATAAATTGTAAGACTACTAAGATCCTCATTCATACTTACTAGGATTCATGTCACAAACACACAAATCATGGCCTATAGGACTAGCAAGATCCTCATATACATACTAAGAGTGGTGTTCTAAAACGGTTCATAAGTTATAACACTAGAAAGTTGTTTTATGTTAAGTGGAACCATATCAACAACAAAATACATAGGGGAAGAATCACTTCTCATAGAAATGTTATGATCTATAGTACAACATCTTCCATGAATTTCTCTCACACTGTAATTTTTTGGTTACAGTATAGATCTTTTATAGAAGGAGGTGGGATATCACTAAACATTGATTCACTTTCTTTTTTTTCTATAGGAACACAAGGAGGAATTAAAGAAACCTCTAAAGATTGAGAAATAATAGGAGGTCCAAATCGTGTTAGGTCTTTGCCTCATTGTCCTTTATAGGATGGTAGATTATAAACTACAACATACACACTAGAGTCTCTAAGAACGGGAAGAGTTCCTGATCTATGATGTGGTTCACTCGTTACCCATAAAATTTACCTCAAGGTTTCCTTCCAAATCACCAATTCAAATTTCCATTATAGGAGGATTTTTTATAAAGACAAAATACAAAAGTATACTAGGTGCCAAAAATGAACTTTTCCCAATATAACAAAATCCACTACAAAACACCTTTTACAAAATTTGCTAAAGTAAGTAATAATAAAAGCTATTTTAATCTTCCAATATTCACTCATACACCCTAATTAGGAGATATTATTAAAACAAATGCACATAAGGAAAAAAAAAGTTCTAAAAAATTAAATTGTAATTAAAATTTATTAAAATCTAATTCTACATTAAAAAAATTTGGAAAATACAACAAAACAATGAAATACATACACTCTTTACTAGTCAACCAAAAGGGACACTCGTGTTAATTCAAACATTATTGCAAATGATATTTGGGTCTTTAATAGCATTCACATGGGGAAATCACATTATTTCCAATGCACTATCTCCAATTTAATCACCATCAATAAAGGGTATGCTCAAACCTCTAGAGCTAGATGGAGTTGATGTGTAATGCCCCACCAAGGAACCTAGGAGAACTTAACCTAAACATGCATCTAAGTTTGTAGAATAATTTTTTTTTAAAAGTTAACATACAAGATGTATATCAATTTGGAAGCAATTACCATTTACTCACAATAATACAATAACCAACACAAGTTACAACTCTCAAGGGTTCCTTGATGATGATTACGTTAACATTAATTAATTAATTTAGATAAGGTACAATTACAAAACCCATATAAACAAAAGAAGGATAAAGCAACATCACATAGAAGATGACACAAATACAATGGGTACCATAAGGTATCCATAAGTCTACATCCACTGCACATGTCGCAGGGTATGTGATACAATAACAGAAATGAAGAACACATGACGTCTCTGAAGAACTAATACAAAGATACAAGTTCACGAGGAAGAAGATCAAGAAGAAGAAGAACACCTCTCCAACAATGAAGATCAAGAAGGAACAACTGCAACAGGGATCATCCAGCATTGGTACATGAACGTCAAAATCTCAAATGGTAAAAGAATCACTACCACCCGACCTTGTGAACCTAAATGGTCCACTCCCACCGTGTTGAGGAGATAACAATAGGTCCCACTCAGATAACAAACATCAAACAGATCAAGCTAAGGAAAGGATCTTGTAAGCTCTCTACTCAAGGTGAAAAAGTATAATGATATGAAAGACTCACTAATCCAGAGGCAACCAACACATGTAGGATAACTAGACTATGCATAGGAAGGTGTCATCATGTACGTCTAACCCTTGAGTCTCATCCTAGTAATCTCTCTGGATCTTGGCACCCAAGTGACCATACACGGTGTCAATGACTTCTTGTACTGATGAAGCCATCGACTATGCCAACTCATCCCTTAAAAGGGGGCTAGTCATCTTCTCCATTCCCACCTTTGTCTATACTAGCACTAAGCCAGGGTGAGGACACCATATCTTATTAGGTTCATTTTTCAATCTCTCAATGTTATATTTAGTTATCACTTGATTAAGATACTTAACAATAAGTGATCCTGGCAGCCACTTGTGGGCCTCGGTGCTCATTGCAAGCCACCTCCTACTACATATCTAGGTAAACTACCCTAGGCTCATAGATCTCACAAAGATCATAAAAAGGATGACAATGTCCCTCAGGACTGTTCCACTAAAAAAATAGGAACATACTAGTTCTCACATAACCATGATATCACAAAACACTCTCAAAGTGTTCACAAAAGAAAATACGCATGATCCTGTGGATCAAACATAAACAGTCAATACCATATTCTTCTCTATAGAATATGAGGCAAAACTCAATACTACATGAGCCCAAAAGGTCAAAACATGGATGATAATCAGAATATGCACACACATCAAAACAAATACTGACATCATGTCATAACCAACTCATACCCAAGCCTCTGTTTTCCCCCTAGGTCTTCTAGTACCCCAAGACATAATGAGCATAAGAAGACACACTAGGAACGAAGAAAACACTTTTGCATTAAAGAAAACTGATATCTAATCCATAAGCATTTAAAGATCTACATTGAACATAAATGAATCTAAGTATAGAATTACATAAACCTGCTAACATAATGTTGCAACAAGCCTCAATGAAAGAATATCCCCTATATACGTTCTAGGAATTCAATAGAATAAAACGCTCAATTTTAGTATAAACATAACTCTTAGGAAGATAGAGAAGCACAGAATTAAATAGGGTTCCATGAACAAATAAACTTAATGGTCATGTTCAATTAAAGTCCATTTCCCTAACTAAAATTTCATCGTGTTACTCAGTGCACAATAGTCCCAATAAATATGTTCGAGAATGCTCCTAATAGACATGTTTGCAGTTAGGTCTAATGAACTCATATGCATAATTATAAACATCAATTAGAAAGCACTAATGAACCCATTTCACTCATTTACAAATAATCCAAGTAAAACTGTAAGTGCACTACTAAATTCATAATTAGACATAATTTTATTTAAGTAGAAAACCATCTACAATTAATTAAATGTGTATGATAAAAGAAAGACATACAATAGTAATAAACTAACTCCTACTCTCGGTTTTATTCAGAATTGAAACGAGTATAAATTAAATCAAATTAAAATATAAATTAATCTAAATTTAACTTAATTATAAATTAAATTAAATTAATTTTAAATCGCAAGCAATTAAAATTGATTAAACTTAATTATCAACACCAAATTTAATAAAATTAATTAATTAAAAAAAAATGAAATTTAAATTGTAAACAACAACAAAATAAATTGGAGGGGGGGGTAAATGGGCCCCACCAACCCATGCGCATGGTACCAATCTCGGTACCGTCATAGGCAGTGGCTGGCCGGTGGGCTGTGCCTGCCACGCAGTACCCACGGGTACTGATGGTAGGTCAGACCTACCGTGCTCGGCTTGGGAGGTGGGGATGTGGTGGCCCCCACCTCCCACATGAAATCATTTTTTTGTTTAAATAGTTTTTTTTTAAACTTTGTTTTATATTAAAACAAACAACTTTTTCAAATTATGATTTATATATTTTTTTTAAACACAGCTATTTCGAAAATAGCAAAACCAAAGAAAATAATTTTATTCTTTTTAAAAAGAATATGTTATTTCCAAAAATGGAAAATCTAGATGCCTGTTATTTTTTCCTAGAAAAGGAAAAAGAGCATCTTTAGCATAATTTACATGGCAAATTTATCCTTTCACATATTTTGTATTTTTCCTTATTGTTTGCAAATACATTTACACTTACTAATGCATTTTTTTTGTCCTTTCCAGGTATAAATATTTTGATTGTAAATTTTATACAGAGACTAATAATTTTCTCCAGAATTAACTTTATACCCAAATTGGGTTTTTAGTTCAACTTGGATTTCTTTCCAAAAAGGGGATTAATTTTCTTTCAACTCTATAGTCTAACTATATAGAAGATTTGATTTTTTGATTTACAAGCAAACCGTAGACAAACTTTAAATAACATTTTACCAGCATAACGGTACAATGCCAAGTAAACATAAAAACATAAAATAATGGATCTGGGTTTTATCTAATACCCAAAATTCAAGAAGTCATACAGATCTAATGAGATAAAACTAGATCTACTCAAACACAAACTTTTACCAAATAAAATAACATAAGGCACTCAACAAGAATTCGAGATCCTACCTTAGATCCAATGCTAGAACTGTAATGAACCCCCTGTAGAAGATTTGAGAGTGAAATTACTTCCAAATCCAATCCCGTCTTCAAATTTGAGAACTATGATGAACGCAAGAACCAGATCCAGATGCACAATCAAACCCCAAATCAACAAGCAACCACAACAATCCACAAATCTCTAAAATTCCAAGCACAAAAGCTCTCCCAAAAATCTCTTTCAAAACTTGTCTCTTCAAAATGAATGAAATCATTTCCCTAATAGGAATCCAATTCCCAAATTCATGCAATCCCTAAAGACAACTCAAAAGCTAACTCACGGTTCAACTCCAAATCAAAAATGACTCATAAGACAACTCTTGATCCAACTCTAATTCCAAAATTGAAAATAAATTCTAATTAATTAATTAAAATATCTTTTAAATGCACAACTCAACTTTGACTTTTGAAAACTAGTTGTTATCTTTTTGAAAACAAATTCCTTTTTCCAATTTGCACATGTTATAATTTAAATTCATTATTAAATAAATTAAATACTTAATGCATCCTAAAACACGCAATTAAATATTTAATTATTTAATAATACTCACAAACATAATAAAGTCCAATTCTCAATAAAATAATCAATTAAATCCAAATAATCAATTATTTGATTTTAATTAAATTTCATCAAAATAAACTTAGGACATAATTAAATATTAATTTCCAAATACTCACATAATTAACTTTAATTTAATTCCCTCAATAAAATCCTAGGAGCATAATTAATCATTAAATTCCATTATGCACCTAACAGTAATAATCACATAAAATAACCTATATAAACATAATTCAACTATAATCAATAAATTAATAATCACCCACATAACCGCAAATCAACTAAAACCAAACAAACACAGAAGGGATCCACGAATTCATGCCAACCAGATGAATCCGGGTAGGGTAGTCAAACTGATACTTGTCCAATCCTAGGACAATTAGGCTCAGGTTAGGGTTTTGTATCTGTGTTATCTCCCCTCTCTTACCATTTGAGATATTGTGATAGGGCACGCTCAACCTGACAATTCAGGGAAGACAATGCCTGGTTTCTGTGAACCTGTATACAACACCCGCATGTACAAACATATATAAATATATAACAGATAATGGCGAGGATCAGCCAATCGTGTGGATCTTGCAAGCAAGTAACTACGACTCCGTCCCTTGACCACATTAGGCACATCAAACAGAAATATAAAACAAGCACATCAACCATACACATGCCAGTATGGGGTCAGTAAAACCATAAGCATTAATAATTTCTTAACATATAATCTATCACCGTAGAATAATCATAACATTTATAAAATCAGACTAGGGGTGAGGTACTACATGATGCCTAGTACTTGTAACTACTCAGTAAATAACAAGTAAACCTATGCATGAATGTATGTGTGGAAAATATAAAAAACAAACATAATTTCCTAAATGGAATAAAATATAACACAACATAATCCATTTATATTTAACTGATTTAACTACATTATCAGTTGATTCTAACATCAATAATTCAATATCTCAAAATGTAATAAATCATCTCACATCATTAATCCATCTCAAAATACATTTTCAATGTCAAATCATATTTAATCACTATTTGATAACATGTCAATATCAATAGCTTAAAACACAATTAATATTGATAAAGCGTCATTTCACTTACATTGCATAAGATATCATAACACAAAGCACATGAGGCCTTGGTTGTGGATTAAGCATAATAAAATACACACGTGACTCTCAAGGTAGTAGCAGCAATAACTAATGATTTAAAAACATCAAAAGTCATCAAAGCACCAAACATGCACTCAAGCATAATATAAAATAGGCACCAAAGGAAATCACATATGCACAACTCAGTGTCTCCATAGCATGGTTGGAAACATATCAAGATATCCATATCTCAAAAACTACAAACTCTTAAGAATAGGACTATTTGCAAAAGCCTACACAACCAAGGATGGGGCACACCTAGTGCTCGATCCTACAAACACAAGTAGAATAATGTCCATATGAATCTCACACTAACCACCACTAATAAAAGCTAAGGACTAACCACACAACCCAAAAGAACATCAACAATTCTCAAGTTCTTATTATGGAACCACCATAGGTGTTGGAAAACTTTATTTGATCATCAAATCAACCATAGAAAGCATAAAATCCTACAACCTTACCTCACCATGAGGAAAGAAACACAAAATCATAATTCTTTATGGCCTCTTCTTATACCAAGGTACTCAAAATTTAGAGATGTAACCTAAAATCCAAGGGAAAAAATATGTAGAGCCCACCTCACTTCTATAAAAATGTGTTGCTTGCTCAAACATTATTTTATATTAGCAAGGATTTACTCAACCTACATGCTTCTCCTCAAGAAAAGAAAGACAACTTAGGTTTTCTTAAATGCAAAAAAATGAAAAGTAACTCTCATAAATAGGAGCACCCATAATATTGAGGATCAAAAACCACAAAACATCATAGGATATGCAACTCAGATATCCACTAAAAATAAGGCTTAGGATCAAAACATGATTTTAGGCCATTGCACTAATTAACTATGACCAACCCAAGGTTAAAATCCTTAACAAAATCATGAAACGCATGATAAAAAATATGACAAACCTTCACAAGAGTCAACAACACACACACAAAACAAGAAACATATACATGATAGCCAACTCCAAACACAAGAATTACATCCTCTTCTAATCGTAAACTAGGAAAAAACTACTAAGGAGAACTTCTCCAAATATGTGGCCAAAATCACTATGTAGTTAAACATGAGATAGATACATATAGTAATATAGTAATATGTACATACAATAATAGGTGTTGAATAATTAAGGGCATGGTCTTAAGACTACATATACATGAACAAGCATCATTAGTGGACTAAGTTACATCCAACTGTCTACTATCAAATAGAATTAGTCACAAAGAAGACATGTGATTTACTAACACAATCTTGGGACCATACAAAAATAGAGAAACCACGTACAAAGATGTCCTAATACACTTCATTCATAAGAAGCACATGGTATTCGCACCAAACAATTATTACAAAGCACATACAATTACGTTCATCGAAAGCAAGGGATTTCATAGTTCAACATAAATTTGGCCAATGCAATGCTATGAAAAAAATATGATTATCAATACATTTTACCATTATTTACATATAACTTGAAGGATTTCATACACAAATTCCAATAAGATATTCTAATCTAGCCATTATTCAAATAAATGACATACATATATAGCACATCCTCCACTATGTAGTCCCTTACATGTACTATTAGGGATTGGCAATGAACATGATAGAAAACAACACTTGCAAACAAAAAAATACCAGCAATGTCACACATTTATAATAGTCATGTAATACTCTGCCAAGGAACCCAGGAGATATTAACCCAAAACATGTTACTAAGTTTGCTGAATAATTTTTTTCTAGTGTTTACCAACAATGTTGAATAAACAAGCGGAAGTAAAACATAAAATCCATAGGTACTCATAAACATAATCTCAATTTCAGATTACAAATCTCAAGGGTTCCTTGATGCAGAAACTACGTAAATACAATTACATCTATTAATTACGATAATCATCTAAATCATCTACATATTACATCATAAATACATATGAATAATAAAGTATACATAACCTCCAACATCCATTGCATAAGTCGCAAGGTATGTAATTACAATTAAATACAAAGTAAAAATAAATAATAATAATAATAAAATATATAATTTATATATATTATATATATATATATATATATATATATATATATATATATGTATATAATTTATATTATATATATATATATATATATATATATATATATATATAATTTATATTATATATATATAATTTATATTATATATATATATATATAATATAAATTTTATATATATATATATATATATATATATATATATATATATATATATATATATATATATATATATATATATATATATATATATATATAGTTTGGTAAATTTATTTAGATATTTAATTATGTTAGCTTTTAATATTGTTAATATGAAAATAATTTATTAATGGCATTATTATTTTGATAATATCGTAAATGAATATTTATGTTTCTAATTAAATGGAATTGGGTAATTAAGTTGATTTCTTTAATTAGACTTGTGATGAAATTATATTGTCTTTAGTAATTTTAAACCTAGGATCAATTTATTTTAATACTGTTATAATTAATTTATTAGGTGTTAGAGTTTAATTTAATAGCTGTTAATATAGTTTGTTAGTGATTATTTAATTTAATAATTGTAATTATAGTTTGTTAGTGATTATTTAATAGATTAATTTTTTTAATGGAATTTTACAAATTAGTTTATTTAGTAAATTCTATTGCATGTTTATTTTCTTCCTTCTGTGTTTGGGTTAGAAGGGAATATTTTATGTCAGCTTATTAGGACTATTACCAGAGGTGAGGTTTGAGTTGTTGTGTTTATTTTGTTTTCCTTGTATACTTCTATGGCAGTTGATCTTATTGTGACCCAACCTTATGGAAATTGAGTTTTATGATGGAATTTGTTTATTGTGTGTTCTTGTTATTCTTTGGAACTAGAATTGAATATTATGATTTATGATGACCTTGAGTTATGGTTTTGAGATTATGAACCTATGGTAGGTTATCTAGGTGTTAAAGGGGAAGTGGCTTGCTTTGGAGGCATCGGAGCCTGGAAGTGGCTACCTGGGTATTCTTATTACATTACTTAATCAAGTGATAATATAAATTAAATGGGGTTTTAATATGAATTAATAAGATAATGGTCTCGTCACCCATGCCTTGAGTACTAGTATAGGCTAAGGATGGGAGTGGGAGAAGATTATTTCTTGTCTAGTAGTGGTGATGAGTCTATCAACTTTGGTTATCCTTGTCTACACGAGATGATTTTAGGTTTCACATATGATCACACTTAGAAGTCAAAGTCCAGTGAGATCATTCCAAGGGGTTGACATATGTGATGACAATTCCCTGATTTCATCTTAGGCTTCCTACATATGTTGGTTGCCCCTGGATTAGTATGTGTACCTTTGATTTTGAGATGTACCCTTGAGATAGGAGCTTCTAGGATCCTTGCTTATTTTTAATTGATTGGTTTGGTATTTTTATCCGAGTGGGATCTGATGTTAAATCCTCAGCATGATGGGAGTGGAACCATAGGTTTTGATGAGGTTAGGAGGTAGTGATTCTTTTACCATTTGAGACTCCAACATTCCTGTACCAATGTTGGAAGATCCTTGTTGCAATTTCTTTCTTTCCTATCTTCTTGGAGACTTATTCTTAGCCTTTCTTTATTTGTACTTTATCCTTAATTATAATTACATACCCTGTGACTTGTGCAATGGATGTTGTAGATTGTGTATACTTTATTATTTAGATGTATTTATGATGTAATATGTAGATGATTTAGATTATTATTATAATTAATAGATGTAATTGTACTTACATATTTTCTACATCAAGGAAACCTTAAGATTTGTAATGTAAAATTGAGATTATGTTTATGAGTACCTATGGACTTTATATTTTACTTTTGCTTGTTTATTCATTATTGTTTGTAAACACTTAAGAAATAAATTATTATGCAAATTTAGTAACATGTTTTAGGTTAATATATCTTGGGTTCCCTGGCGGGGCATTACAAGCCACCATGAGATTTTGAAAATAAAATCCCTAGAGGGAGGATTATCAATTCCAACAATAAATTATAAACATGCATACAATTTCAAAAATAATTAAAGTGCAATCAAGGGTCACAAAATAAATTAATAGAATAGTGACTAAACCAAGCATAAAAAAAATTTTAAACAAAGTAATGCTAGTCCTTACAACATGTGGAACATATCATCAATAACCAAAATTAATCATAAAAAATAAAACATTATCACATTATATTATGACTAGTATTAGCCACATTGTAGGGAATATTCACTACACAACACCTGGCAATACAACATCCAAGGTGTGTTAGAGAACATACCAAAACACACCAAGAAAATGAGTTGCCCATGACTCCAATACTATGCAACTATGCATTTAATTAAACTTGTAGAAATTTATAAATAAAAAAATTGTAATGCAATCACTTCATTATGCAAGAAGATAGATGCAAGGGGTTTTCTAACACATTCAAATTAAGTACACTTAACTCACAAACCATACCCACTTAGAGAACCACACTCATGAGAAAATTTGTGATTGTGGAGTAGGTTATGATTACAAGGATATGACATGCAAGATCACTTTCACTACATGTTCATAAAATAAGGCCAAAGAAAGGTACATTATAATTCTAATACAAGTTTACTTTTCACATTGACGTATGCAAGGAATGACTAACATCTAGTGACATAGAAGCTTCCCACACAAGGGACATTTACATACATCAAAAATCACCATCATAGGTTATGGTACAACAATATCCATATTCTAGCATCATAAACACAATAAAGGGAACTAGGACACATCAACATAATTCTATCATAATGAAGCATTTATATTATGATCTTGATCATGCCACCATGTAAAATGGGTTCATCATGATATCATAGGTCATAAATGCAAGATACACATGATGCAGATAGATCAAAAAAAACTTCTTCACAGTGCCAAAAATCACTAAGTTTAATAGGTTATCGTATGAATTTAATGAATAATGCAAATTGGGGATATAATTTATTGACCTAAATGATATATTCTAGTAATTCACAAAACTTTCACTTATCAACACTTCATTTCATCTATGCAACAATACATTGTCACAATGATTGATGCACAATGCACTTAATGCAAGATCCAATCATATCAACATATTATTAACACAAGTCTATTAAATCTCTTTCACAACTAAATGCAACACACACATAATATAGAAAAAAATACCCAATAGGAGCCAATAAATAGAAATTCAAGTCAAGTCAGATAGATTCATCAATCATGCCATACAAGAGGCATACAAGAGAAAGCAGGACCACTCAAGAGACACTAAACATCTATGATAAGTAGGAATAAAATATCAAGGAGATAATTACCCTAGGAATTCCTTGGCACATGCAAGGGTCTAACTAACCATTAACATAATACACTCATCAAACATATCATTCTAAGTTAAACAAGATAAAACCAACAACTATCACTAAAAAGCATCCCCATACTCCAAACCACACAAAGACCCAACATGAGCTCAGACAAAAGGACCAACACACCAAGAATAAATCACTAGAAAACTTGAGAGGTTATCATGAAGGGGTATCTATCCTTTCTTTCTAGGTGAAAAAGGTTCTAGGAGGTACCTTTCCTCCACAACATGATATTTGAGTTAATTCACATTGAATAGACTAAAATTATACACATGGAACCTAAGAAACAAGCTAAACAACTGACTCAAAACATATGCACTCACACTAATGTGCCAACAACAAAAATTTTAAGGGTAGTAACATAACTAAAGATATTAGTGCTACAACATGGATTGTGATACCAAATGTAATGCCCTACCAAGGAACCTCTGAGATACATGCCAAGAAAATCAAGAATATTTTTTTGAAGTATTCTAGATAAACTTAACTAGTACAATTCCTAAAACATGATACTACATGTTGTACTTTCATGTCAAGGAGTGCCAAAGGGTCACAAGGGAGACTATCACATAAAACCACCTAAACATGACAATAATATCGTACAAGTGAGGTGAAAAAAATGAAATACTAACAACAAAATCACTAGTTACAAAGGGCTAGAGAGAGAGAGAGAGAGAGAGAGAGAGAGAGAGACAAACAGACAGAGATAGAGACAGAGAGACAAAGATAGACAGATAGATAGAAAGACAAACAAAGATAGAGATAGAGATAGAGATAGAGATAGAGATAGAGATAGAGATAGAGATAGAGATAGAGATAGAGATAGAGATAGAGATAGAGACAGAGATAGAGACAGAGACAAAGATAGAGACAGATAGATAGATAGACAAATAGACAGAGATAGAGATAGAGACAGAGACAGATAGAGACAAAGATAGAGAAACAGAGACAGAGAGATAGAGAGAGATAGAGAGACAGAGATAGAGAGATAGAGAGAGACAGAGACAGAGATAGAGACATAGATAGATAGACAGATAGATAGACAGACAGATAGACAAACAGACAGAGACAAAGATAGAGACAAAGATAGAGACAGATGAATAGACATTGACAATGATAAGCATCACCTATCATGATCACAACCTTTCACCAAATAGTACCAATATGGGTAAGAGGAAATTATCAACCTCCAATATATCACACTAGGCCAATCAACTAGAGCTCAAACTCAAATAGCATAATTTAAATATCTCTAGTTCTAACAACCCACATACAATAGCCTATCATAATCCATCAATACAAAAGAAGAAGAATAAAGTTGTAAACACTAATTAACTAAAAGGGAAGGATTAGGACACCTTATGAAATTTTAACCAATGGGATTGGACCCTTTCATAACTTCACAAGAAACTCCAAGGCTTCACCTAGCCAACTAGGCCTTCTCTTAGGTCCTAAATTTCATGGATGGGTTCTAGTAAGCACCAATTCATATAAAAAACTACTAATACCACTCAAAACTCATTCAATATGCCTCAAAGGTTCTATAAGAACTCCAAGATACAAAATGCATCTTTGATGAGGTCAAATTTATCCTCTATAGTCTTAAAAACCCTATCAAACTCAACCTCAAGACTTGAGTGCTCACAAAGTACCTTGGTACTAAGCTAGGACATTATCATGCTAGAGGACACTATTGCATCATTCCATAGTCTTTTTCATGTGCTAGTATCCTCTGAAAATGTTGGTGTTCTTTCTGGGCACATGTATATATAATTGCTATTTTTATGTGCTATTATCTATAATAAGAGTGGACTAAAACACCATCTAAGACATCAAAAAACACCACTAGGTTTTTTTTAATCCCAAAATAAATTTTCCTAACCATATAACCATGACAAATCACTAAAACATAGCAAGAGTGTGTAATATCCCATTTCCACTACCAAACTGGCACACACAAGACTAGTCCAAACATTACATTTAGATATGATTACATCTTCTTCTAAGAGGAGTGATCCTTATAGATATACATCAATACATTTTAAATTATTCAAACACCCTTGATTTGATACATTACATGATAAAAAAAGAATGTGAAGGAATAATAAAGGAAAATGGATTCAATAATCCTTAACTTTATATATTACATGAAAAGAAAAGCATATAAAAGAATAAGAAAGGGAATATAAGGAGGATGAGTCCAAAGTTGACTTTGATAATCCTATTGATTTATTTTGTTATCATTAGTTTTGATTAAGTCATAATGATTATCAAAGTCATTTGGTAAAGAAGGATAGTCAAGTCGATAAAGCAATAAGCGAGTCAGTAAAGGGAAGTAAGGAAACACTATTTATGTAAAAGGAATAAGGAGAAGACACCGAGCATGACCAAGAAAGGTAGATTGATCATCGAGCAGTACCGAGTTACAACATTTACCAAACCAAGAGAACATACATGATACCAAGCAGAAGTAAAATGTATTACCAAGCATCAAAGGCCAACACAAGAAGAATTTACAGATGCATTAAATCTAGACACCGAGCAGAAAATGGTTTACAAATCTTGAGGAATTGTTTGATGGAACATTAGAGATTTAAACATAATGATTATGCATGATTACAAGGTGATATCCACCAATGATAATTAAATGTGATATATGCATCGGAGATGTAACCAATGCTAGCACCACTCAAGGAGAATATTCTAGATTGTTTCCACTACTTCTAGAGTTGAATATAAATGGATTAGAGTATGAAGATCATAGAGTGTGTGTGTTTGTGTGTGTGTTTGTGTGTGTGTGTGTGTGTATGTGAAGGAAAAGTTACAAAGAGAAGGTGATGAGAAGAGAAGCCGCCAAGTAACAGAGTACTAAGAATAGAGTGTGAATGTGACTCAGAGTTGAAGTTACCAAGTACAAAATTGAGATTGAGAGTGAAGTACAGTATGAGGTAAATTGTTATTGAGCATATTGAGTCTAAAAGGCGTATGTTGATGCAAGTATTATAGACAATTTTATGTACTAATTAGTGTGTAATTAGAATTGTAAAATCTCTTAACTAAGTAGATCCTAATAGGTCTTATATTTTCTATCCTTTAATAGGGTACATCTCTTAGATTAGAGTTGTAAAATCCTTTAGAAAGGTATATTTAATCATTCTTAAGACACTTAACAGGGTTAATAGTCTTAATAGGATAAGCTATCAGAAATAGTGAACAGTGTAGCTCTAACTGATCAAGCTTTATACTGCAGTAGTGAAGTGTTGTGGGTTTCATCCCCACTGTAGTTTTGTCCTCTAACTTAGGATTTTTGTGATACCAAAATCATGTTGTTATGAGTTGTGTGTTATGATATTGTTTTACATGTTTTTTATGTTATTAAATGCATATTTATAAATTCATTGAATGGTTAAGAAAGTTAGTTAAAAGATTTTGGAGTATTGATTCACCCCTCCCCTCTATGTACTTACTTTTCCATAAATCAATCCAATAATTGATATTAGAATAAAGTCTCTTATCCAAAAGTTTAGCTACTTGAGAGGAAAGATCTGGAGAGATGGAAAGCTAAAGGTATGAAAAGGTGATTGATAACATGAACATGAAACTAAGGATTACAAATGAAAAGATTGATGAACTAAGGAGGAAACTGAAGCATTCACTCAACAAGAGAAAGAATCTATCTCATAAATTGAAAGATACATAATATCATGTTGAAGAACTTGAAGAACAATCAGAGGGAATTTTATCTAATGAATCTAAAGCTACCATATCAAAATTGAATGAAAGAAACAAAAACCTAACTGATCAGGCAAAAGCACTAAAGAGAGAACATGAAGCTCAATCAGTAAGAATGTGTGAAGTCCTAGAACAAAAGAGAAAAGTTGAAGATGACAAAAGAATGGTTGAAGATGAGAGAAGACAAATGAATGTAAGGTTGAATGAAAAAGATGTGGAAATATTGAGGTTGACACAAATTCACTACAATATGCCAGATCAACTAGTCAATGCTAATCAAGAGATTGCAAGAAAAGTTGAAGATATTGTTGGACTGAGATTAGAAAAAGAGAATTTGAAGAATGAACTAAAATCTAAAAAGGATGCTAATGAAGTCTTGAAAAGGAATGAAGAAACATTGAGGATACTAGATTAACAACTAAGAGTTCAGAGACAACCGAGAGATACCTCTAGACTTGGATTTAATGCAAACAATACTACCAAGAAGGGAGAGTCCTCAAGCAACCAACTAAAATATTGTTATCCCACTAAAGACAAAGAAGCCTGCTTGCTATCATTGTGGGAAACCAAGTCATACAACTAATGTCTATAGAAGAAAAAGAGGTAATCCACAGAGCATTCCTAATTTTAATGGTTATTGTTACAATTGCAATAAGTATGGTCACAAAGTATTTGAGTGTAGATCAAGGATTTATAACAATAAAAGGAAGCCAAAATTCAATGGCTACTGTAATAAATGTAGAAAATATGGTCACAAGCCTAGAGAATGTAGGTCACAAAGAAAGAATTTGAAATGGGTACCTAACCAATAGAATTCTCTAAATAATTGACAAGGATCAACTATACCATGGGACTACAATAAAAGAATTACATGTACATCATGTGGGAGATTTGGCCACATTTCTACATATTTCATGTTGATGCATGGAAGGAACAATAGAATATCATGGAGAAACTCTGGAATGGCATGTTTTCATTGTCACAAAGTTGGTCACCTTGCCAAAGACTGTAGGTACTAAGGCAAATCCCCAATCGAGGAAGAACCGAATGAAAATACTCAAGTTAATGTTGATGAGATAAGAAATCAGATGAATAGAACATGGAGAAGTCTCAAGGTGATGGAATTGAACTTGGAATAATGGATGACACCTCATCCTCTAGATTGGGTTCACCTATCTTCACCTAATCAGTCAAAGGTATGTGTAGGAACTGATAACTAAATTCTATCTTAAATCAATTCCTAACAATTGTGCAAAGATTTCCCTTGTATGCTATTTTTTTTGGTTTTTTGTGCTTCTATTTTGCTTTACAATGTGGCCCTATTAGTGGCATGTTCCCCTCATTGTTCCTATAACTTTTTGATCTAGGCTTTTGTTCCTATCTAAAGCTTTGTATTGGGTTTCAGGCACCCTTCAAAACCTATTTTACTTAATCAAAAACAATTGTACAAAGATCCATATTAGCATATTTAGATGCATTTGGATTATAGCCATTGGAAACCCTAATCAAGAAAATACTATATATAGACCCCTTGTCATTTCATTTTTCACCTTACATTTATGAGAGCATTTAAAGAACTTTACGAAAATGAGACTACCAAGAGCATCTGAGTGATCTAGCAAATAGATCTAAGCATTATCAAGTGCAATAAAGTTGTTTCTAGTGTTTTCTCGAGAGTTGAAAACATGATCGAGTTGTCATTCAAACAAAACCCTATGGTCAAGCGATTAATCTATGAAGAAATGGCACCAAAGGTTCAAAATCCTATTGTAGTAGAGAAGATTGATCTAATCAATCCCAAGTACAAGCTTCCACCAGCTGTTGCATCTGAAATTAATAAAATCAAAGCCCTATCCTCAATCTTGCCAAGAGTAATTTTGATTGGAGACATTTGTGCCTTCATCCACTACAAGATAGAGGAGATTTGTGAAGTTTAAATCGATTCATCCTACCGAAATCTGTGTGCAAATGGAAAATTGAAAGATGATCATACACATCTAGAATCCAAGGTTTTGGTTCATGCCATGCATGTACTAATAATGTTTAACTCATAATGGATGAGAATTGTATTAATTTGAGTACATGATCAGTTCATGTGGCTTGATGCACCTATCAAGATTACAAAAGATGTACTACATATTATAGGTTATCCAGTCGGTTATAGACCGAGAGCTCATAAGAAAATTGACAAAAACAAACTGTGTGAGCTGAATCAAGCTAAATGGGATAGAAGAGGTTTGAAATTATCTGTAGTTGATGATCGTGAACTAAGATTCACATGCAATATAATATCCTACTGAATATTTCAGTCATCTCAGGTAGATAATGTACCTTATGGAGTTGTGGATATAGCCTACAAGATTGTGAAGAAGATATGAAGATAGATCTTTGTGAGATCTTATTAAAGTAGTTAGATGACAATATGAGTACAATTAGGAAGGCAAAGACCAACACAATGAACTATGGATCATTGTTGGTATGTATATTTTTCTACTTTCATAACTTCTTTCCATCAATCGGTGATGTGGTATGGAATTTAAACAAACCGATAATTTATCAAATAAATGAGTTTATTCAAAGTTTAGGAGATAACTTTGATATGATCATGAATGACTAGTTTTCAAAATTTCAAGCTAAAATGCATAAAAGGTTTAGAGTGCCACCTCATCGAGTGGAAAAATACAAGGATACTATATGCTTTGAAGTGGACACCAACACATGTATAGTTAGGGATGTGGATCCTAGAACCATGTGGTTACCACCAATGGATTATGAAATGGATATTGATGTTACATTAGTGTAGATTGAAGGTTTATTAGAGAAACTAGTTGATAAGAAAGCCACTTGGTATGGAACCTATGAGGAAGTAAAGAACAAAATCAAGCTAGGCATATTGATACCTAAGGCATTAAGGAAAGCTAGTGGGATGATTAGTAGTCTACCAAAAATTTTGGGAGTTGTTGTTGAAGAAGATGAAGATGGTCCTTTAGAGATTAAAGGGAAGAAATTAAAAAGAAAAAAGAAAACCCCTAGTCCAATCAATATAAGACCATTAAAAAGGTATTCCTCCACACCAAGAGAGAAGAAGAAACAAGAGGCGGAATAATCAAAGACCAAAACCTATATGAGAGAAAAGAAGACTACTAGTAGACCGAGAAGGAAGTTGAAATTACAAAAACATAGTGAAACTGAATCAAAAGATGTAAGCCAATTCAAATTTGTGCAACACTAGACACCTAAACTGAGAAACTTAGATGAGTCTCTTAAAATACTCAAGAAGTATGGAGGTTACTTTGGAATAAAATAGCTTAAATATGTGACTAGGAGTGAAGAGAAAAAATAAAAGATTGAAGATGCTATTATGTTTACTCTACACAAGTTTAGAACTATTATGGCTAAGATGGCCAACTGAGTATCAGATGAGTTGTACTAGAAAATATATGTAAGATGGAAATATGCCTTGGCATCTAAGAAACAAATGAAGGAGAGATCCCTAGCTATTACAGTACATGAAATGTCAACTAGAGGAATAAAAGAAGCATTGCAAGAATATTCCAAGAGATTTATAGTTAAGGGTAGAGTATTGAGAATAAAGGATGATAAACTTGAATAAGTACAAAAGGAAACTAATGAATTATGGAGAAATATTTTCTTTCTTGACCTATCGACTGAAATCAAGGAACCTCAATGTAGGTTAGATCCTATTGACTTGACCTTAGATAAAGATGAAGTTATAATTGAAGATATAAAAAATAAAGACCCAGAAAAGGAGATGGATAAAGATGAAGATGTGATGGTTGTCAAGGTAAAAGATGCTGAAAAATTGAATATTGATGATTCAACAAAAGAAAAGTTAATGGATGAAGATCTTATTATTGAAAAGATATTGAATTTCCTCACATTGAAGAGGTTATATTAGAGGTAAAAAATAAAATTACAACTAATGTTGAAGATCATATCGAACTAGTGAAGGAGACTACACAAAAGGATGCTACAAAGATCGAGATTGCTAAAGATCAAAATCAAGAGCCGGTGATCCCTACCGAGACTACAGGTCCAAGTTAGGAACAAGAACCCAAGGAGAAGGAAAAGAATAAAGAACAAGAAAAGAAAAAAGAAAAACAATAAGAAAAGGAGGAAAATAAACAAGAAGAGAAGAAGGCGGAAGAGAAAAAGGAAGAAAAGGATGAGAAGATCAAAGATACAACTACTGCTACATCTAATGCAAAGAGGGCATCTACAAAAAAGGAAAAATCAAAGAAGAGAAAGCATGAAAGGAGAAGTTTGATTTGAACCAACCTATCATGATACAAAAATTTGACATCTCCACTTTGAGCCCCAAAGAGTTAAGAGAATTTTTAGATTTACTCAAGAGGAAAGCGAGATAAGATAAGCTACTAGGCAAGAAATAGAAAACTAATGTGTTGGAGAATGTTAAAAAGATACTATAGAAAATAGTACCAGATACAGATATCAATGAGAAAGGAAATATATAAAGTCAATTGGGTGAATTGGTGAGTCAAATTAATCAACTAGGTACTGAGGCCAGTGAATATTTATCGCAAGTGCATAGGAAGAAAATGGAAGATAAAATGATTGAAGAGTTACTTCAATCGGTAGCACTTGACAAGGTAACACTTTTTGTACTAGTTATCTATTTATAAAAAGACTTGCAAGATATTCTTTCATTGTTTTAGAAAAAAAATTTGATTTCAAATTTCACAAAGGACATAAAAGAAAAAGATGAATCAGTTGAAAAGGAGCTGACTGGGCAACTAGCAAAGGTAACAACCAAGCCTGATACTTTCAAGGTATATTATCAAAGGATAAAGCACCTAATGGGAGTGCAACATGAGTTGAGGAAAGAGGAGATAAAAATTAGGATGGAACTCATGGAGTTGAAAACATTTTTGATACCCTAGATAGAGTCACTACAAAAGCAAACTCATTAAGCTAAAGACTTAGTGAAACACCCCCGATATAAGTGCTATGGAGAGCATGATAAGTCTAGCAGTTGATATTGGTGAACACATTTTGTTATTAAAAAGAATAAAGGATTCATGAAAGGAATTAGTGAAAGATGCACAAGAGAGTTATAAATCTATTTTTGACAAGATCCCTCCACCAGATAAACAGTAAGTAATTTTTTTTGGCATTTTTGTTAAAAAGGGGGATAATATTGTATAGTCATAAGAAGAATATATACATGAATTAAAAGGGGATAATAGAGGATGATATGGATAGATATGTGTTTAGGGATTATTACTACAGGGGGAGTAATAAATAAAGGGAATTGGATAACGGAGATATAAGGAGTTTTACAAAGGAGTGTATACATGGTAAATTTTGCTAAGGACACAAAAATTTTATGACTTTGAAGGTTTTTTAACAAAGATACCAAACTAATTCCAAAGGGGGATATTGATACTCCTATTGTGTTATTTTATTTTCATTAGTTTTGATTAAGTCATAATAATTGTCAAAGACATTTGATAAAGAAGGATAGTCAAGTTAGTAAATCAATAAGCTAGTCAGTAAAGGGAAGTAAGGAAAAGACTATTTCAGTAAAAGGAATAAGGAGTAGACATCAAGCAAGGTAGACTGAGTACCGAGTCCTATTGAGTTACAATAGTTACTGAACTGAGAGAACATACATAATACTAAGCAGAAGGAAAATGTATTGACAAGCGTCATAGGCCAACATAAGAAGAATCTATAAATACATTGAATTTGGACACCAAGCAGAAAATGGTTTACAAATCTTGAGGAAATTATTTGATGGAACATTGGAGATTTAAACATGATGATTATACATGATTACAAGGTGATATCCACCAATGATTAAATGTGATATATACATTGGAGATGTAACCAATGCTAGCACCACTTAAGGAGAAAATTCTAGATTGTTTCCTGATGGAATATGGATGAAGTGACTAAGAGGGGGGGGGTGAATCAGTCAACCATAAAACACTTCACAATTAATTCTTTCCAGATCCCTTAGGATATCTTAACAATGTTATCTATTTTAGTACTCAGTAAATAGATTGCAGTAACTTTGAAGATGCAGAAAGTATTAACAAAATTATCTTTTAGATATTCATCAGCACTGGTGTATGATTAAGATAGCAATTAAGAACACAAGAGACACAAGATTTTAACGTGGAAACCCAATATGGGAAAAAACCACCAATGTATCTAGATACTGATTTTCACTTTTCTGAAGTGATGCCCGGTTAGAAGCCAACCCGGTAAAAGGTTACAAAACACACTGTTGGGTGTGACCTTGTTAGAGGATTTAAAACACCCTGCTAGGAGTGGCCTAGTAAGAGGTCTTGAAAACAATTCAATGGAATTGTCACCTTGTTAGAGGATTTACAATATGGTTGTTAAACCAACTCGGTTAAGAGATTTAGAATTCACTGTTACAATGATAAGAAGGTAACAATGAAAAATGACCTGTATAATAATGCAACTGCCTTGCTGATTATAGATCTTTGTTTTGCATATGTATGATCCTTCCTGATCGAATAAATCTGTGCTGCACCTCAAGGATATCTGAACATCCTTCACAAATTTGCACACACATTTCCTGTCTTTCTTCTGTAAATCTTCTGCTATATTTCTTGTTTATTTTTCACATTTGACCTTTTATTTATATATTTTAGATTTGTCAAATCGACATTATTTAGTATAACAGTCCGCTGAATTAAGCAAACTTTATTTGCAAAAATCCTTCAAGGGCCGACAGTGCTCGGTGACCATAACTTTCTATAATCTTTCGGAGACCGAGGGAACTCGGTAAACACCAACAATCCTTTACCTTCGATAACCGACTGAACTCGATAAACATTAACTTTTCTTCGACAACCGACTGAACTCAGTAAATACTAACTTTTCTTTGACAACCGACTGAACTCGGTAAATACTAACTTTTCTTTGACAACCGACTGAACTCGGTAAATACTAACTTTTCTTCGACAACCGACTGAACTCGGTAAATACTAACTTTTCTTCGACAACCGACTGAACTCAGTAAATGCTGAATTTCCTTTGGTAACCGAGTGAACTCGGTAGACACTGATTTTCTTTGATAACCGAGTGGACTCGGTAAGCACTAATCTTCTGTCTGGCAGACCGACTGAGCTCGGTAGGAACTGATTGCTGCGGACTATGACATTGTGTGACATCAAAGACAATACATAATTTGAGTAGCAATTTCCTTCAGACAATTGTTTCCAACAGTTTCCATGGCTTCTAAATTTGAATATAAATGGATCAAAGTATGAAGATCATAGTGTGTATGTATGTGAAGGATAAATTGAAGAGAGAAAGTGATTATCAAAGAAGCCACTAAGTAATAGAGCAATAAGAATAGAGTGTGAATGTAATTCAGAGTTGAAGTTGCCAAGTACAGAATTGAGATTGAGAGTGAAGTACAATATGAGGTAAATTGGTATTGAGCATATTGAGTCTCAAGGACATATTTTGATGAAAGTATTACAGACAAGTTTATGTACTGATTAGTGTGTAATAAGAATTGTAAAATATCTTAACCAAGTAGATCCTAATAGGTCTTATATTATAAATCCTTTAACAATGTACATCTCTTAGATTAGAGTTGTAAAATCATTTAGCAAGGTAGACTTAATCAGTCTTTAGACTCTTAACAGGGTTAATACTCTTAACAGGGTTATCTATTAGAAATAGCTAAATAGTAGCTCTAACCAAACAAGCCTTATATTGTAGTAGTGAATTTTTGTTGGTGTCATCCCCATTGCAGTTGTGGCCTCTAAAAAGGGAGTTTTACGATACCAAAATTATGATGTTATGAGTTGTGTGTTATGATATTATTTTACATCTTTGTATGTTATTGCATGCAAAGTTATGAATTCATGAATGGTTCAGGAAGTTAGTAAAAAAAATTGGAGTACTAATTCACCACTCCCCTCTTAGTACTTACCTTTCCATACATTAATCCAACAAACTTCACTTCTAATGTCTCTAGCTCCTAACAATGGTTAGCAATGTCACTTAACCATGTGGAACTTTAATTTTCACCCCACCATTCTCATGGAGATAGTCACACAACCTAAATAATCAAGAAAGCATGAAAACAAGGACAAATACCTTCACCCACACTATATATAAAGTACACATATAAAACATGATCACAAGTAGACATCCCCAAGGGAAGAAAACCATACATTTTGATAGTAAATCGAAACATACAAAGGAATAGATAAACACTAATAAAATGTTTAAATCATTGAGCATTAAAATCTAAAACACTCAACATATAAGGACAAGGTGGCATATAACATCATAGGCCACACACATGAGAATCACATGAACATCCATGAAACAACACCAATAAGGAAGGAACACCATCTTACTTATTACTCAAATATATAGGGCCATTTTTCAGAGAAAAAGAGAAAGCGGTGTCATCATGTAGCTCTAAGGGATATCACATACAAAACTGAGTGTTTCTCTCATATAGATTAAGATACTTGATCATTCTATATGAACCATGGATAGGTAGGCCTTCCTAACTCATCCTTAGTATTTACAAGCACTCAAGGAATGCTAAGGGCATCGACTTTATCTTGGTTCATTTTATCAATGTGCCATTAGTTTTAAATTAAATACAAAACATATCAATGATTTACCCTAGTGGAACATTTATTTCCTGGCCCTATTAGTTTCCAATGTTGTAAATAATAGGTATTGAGAGGGGGGTATGAATTAGTACTATAGAAATTCACCTACTTCAACTAATAACCTTTTAACTTACAAAAAAATAAACTTTCATAACAATAATGCATACATAACTAAAATATAAAGTATCAATGCAATGAAATCATAAACAATTTATGCACACACATAACACCTTAATTTGGTATTACAGAAACCCATGGTTAGAGGGAAAAACTACGATGGGGATAACACCCACAACTCTTCACTGCAGTAAATTATTTTTCCCAGTTAAGAGCTACAATTGTCACCTTCTAAGTGACTCAACCTGTTAAAAGTAACTACTACATGGTAAAATGTATCTAGAAGTCCTATTATAGACTACCCTACAAAAGGATTTTATGCCACTATTACAGTGTTTTCCTAGTTAAGGGATTTACATCATAGTCATGTCAAAGAATACCTTGTTAGAGGATTTTAGAAACTTGTTGAAAACTATTAGGAATATAACAATAAATTTGACCTATAATTTTCACTCTACAATTCTTTTTATTTATTCATTCAATCCTTCTACAACTTCTCTAAGATCAACTAGGTGATCGCACCTTGATTTTACATCAATTATTACCAAGTTCAACTCTTATGAACTACTTGATTTATTACCAACTTTGTCTTCTTATATAACGTCCACCGCCAGATGTAAAATTATTTTAGGGTTTCCAATCCATCTAAACATGTTACTAAAATCTTGGTTAACTCATATAAAACATAAATCTTCCATTGTGTCAACTGGATCTTACTCAATTTGTCATTTCCTAGTTGTAGTATTTCTTTATTATTATTCTCCAAGTATATCTTGAAATCAACATAAGATTCTATTGGTCATTCCCTATAAATCATTTCAATTAACTCTCCAATCTATGTAGTACATTTTCCTTTTTGTCCAGGTTCAATGAATTTGCTTCCATTATGATCCATTTCATTTATTTCTCAAAACTATTTATATTTCACCTATTTATTGTCTGACCACTAGGTAGTTCACCGCTTCACCTATTTACTTGTTTTCTTATACCGATAGGCTTTCCTTTTCACTTCTCACATTTTTGTATATCGATATCTTCTAGTTTGTTGATAACAAACATTTTTCTCTATACCACTTGTCTTCACCTGTTGACTTGTCTTTTTTATTGATAGGTCTTTATGTGTTCCCTTTACCTGTCTATCCTTTATCGATAGTGTAATTCACCAATGGGTATATTGGTTTACCTATTGTGTATCTATTTACTGATGGGTAAAACCTTCTTACCTATGTGTTGGTTTTCAAACAATCACAACCACACCTTCCAAAATCGTCATTAATGACCTCATTATGATTCTTCAATCAACATTCTCCGCCTTTGGCATTGATGGAAAAAACTTACAAATCCAATATACAAGTCCCCCTTTTTCTTTAACTTAGTAATTTTATTTCTCACTACTCCCCCTTTTTTGACAATCAATATGAAAGACTATAACCAAAATGATACATACAAGTGTGCTTACCACTCATAGTTTGTCAAACACAATCTTGAATTTCTACTTTGTACTAGCTACTAATTGCTCCCATGATCCTTTCAATGTCTTTAGTGAAATATGGTGACCATGTAGATCATATGCTAGCTCCTCCATGTTGTCTGTGGTGCTCATCTATGGTTAGGAAATCAATCCTTCACTTTTCTTTAAGTATTCTTGCATTATATCCATGTGAGGGGTTAGAATACCATGTAACTCTAGTAAATTTATTCTTATTATTTCCTCTTATGCCTTGATCTCTCTTCCTTTAAATGATATGTCTCTCATTGTCTCTATGTACTCCATCATAGATGAATTTAGTGGATCTAGCTTACTTAAAGTTGTAGCTTTTCAGTTTCAAGCTCAGCTAGCTTTCCCTTCAACTTGGTAGTGAAGTTTGTAAGGATAGATATTTTACCAAGCATCTTACCATCTTCTATCAATGCATTCTTCACCTCTTTTACCATCTCAAGTAATGAAACTTTGACAATGGCAATATTCTATGAAACTTTCTCCATGATTTCTTTTTCTAACCTCTCTTCTGCTCTCGTAGCTATGTTCTCTTCTAATTCATGTTCTGATGTAGTAATTGCATCAACTGGTGTCTTAAGTTAATCAATCAGTGGCTCATCACCATCAATTTTCACATTAGGAATTAAGTCTAACAATAAGGTAACTATTTTCCTCAATACTCTTTTCTTTTGTTGTTTCCTCTTTTCTTTGTCTTTTTCAGCTTTCTCTACTAATGTTTTAGCATAAAGTAACTTTTCCTTGTACTTCATCTTCTTGGGATCCTTCTTCAATATTTCAAATTTAGGATCATGTTCTTCATCTTCTTCTTCTTCACTTATTTTTCTCTTATTCTTTTCACATGTGTCCTTTGTGATTTCTTGAGAACTATTGGGGGTGTTTCCCTATGTAGTATCACCTTAACCTCTTAATGTCTCATTTTCATCCTTATGTTTTTCCTCACTTCCATCCTTCTTATGCTCATCTTCTTTTTCCTTTTCCTTATCTTGTTCCTTTGTTTTCTCTTGTTCTAGTTGTTACTCATCCTATTGGGCTATGTGTCCTTACTCACCTATATCCTTTTATTTTTCCCAGGGTTCATTTGTTGATAGTCATATGACCATATGAATTAACTCATTCATGATTTTGATAGTTCTTTCTTCTTCTAACCAAATAAATTGATCATGATACTAACTCAACACATATCTGATGCATTCTTCATTAAAAACTTTTGGTAGGTCAACCAAATGTGTCAAACCCTTAGTTACCAAATGCTTAAACTCATCTTTTAGCTCACCATATTTTCACATTTCTAGGTATTCATCTTTTATTTTCTTGTCTCCTAGTTCATTCAACTTATAATGGATAAAGGTTCTTACATCTTCCATCAGCATCACTCAGGGAGGAATTGACGATAGGGCACCCACTTTGCCAACTTATGTTTCCTTAAATGGGTAAAGTTTATATTTAGGCTCAAGATCCTATGTGATCGCAATCAAGATAGGGGTATCAATATTCACTACCATGATCTCTTTCCAAGTAATTTTAGCTTACTCTATAAAGTCACTATAAAATTCTTCACCGCTCTGTGTCTATTGCTTAGCTAGGGCTTTCAATCTACTCAACTTAATTCTTCACAAATAATTACAGTTTGTAATTCACACAATAGATAGAAACATACATTTACTCTCTACTCATACAATCACTCTT
Source organism: Chamaecyparis obtusa (assembly GCA_027943335.1). Classification (NCBI taxonomy): domain Eukaryota; kingdom Viridiplantae; phylum Streptophyta; class Pinopsida; order Cupressales; family Cupressaceae; genus Chamaecyparis; species Chamaecyparis obtusa. The sequence goes on along the minus strand of BSBK01003241.1, from coordinate 443,223 downwards.
CAAAGTGTAAAGTGAATAATGAGTAGGTTAACCTCTATACTTATTTTCTCGACAAGTTGTCCAATAGTAACATTAGCTACAAACATTAAATACAAATTTTCAATATCACACATTTACCAATAACCTCCTTGTATTGATAACATAGCCCTTTATTAATAGGTGTCTCCATTATATATTAACTGGTATATGTACAACTCCAAATGATAAAGAATTGATAGCCAAACTTATTCAACATTTTCTATGTACATCTAATCATGTTGATAAATAATTTAGCTCATCAATGTGAAGGGCTGATAGATATAACAATGATATTTGGTCCCTAAGAAATTATTACTTTCTTAGTTGGATGATGGATCTCATGTACCATAGGATGATGGGTTACCTATTGATGTGTTGGTGCCTTCTTTTCTATCTTCCTTCTTCTTCCATATCTTTTTCATCTCATTCCTTACTTCTTCAACATTAACAATCCTTTTTCCTTTGCTTCCTTCATTTCTTGGTGACTGGTTTCTGTGCCAATAATCTCTTGCTAAATGTCCAATCTTGTAATAATGAAAACAAGTCATACCTATTTTTCTCTAGGGTCTAGCATTACCTCAAGGATTCCTTAATTGATAATTAACCACCATATGTCCATATTTCCCAAAAATAGAACATAAAACATTCATGTTTCCTTCTCTTCCTAGAGTACTCATCAGTTGGCTAGGAAGTCTAGGTGATGATACTCTTGATTTATATTGTTCTAACTTGTGTCCATATTTGTTACATGTGTAATAGTAACCATCGAAGCTTCCTTCAGATGATCTACTACTAGATCTTGATATGCACTCATAATCTTGATGATCATATTTATTGCAATTGTAACAATATCCATTAAATGGTGTACCTCTTGAAACATTGACTGATCTACTTCTACAAACATTTGATGCATGACTAGGATTTTGATAGTTGTAACAAGTAGCCTTGGTAGATTTCTTACCTTGCATGTTGAAAGGATCTTTAGACATCTATGATGGATTCTCAACTCCATATTTGGATGATTCTCCTACTCCAAATTTTTTGTCACTAGTATATCCTAGGCTAGTAGTATCCTTATGTCTTCTTTGATTTTTCAATTGTTCTTCAATTTTCTACATGCTCTACTCAAATGTTGTGAGTCTTTCATTTCCTTCCTTTTCAATTTTTAGATCACTCCTCAATTGATCAACCTCTTGTCTCAAGTTTTCATTTTCAGCAAGTATCTACATGTTTTATTCACTTGTGCCATTTAATTTTTCATTCAATGTGTGATTCTCATGTTGTAGCATTTGCATGATTGCATTTTTGTCTCTGATAATTTTTTCAGCATTTTTCTTATCTAATTCAAGAATTCCTTTTGCACTTTCAGTTTCTCTCATTCTTTCAAGTATTTCAACCATCCTTAGGGCTTGACTCTCTTTTTCTCTTTCCATGTTGATCAGCTCTTCATTCGGGGTATTGTTATTTTCCGTCAGATTTGCAATAGCTGTATCAACTTGTTCTAAATTGAAACTCCCTTCTTATAGTTTCTTAATGTTGTCAAGACTTATCTTCAATTATTCTAACATTTCCTTTCTTTTTGTAAAAGAGACCTTCAACTTGTCTTTCAGATCTTTTATCTATTCATTTTCTACTTCCAAGGCATCCTCCAATTGTCTATCCTTCCTATACCTTTCCATCTTCCTATATCTACTCTCAAGTTGTTAAACTTCCCTCTAGATAACACTTGATCTAATACCAATTATTGGAATTAATAGGTACTGAGAGGGGGGTGTACAAGTACTATAGAAATTCACCTATTTCAAATGATATCCTTTAACTTGTAGAAAAATAAATTTTCATAAAAAATAATGCATGTAACTAAAGTGTAAAGTATCAATTCAATGAAATCATAAAAAATTCATGCACGCACATAACACCTTAATTTGGTATCGTAAAAACCCTTTTGTAGAGGGAAAGACTGTGGTGGGGATGGCACCCACAACTCTTCACTGCAGTAAATAGTTTTGTCTAGTTAACAGCTATAATTGTCACCTTCTAAGTGACTCACCCTATTAAAAGTGACTACTACATGGTGAAATGTATCTATAAGTCCTATTATAGACTACCCTACTAAAGGATTTTATCCCACTATTACAGTGTTCACCTGGTTAAGGGATTTACATCACAGTCCTGTCAAAAACTACCTTGTTAGAGGATTTTAGAAACTTGTTGAAAATTTTTAGGAATACAACAAGAAATTTAAACTGTAATTTGCACTCTACAATTCTTGATCAGATCCTTTATGCTTTGTATCTGTTCATTCAATCCTTTTGAAACTTCTCTAAGATCAACTCTATGATTGCACCTTGATTCTACATCAATTATTTCAACTTCCAACTCTTATCAACTACTTAATTCATTCACAACTTTGTCTTCTTATGCAATGTCCACTTCCAAATATAAAATGATTTTAGGGTTTCCAATCCATCTAAGCATGTTACTACAATCTCAATTAACTTGTAGAAAACATAAATGTTCCATCACGTCAACTGGATCTAACTCATTTTTTCATTTCCTAGGTGTAATGTTGCTTTATTCTTATTCACCAATTATACCTTAAAATCAACATAAGATTATGTTGATTATTCCCTATAAATTGTTTCAATTGACTCTCCAATCTATGTAGTACATTTTCCTTTTTGTCCAAGTTCAATGAGTTTGCTTCCATTATGATTGGTTTCATCAATTTCTCAAACTTGTTTATGTTTCACATGTTTGTTGTTTGACCGGTAGGTAGTTTACCGCTTCACCTATTACTTGTTTACTTATACCAATAGTCTTCCATTTTCAGCACTCTCATTCATGTATATCGATATCTTCTAGTTTTTCGATAACAAACCTTTTTCGCTATATTGATTATCTTCACATGTTGACTTGTCATGTTTTTGGATAGGTCTTTACCTAATCCCTTTACTTGTATGTCCTTTACAACAATGTGATTCACCAATGGGTGTATTGGCTTACCTATTGTTTATTATGTTTACCAATGGGTAAAACCTTCTTACATATGTATTGGTTTTCTAGAAATGACAACCATACCTTCCAAAATCATCATCAATGACCTCATTATGATTCTTCAATCAACATCCAATCCTATCATTATCCCTAATACCTACCTTTGGATCAACTAAATCAAAATATTTAAAACAAAACCCAATCATTAATGCTTTCTAAATCATAAAAATTTCATCAAGTGATCCAATTTCACAAATTATGCACAATTGATCAATCAATCAAATCAACATGAGATTGGATCCAAATTGATCCCAATTTGAAATTTTATAAACATTTTCCATTATCTCACAAAATAATTTCACATCAAAATATAAAATTCCACTTCTAAACTATAACATAGAAATCCCTAAAACTAGGAAATAATGAAAACCACCATTAAATGACCTTGAAGAACACAAAACATTCAAGGTGTGAACCTCAAAAACATAAAGATGTCAATTTGGTCTTTAATCACCTTACACCATATTTACACACCCAACATTTAAACTAATTTTTGGTGTTATAACACTTCTTGAGGAAAAAAATAAAAAAATTATTCAATTCTTTTGATTTAATCAATAAAATGGTTTTGTTTAATAGAAAGGAGGATTTCAAATCACCATAAAAATCAAATTTAAGAATTTTAAATTAGAAAGAATGAAATAAAAAATTTACCTTAGAAATTGCATAAAAACTTCAAAAGTGGAAATCTTTCTACACACCAAAGAAGAGGATGAAACTTTGGAATAGTAAGAAGAATTCATTAATATAATCCAATGACCTAATACCCAAAAAATTGTCATCAATATTTATTCCCCAATAATCGAGATTTCTTCCCCAATTATCAATTTAAATTTTCACTTTAGGAGGGTTTTTGTGCAAGCCAAAATGTAGAAATATACTAAGTGACAAAATGAACTTTGTTTCAATATAAGAGCCAATTGCAAAATATCTTTCCAAAATCAATTATATATATATATATGTGTGTGTGTGTGTGTGTGTGTCTATATATATATATATATATATATCAAACATCTTGATCTAATTTCACATCAAAATTTACAAAAAAAATAATAAAACTCTAAAATACATACTCTTTACTTGTTGACCACAAGGGAGGATCATATTAATATGGAGATTACCAAAATACACTAACTAGGTCTTTACTGGCATTCACATGGGAAATTACACTTAAGTACAATGGATAATGTTTATTGAAAATTTTGACCAATATACTATCATTGATTTAACCATTTCTAAGGAAGGGCATGCTAAGACATGTGGAGCTAGGTGGATTTGATACCCAATATCTATAACCACCTAGCAAACAACAAGTGTGCTTATGCATACACACACACAGATAGCTAAAGCAGACACGATTTATAAAAATGGAGTAAAATATCACATAGTATTATCTATTTGCATTTAACTAATTTCAACACATTATAATTTGATTCTAACGTCAATATTAATATCTCAAAATATAATAATTCATCTCACGTCATTAATTCATCTCAAAATATATTTTAAATGTCAAATCATATTTAATCACTATTTAATAACATCTCAACAACAATAAATTAAAACATGGTTAACATTTAATAAATCATCATTTTACTCACATTACATAAGATATCATAACACAAAGCACATCAAACCCTATCTAGGTATTAACCACACAAAAAATACACACAAGCATCTCAAGGAAGTGGTAATAATAACCAATGATTTAGATACATCATAAGTCGTGAAAGCACCAAACACACTAAATCATCATATATCGAACAAAAACTCAAGGGCAAGCACATATGCACAATTCAAGGTCTCCATAGCATGGTAAAAAATATACCAACATATTAGTATCTCAAACCTATAATTTAGAAATTCATTACAACTAGGTGCAATCTTACATTTAGATTTATCTTGTTTAAGATGAGGTTCTATCACATTAACTAAATTCTTTTATTGGTTAGTTTTGTTAGGAATGGGAACACTAAGCAGGGGGGTGAATCAATGTTCGCTGTATTTTAACTTTTCACTTTAATCTAAATATTGAATTATAAATGCTTAAGTACTAAATTAAACATGAACATGAAATCAACACATGACACCAATATGGTTACGAGGAAACCCAAATAGGTAAAAACCCCGGTGGGACTTGATACCCACTAATATTCTACACTAATGTTTTGTGATCCTTGTTAGAAGATCCTTTACCCGGTTAGGAGTAGCTTTACAATGCTTTAAGTACAGTAGACCTTGTTAAGGGTCAGACCCTGTTAGGAGTCTTTTACAAAGATCCCTATTAGGGGAGTTGATTCACTGTCCTAGAGCTCACTGCTCAAATGATGAAGGCTACAACCCTCTGAGATCAGATACACACTATATCTACAGGTGAACTATCACTATGACACTGCTTGTCAGATCAGTTCCTTTGGTGCACTGATACTTTGACCTCTTGTAAAGCTCTAATACATCATATGCTCTCTTCACATACCTCTTCTCTACTTATCACAACTCTATTACAACTTACATAACTTCCATGCCAAATACCATGGGTGCATCTCATATTTATACACTCATACAAACAAAACAATTAGGTTGGCCCTATAACTAATTACAAACAACACTTCCAAATGAATTGGCTTAAGCTTTCTTACAATTATACATCTACATATGTTGGCAACCTAAATACAATGGGTGCATAGCCCTTACAACATTAAATTATAATCGCAAACCAAAATAGTCACTATCAGCTCCATGCTCTATTCTTTGCTAGCACACACTAGCTGTGCAACTTCAACGAACTGTAACTTTCACATCTTTTTATATCTACTTATGTGCTCTTAGAATAAGCATAAGTATAGTCTAAAAACCTTAAATTATAGGGCACATACCATAATTCATCTGTACACACATGCACTGATGCTCTGAGTCTCTGGTGCTCTGTATGTTGTCCAATCTTCAACACTTAACTGAATTCTAATCTTTATACTTAGTGCACTGACTCTAAACTACTATATGACTTTGTTGCCATAATGGAAACACTATATCTAGTCAAATACTTAGTATAGAAAACTTTCCAACAATCTCCACCTTTGTCATTGATGGCAACAAAGGAATATGGCCAAGTCTCTAACTGTTCCTTTACACAAAAAACTTTTTGTCTTCTATATATTTTGTACATACTCTTATATCTCCCTATACATCTATGTAATCCATATTCTATACAACTCCCCCTTTGACATTAATGACAAAGGTGCATCCAAATTTTTATCTACATACACTTACTGAGGGAAAACATCTGGATATGCAATCTTGAGTTTCTGGATCTCCTTCTTCCAAAAGGTTATCAGAGAATTGACTATCTGTAGATGGGCGCATAATGCATATTGAAGCTTCTCCATCTTCTCCAATTCTGCGCTTGGACCTTGATCATAGGTTATCATGGTCGCATCAATCTCCTTTATGTTTTGACTGAGAATGTCTTGTGAGGGTGCAAGAGCATTCCTCAACTGAGTCTATCTAGAGCTTATCTTCTCCATTTCTTTCTCTGCCTTCTCAATTATGTCTAACTGACCTTAATAGACATTGTTACGCATGTTTACATCAATGGATGCATCTAAAACTGAATTCTTCACCTTCTCAATCATTTCCTCTACATATTTGATCTTCTTAAGATGGGTTTAAGTGAACTTATCCTGATCCATGGATTCTACAGTGACTTTCCTTCCTTGATCTACAAATTCCTTCAAGGATGCCTAACCAGACTTAAGAGAATTCAAGTCTAGTGCAAAATTACTCATTAGTTCATTGAGTCTCTTCTTTAAGTATTTCTCTTCTGCCACTATGGTCATAGATTCTTCTAGGCTTGAAAAATTTACTTTGAACTGTGAGATGACTGTGCTCACATCATCAACCAAATGAACTTTTACCATTTTCTTATCCTCTAGTAGAAAACTGTTCAAAATATTTATTGATTCCACTATGAGAGGATTCCTCATTACTTGCTTCTCTTTAGCCTTCTCCATGACCAGGATGCTGAACTTAATCAGGTATTCTTCCTTCTAGGAGTCCAAACTGCTAGTGTTAGGTGAGAAACTTGACAACAATGCTGAGGAGGGAGTGATGGGACTGTTGTCCATCACCTCTTGCTTCACCTTGATCAAATCAATAGAAGATTCATCTTTATTTTCTACCTCTACTTCTTTTTCTTCTTCTTTCTCATCAGAAGTGACTTCTATGATTACTTCTTCTTGCAAAGTGGGAGGGGTGTTGTTGCATAAGATTTTTGCTTCCTCAGTGTTGACAAATGCTTCCTCAAACTTGTCCAAGTCCTTATCAGTAGCTGCCATGGCTATTTACACATTATCTATCATAATTATGCTATCTTTCGATGATTCTATCATGGGCACAAACTGATCTGCTTCTATTTGAGTTTCTACTATGGGCATTGAGTCCTGAGGACCTGTCATTAGTACATTAGTGGGCTCTACCACTTTATCTTCCTTGATGGGTGGATGAGTGATGGGCACAGGAGGTGGTTTGATCTGTTGTTCTAACAACACTTTCTCAAATGCTTTTTCTATTTCCTTTGTTATCAGCTCATAGTCCTTGTTCATGATATGAAGAGTTCTCATCTTTGTTCTAAGGTGTAGCTTCACTAGATTCAATATTAGTTCTTCTTCATCTTTAGAACATACAGGCAGTGTATCTTCTAATACTTTTTCTCTTATTCTTTGATCTTCCTCATTATCTTGTCTCTTTAAGTGTTCTAAAATATCCCATACATTATCTAGAATTTATGTTTTCAATTCAAGAACTATTTTCTTGAGCTTTATCATATGTTTGATAATCATACCATGAATTTCTTACTTATCAATCTCACTATGTGATTCATAATGTTTCCCTACTTGATCAATTCTACCCTCATCAATAATTATAGAGCTCAAAACTTTAAGGCTAGGCCTAAATCCTACCTTAGGAGGTGCTTGAATGTTTCTTCTTCTCCTTGTGGCTCATGAGGATGGATGATTAGTGCTAGCTTCTTTCTTCCTCTTGACCAGTGGTTTATACTCTAGAGGAGTATCTTTGGGCGCAAAAGGAGTATTGTCTTCTTTATCCTTCTGACTGTCATCTTTTTCAATGTTAATCTTCTTCATCTTGGGATCTTCTTGTTCTTCTACTACGCTCTTCAACTCTAGGGAAATCTTTTCATCCCTTTCTTTATCAAGGTCTTCTTGTGATACACCATGTATTCTTAGGATCTCTAATGTGACCTTTGCAACCTTTCTTTTTGTTATAGCACTATTCAGCTTAGCATCAACTTCTCTAGTCTTCTCTTCATAGGTTCCCCACCTAGGTTCGTTATCATCCTTAGGGGTTGATAGCAGTACCTATGCATAAGCTTCAAGAAATTTTTCTTCAACCTCATACATGTGGATGAATCCACTTATTTCTAGGTTCCACAGCTTCCATACATGTAGTATCAATCTCCACCATGAAGCATATTGTATCCTTGTACTTCTCTACAATACTCTCATAAATTTTGTACCTCATCTACATCCTTGCTCTGAAGGTCTTCAATTCCAAAGTAATGTAATCTCTAAGTGTTCTTTCTGTGGATGCCTTGTCTAATATCTGAGGCATGGTAGGAATGGACTTTTCTAGATATAATTCTGACACTTTACCAACTATATGAAGGTACATATAGATGATTAGGGACCCAAACCTGAATACCTTAGTCTTATCATGTTTGATAGCTTTAATATTGTCCATCAACTATGCATGCAAGATCTCACACAAGTTGAACTCTCCATCTTCTTGCATAAGATGGATGGTTGCTAGAAGCCCGCAAACACACTATTCACCCTACCGGTATGATGAAATCTATAACCCAATATCATTGATATCAACTTGATGCTTGGTTTCTCTATAGGCTCAATGTTCATGCTACGCTTATCACTTCTAGATTTACACACTTGCTCCACCATTTTCCTAACATGCTTGCCCACAAGAAGGATGGCACCTATCTTAGAAAGGCATGCCATCTCATGAATTAAGTCTCTTGTTATTCTTACTGGTACATTTCCAATCCAAAATGAATCATCATGGATACTACTCAACAATATCTTAATCCATTCAGTTTCATCGAATTCATATGCTATGGCATATTCAACAATGGGGTGATCATTCCATTTGGTGTATTCATCCATGAATGTTTTATCTAGTTTCAACATTGTGTCCATGTGCGCCCTTAACCTATCTAGTCCAACAGGTTCCTTCTTATAATGAATATAAGCCCTTATGTCTTCTACATGCAAGACGCCCATCAATGTGTGGGTAAATGCTCCCTCTAAATCATCTAGGGTTGATTTAAATGAGTGCCTCTTGAAAACATACCGCTTCTTCTCAGCAACATCAAAAACAATAGGAGTGGCCATGACTTACTTGATATTCACTTTCCAAAAGATCTCTGAGATGTTCTGATGGCTTTCGAATCAATGCAATGAACTAGGGTTTCTTGTAACTGATCAAATGCACTACAATCACTGATAATTTAATCTCCAAATCTTCACAAGAACTTCCAAGGCTTAATCTACTCTCCAATCACTCTGAGTATGAATGCAATGAGTGAACAAACATCTTTTTGTGTACTTAAAGTAAGAAATTTTCCATTAATGCAACTCGCGTAAACTAAGTTGTCACTTTAAAATTTCAAACTTGAGTTTCGCTAACAATCAGCATGTACGCTCTTGCACAAAGGTTCCTATACACTCCAATAGCTTAAGTCCAAAGGTGCATACTCTGAGGATGAGTATACCAGCCGCACAGGGGTCTAGAGCTAAATTAGCTCCCCCTATGACCCTGAGGGCCATTCATGTAGATGTAGAGGGTGCATCCACTGGGGATGCATCCAATACATTCTCATCAACATTTTCCTTCTTTCCATCTAACCAAATCAAGCTTACATCTTCTGAGGCCTTCACAAACTTGACTTCTGCTTCAGGATCCAAAACTAGTTCTTCGATCTTTTTGGGGCTTTCCTGACCTTGCATCCTTGATCTACAAAACTTTGAGATATGTCCAACCTTGTTATAGGTGTGACAAATCACTGGAGGTCTATTATTCCTCAGCACATTGACATGAGTCACCATTCTACATTATTTCACTGTATGACCATTATAGTTACATACCTAACATGTAACATTCTAAGAACTTCTTGCATTTGTCTGATTCTGATTTCTCTAATCATGTTGAATCCTATTCTTCTTACTAGTCTTTCAATTTATTACTCTATGACCAAATCTATTACATGTATAATAGTAACCATTAAAAGGTCTTACCTTTGTATAGTTCCTTGCAATGTATCCATGCTTGTTACATGCAAAACAGGTGCATTCTACAGGCTTGCGCTCATTCTTAGGAGGACCACTATTGTCTTTGCTTTGATCTTCAGTCTTCTCAATATCAGTAGATTCTTTTTGTGTCTCATTTCTTGCTCGCATCTTATCAATCTAATTTTGTGCTTCATTGTATCCAATACAGCTAGTGTCTCCTTTGACTCTTCTTGCATACAACTGAGATTCTATCAAATTAGAACTGGTGTGCAATTTGTCAATGTGGTTCTTTGCATCTTTCAATTCAGACTCCAATCTTGCTTTGCAATTCTTTAGATCCAAGATTTCCAAATTTGCTTCCCTTAACTCTTCATTGAGTTGAAGGTTCTCCTTTACTTGTTCATTGTAGACATCTTGATTGTTCATCAGTTTGTCATCAAATTCTTCAAGTTGACTCAATAAGGATGCATTTTCTTCATTCCACTTCTTGACTTTTTCTTCAAGATCACTATTAGAGCATCCTTTCAAATCCTTTCTTAGTCTTTTAAAAACTAATTGAGCATCACTAAATTTTTCTTTTAGTTCTTCAATATCTCTTTCTGAATTGTCCAGGTCTTCAAGAGCTGCTTCAAGATTCTTCTTCAAATGTTTCATTTCTTTTTTTTCCATGATCTCCTCAAGTGGTTAACCTTCTTTACTGAGGACCAGAGCTCTGATACCAATTGTTAGGAATGGGAACACTGAGAGGGGGGGGTGAATCAGTGTTCACTGTATTTTAACTTTTCACTTTAATCTAAATAATGAATTATAAATGCTTAAGTACTAAATTAAACATTCACATAAACATGAACATGAAATCTATTAGCACTTGCAAAAAATTTCATGGCTATATCTATTTTCTTTCGGTCTCTACAATTATTTTCCATCCTCCTGGTTTAAACCCTAGGTAAAAATTCATAAATCTAGTCGTTGCATAGTAAAAGCCCTAATTTACCCAAGCCTCATTCTAATTTTATGTTACCTTTTTAGGCCACTTAAAGGACTTATAACGCATGTGCTAAAAAAATTTATCACCTATGAGGCTGTGTCCCTTATCTTTTATCCTAGGCCGGTCCCCGTTTAATTTTTCCTAAGTTTCTACCATCAGGCGTCTTAATTTTTCCTAAGTCCTTCGCCCTTTAATATTTCCCTATGCCTAAGTCTATTGGGATTTATTTTCCTAAGTGTCACCCTTTAAAAATATGTGGCTATTGCATAATCTTATAGCTTCCTATTATCAAAGTTTCTGACATGTGATCATGCGACGAGGTGACATCTATCCCGGCGGGCCCGTCTTTGGTGTCGCTTATTGCTAAGGTGGTGATGTTTTATTGGTCAGGAGTAATGACTTGTAACATGTCAGCGGGGCCCAATGTTAGAGATTTAAGATCTAACGGTTGGCGTATGTTTGCATGGAATATTCTCACCCTATGTGATCTTGTGCCCGCCGTCTGATTAGATGCCGATATGCAAGTGGGTCCACTGCTAGGTAAGCACAAATGGTGATTCCTCATTGGCCAAAAGAATTAATGATATGGCAGGGTTGTCAGAGGGACTTGTGAGGAAGAAAAGTCAAAGGGGCCCACTTGTCAGTTCTTTGCAATGTGGTAGGTTTTGATTCGATAGAATGGCTTACACAGCAAGGTGTGGTCAAGGTTACGATGACATTGGCGAAGATTCCAAATCTACGGCGAGCGCATGATCTCATAGAATCTTTTGAGCCCTTGAGATCATGCACCAGCTATCCAATTCTTCAAGTGCTTAGGATGAAATTTGTGGGTCCACTGACAGGTGTTACAATTGGAGCCTTCTTATTGGTTGTGTCAGTGGGACCGTCTACCAGGTGTGCACAATTGGCAACTTTTCATTAGTCCACATGTTGTTGACTTGGTGGTTGTTAGTGGGACCTTGGTTTTTGGCTTGTCAGAGGGTTCTAACATCTATAGAAAATCAATGATGGGTGTAAGTTCTCATGGGTTACGTCAGACCTATGTGATCTTACACCGGCCGTTGATTTTACTTTTTCTCAGGCACATAGTCAAGGGTGGGTCCTCTAACATTTGGAGCTGACTTGCTCGATTTTCATTGGTTGTTGATTGCTGGCATGGTTGAGAAGTTTTCAAAAGAGTTTGTGACTATTATGAGGAATGATGATGACCACCCAATGTGCCAGGAAATGATGAAATTAACGGTTGCATTTTAAACTTGAGCCTGTAGCCGTTATTTTTCAAATTCAAATATTTTTGTAGGGTTTTTGCCAGGGTTTAAAATAGAGAGCCATATAAAATAAAGCGGTGGTTCAGATTTAATTTTTCCAGGATGTTTGCAATTGGAGAATAATGTAGAGGATCTGGGTTGCCATCTTGACCTGATTTTTCCTACTTGGGGTGCCTTGCCATTTTAAATGTAAAGGACTATTATTTGACTGCAAGCGGCTAGGGTTTGATGTTTGTCAGAGATTTCCATGACTGGTACATGCAAAGTGACTTGTAGGCCAACTCTGTCATTTAATTTTTGTTTCCTGCAATAAGATATTGATTGAATTTGTATGTGCAGTTAACCCTAAATATGAAACCAATGCATTTGTACATGAGATTTGATCTGATTTTCTAGGGTTTCTTGGGTTTCCTGCATTCTTTATTTCTTGTTGTATTGGTTGTTGCAGACCTAATTTTTCCCTAAATGATCTATAGCTTGTTGTAATCCTTGTTCCTATAAAAGGATTTTCAAGATCATTTAGTAGGGTTGGATGGTTGAGTATTCTGCCTTGTACGTATTTTCCTTCATCTCTCCATATAGGGTTCCCTCTTTCCTTTCTGGTTTTGAGAATAGAATACATGTAACAATTTGTCTTATGTATGAGATTTTAATATATTTGTACTACTATCAAACTATCTCCATTTGAATCCTGAACTTGTTGATTATAGCATCAAGGGTGTTTAATCTTTCTATTTGCATTTCCTATGTGTCTGCAATAGAGTTGTCTTCGCAGAGATAACTGAGTTCAAGATTGGTTTTCAGATGTGTATGAGTTGGGATATCAAGGGTGTCTCATGCTTGTCTTCCAGTAGATGTTGGTTACTGTATTACTTGTTTATAGGTCTCTTCTAAGGGGAGGGTTAAAATCTTTTGAATAGGTGATAACATATCTGGGTACACAGGTGGATTGTTGAAGTGAGGTCTGATTAATGGTGTATGATTAATGTAAGACATCAATATGTTAGAATGTATTATCTTCTTGTTTCATAGCTCTTTGTTGCAATAAGGTATTTGACTCTACTGCCCATTGGATAAGGCACTGGTCTATGAGAGACTTAGGATATTTCAAGGGTCCATCCATCCCAAATCATCAAATCATTCAAGTAAAACACCATCTTTCCCTTTCATGTTATTAGGATAGGCTTCTAGTTTTCAGACTCATTTCATGCAAATAGATTGTTGCATGTGGTCAGGGTTTCATTGGGGTATAGGATACCTATAGGAGTTTGAAAACTATTCCACAATAATCTATCTGTAGGCTTTTTGTTCTTCAAGAAGTGTCATGAGTGTGCAGATAAGGCAATACCTGCCTGAGTGATGTGGAGCTCAAAGAAGGAGGATGCCCTCAGTCCTCATCAATTGGCACTTTTTCTCTATCAGACTTTGGAGTGAAGACTAACCAGTTTGCAATCATAGTGTAAACCTGACACTATGTGAGAAAAAGTGGGAACCAACAGAATGGCGACTCTGCTGGGGAGAACAACAATGAAGAGCTACATCTGTTAGAATCTCTGGTTGAGGTTATCTTGTAAAGTCAAAATTTTATTGACTAGATTGATTTGCCCCATTCGAGCCACCAACAAAAATGGCGACTCTACTGGGGAATGGACAACAAATCTTGTTAAAGAAATCATAATCTCTAGTGGCCATAATACAGAGTCAAATATTAAAAAAAAAAATACATTTGTAAAATCTTCTCACTGAGTGTTGAGTGGTGACTCTGAGTTCTCTGTTTGATCAGTGTAATTTCTGATAAACAGTGAGGCTTGGTGAAGTTTTGGTTGATTGGAAGAAGCTATAATACATGTACCACATTTTCCTCTTCAAGGAGGTGGCAAATCTACACTGCAAAGAACCTGATGGAGCTACATGGTGAGCTCTAGATCTGCCCTACTTTCCAATCAATAAGTTTCTTCTACAAAACTTCCAGGTATTCTTTTATTGAAAATGTTTCCATATCAAGTGTTAAGCACTATTGTAAAGGGATAAGTAGTAGTGGACAGTTCCTCGTGGAGGAAGGCCCTTTTTTTTTATGGCATTCAAGATGCCTCACATGATTTTTCTGCTAAGGATGGGAAGTGCTTGCCTAGATTCATGGTTGATGGGTTTGTTTCGGCAAGCCAGCATATATATAATGTCATGGGTTTGTTTTTTGAAATAGAGGTTGAACATGAAGATTTTTCTATGAGGCTTTTTGTGTAGACATTTTATGATAGTGCAAGGAGTTGGTTCATGTCCTTTCCTTCATGTTCAATCCCTTCTTGGGATGTTTTCAGAGAAAAGTTTGTAGAAAATTTTGATGAGGTTGCTGCTCTCAAGAAGGAAATTGCAAAGAGAAAAGCTAAAATCTGGCAGTTAATGGAGGACAGGAGGTTGAGAACACTGGCTTCTCTTCATGTTGATCATGAGGAGACCAGTGGTTCTAATGTTGATTCTCATTATGCAGAAAGTGTTGACTATGAAGCTGATATTGAGGTCAGTGCATATGAGAGTGCTGAAGATGAATCTGAGAATGGCAATATTTCCTTTTTGCCTACAGACTTTTCTTCTTATCAACATGGGAAGACAGTTTTCTTGTCCTGGTATGATGATGTCTTGTGTGAAGGGCAGAGTATTGAATATGATGTAGATGTTGATTCCTGCATTGATTTCTTCACACAAGATGATCCAAAGGTAGAAATTCCCATCCTTGTCCTTGGCAGGGATGATGTTTGCAGTAGGGGTGGAGCTGAGGAAGATGAACACAAGGCCCAAAGTCCATTGAGAAATGAGAGGATTTCAGCACTCTTGGCTGAAGAATTTCAGAGGTATGCACCTGACATGGATTTTGAATTGCAGCTCCCCTATGATATATCCTTTGACACTGATAATGAGGCCAGTGTTCAAAGTGATTTTGATGATTCATTTTCACCAGAGATCCCCTCATGTAGTGACTCTATAGAAGAAGAGGTACAAGGACATGATAGTGTGTCTTCCTGTCATAGAGATTACAGTGATGAACAAGTTTCTTGTTCATATCCTTTTCCTTCTTCTATTAAATATGATAGTGATGGTGACAGTGTTGAGGACTATGTCTTCAATGATTGGAATAGAAATTATTTTGATGCAAACAATGATGCAGATCAAATGTCCTACTGTAACACAATTTATGAAGAAGACCTTCACTTGGTTCATGATCTAGTTCATGAAGACATCAGGGAGGAACCAAGTTTCTCATTGTCTGAGGCAATGTGTGAAGGTGAATCTAAAGATCCAAGTCCTTCTTAGCCAGGTATCTCTGTGGTAATGCATGATAATCAGTATGCTTTATTTTTTGATGCATTACTAGATGAGTCTTTTATTTTTTCTAGTCATCAAGAAGAAGTAAATGATGTTCCTTACTTCTTAGAGTTTGAGTATCAATGTAATAGTTATGACTGGAAAAGTATGGGTAGTGATTAGTACAATTTTATTATTCATCCCATGGTTATTCATGTATGTTGGCCACAATGTGATCAGGCTAATTTTAGGTGGTTGGTCACATATGTAGATAAAAATTAGATTTTTGATTTAGGAGGGTCATTGGTTTTCTTTTGGTGGCCTGGGACCACCAATTAAAGTTGTAAATCTTGTAAATCTCTATAAATATTTCCCTTTCCTATTGTGTGTTTCTTTCCCTGGTTTGGTTGCCAATTTTTAAGGTCCCTTGTTTTTGTCCTGTGGGTGGTCTGCTCTCCTAGTGATTTTTGAATCCTTTCCATGCCTGCAAGAGGCATGCATCCCCAAACAAAGCCACTATTAGCACTTGCAAAAAATTTAATGGCTATATCTATTTTCTTCTGGTCTTTGCAATTATTTTCCATCCTCCTGGTTTAAACCCTAAGTAAAAATTCATAAACCTAGTCGTTGCATAGTAAAAGCCCTAATTTACCTAGGCCTCATTCTAATTTTATGTTACCTTTTCAGGCCACTTAAAGGACTTATAACACATGTGCTAAAAAAATTTATCACCTGCGAGGCTGTGTCCCTTATCTTTTATCCTAGGCCAGTCCCTGTTTAATTTTTCCTAAGTTTCTACTGCCGGACATCTTAATTTTTCCTAAGTCCTTCGCCCTTTAATATTTCCCTATGCCTAAGTCTGCCAGGATTTATTTTCTCAAGTGTCACCCTTTGAGAATATGTGGCTGTCGCATAATATTGTAGCTTCCTATTGTCAGAGTTTCTAACATGCGATCATGCAACGAGGTGACATCTATCTCGATGGGCCCATCTTTGGTGTCGCTTATTGCTGAGGTGGTGATGTTTTATTGGTCAGGAGTAATGACTTGTAACATGTCAGCGAGGCCCGGTGTCAAAGATTTAAGATCTAATGGCTGGCATATGTTCTCATGGAATATTCTCACCCCATGTGATCTTGTGCCCGCTGTCTGATTAGATGCCGATATGCAGGCAGGTCCACTGCTAGGTAAGCACAAATGGCAGTTCCTCATTGGCTGAAAGAATTGATGATATAGTAGGGTTGTCAGAGGGACTTGTGAGGAAGAAAAGTCAAAGGGGCCTACTTGTTAGTTCTTTTCAATGTGGCAGGTTTTGATTTGATAGAATGGCTTACACGGCAGGGTGGGGTCAAGGTTACGATGAAGTTGGTGAAGATTCCAAATCTACAGTGGGCACATGATCTCATAGAATCTTTTGAGCCCTTCAGACCATGCGCCAGCCGTCTGATTCTCTAGGTGTTTAGGATGATGGTTGTGGGTTTGCTGATAGGTGTTACAATTGGAGCCTTCTTATTGGTTGTGTCAGTGGGACCATCTGCCAGGTGTGCATAATTGGTGGCTTTTCATTAGTCCACATGTTGTTGACTTGGCGGTTGCCAGTCAAACTTGGGTTTCTAGCTTTTTAGAGGGTTCTAACATCTATAGAAAATCAATGGTGGGTGTAAGTTTTTGGAAATATAGATGGAATAACTAAGAGGGGGGGGTGAATCAGTTAAGCACAATTGTGTTACCAAAAATCCCTTAGATGTCTTATTAAATCATTCACTGCTGCTACTCGGTAAACATACAGAAAAATGAGTATTAATTATAACTGTTAAGCATTCATTAGTGATTGACATGTATGCATAAAGAAAATAACATGAACACAAGAGACACCAGATTTAACGTGGAAACCCAATATGGGAAAAACCACCAATGTAACTAGTTACTATTTTTCAATCTTCTGAAGTGATGCCCTGTTAGGAGCCAACCCGGTAAAAGGTTACAAGATACACTATTAGGTGTACCTTATTAGAGGATTTAATCACCCTATTAGAAGTGGCCTTGTAAGAGGTCTTTGAAATAATTCAATAGAACTATCACCTTGTTAGAGGATTTACAAAATGGCTGCTAAACCAACTCAATTAAGAGATTTTGAAATCACTGCTACAATGGTAAGAAAGTAACAATGAGATGACCTGAATAATGATGCAATTGAATTACTAATTACAAATCTCTATTTTTCTTCACTAGATCCTTCTTGATCAAATAAATCTTTGTTGCTCCTCAAGGATACCTAATCATCCTTCAAAATTTGCACACACCTTCCTTCAAAATGATTTGCATGTTCACTCACAAACTTCCACACTTTCACATTATACTTCACACACACACACCCACACTTAATTCACTACTTGACTTTCTATATATATACCATTCGGATTGTCCATTCAGATTGTCAAGTCAGCACTAATAATTATTACAAACATTAACATTCATTACAACAGTCAGCTGGAATAAACAAACTTAATTTCTCAAATTAACAAAATCCTTTATTGGGCTGACCTTGCTCAGTAAACACTAATCCTAAAAAGATTTCCTAGTTGACCGAGTGAACTCAGTTACCACTGTGAATTCTGCAACATCCTTTGGAGACCAAGTAAGCTCGGTAATCACTAACTTTCCTTTGATAACTGTGGAACCTCGATTAACACTATTTTCTGCCATATTCTCCTTTGACACCTGAGAGAACTTAGTTGACACTGAAAACTGCCTTGCTGACTGACTGAGCTCAGTAGACACTGAGAATGATAATTGATATAACATTTGTGTGACATCAAAGACAACACACAATTGTATCCAACAATCTCCCTCTTTGGCATTGATGGCAACACAACATGTCATAACATAATGAAATTTCTCAAAAACATAGAATAAGGAACATATCCTTAGCTTCATTTTGATTCTCATCTTCCTCTATCAGAAAACTTCTCTCTGACTAAAAAACTCTCCCTCTTAACTTCTCAAATTCTCCTTAGAATTTTTTTGAAATGATAGCAAACTCTCCCTCTTTGACAACACATGCCAAAGACAACTCACACACTTCCGGTGAATACCAATGTACCTTAAGCACTAATTCATATGCAATGATTCCTTGACTATGCTGCATCAACTGACTGATCTTCAATATGCTCTAGTTGATGCATCACTAAAATTTATTTAGTGAGCCTCGGATAGGGGAATGACCCCTAACTTACCTCTTAAATACAAGAATGCATCCTTAGGTAGTGGCTTGGTGAATATATCTGCAATCTATTCTTTTGTATGAACATATTCCAATCTGATTTCCTTGTCCTACACCAATTCTCTGACAAAGTGATATTTTATAGCAATGTGCTTGGTTTTGGAATGCATTACTAGATTCTTTGAAATATTTATTGCACTTGTATTATCACAAAACATAACAACTAGTTCTTTGATCTCAACCTTCATGCCTTCCAATAACTATTTAAACCAAACAATATTAGAGCAATTTACTACTGCAACAACATATTCTGCTTCTGCTATGGATTGGGATGTGCAATTTTTCTTTTTACTAGTCCAAGATACCAACCTCTTACCAAGAAAGAATCCTCCACCACTTGTACTCTTTCTGTCATCAATATTTCCTGCCCAATCAGCATCAGTAAACACTTTTAAGTCCAAATTGCCTCCAAATTTATACCACAAGCCATAATCTTCAATTCCTCTCAAGTGCCTCAAGATTCTTTTGATTACCATCATGTGATTTTCTTTGGGTTTTACTAAGAATCTTGCTACTATACCAACTGCTAAGGCAATATGAGGCCTTGTGTGCACTACATACTGTAATTTTCTAATCATTGATCTGTATAAGGTCTGATCTACTTCCTTTGAATCATCATCTTTGGTAAGCTTTAGTCTAGTACACATGGGTGTACCAACTAGTTTTGAATCTTCCATACCAAACTTCTTAAGTATTTCCTTGATGTATTTAGAGTAAGTAATGTAGATACCATTCTTGTTCTGCTAAATCTGAAGACCAACAAAGAACTTTATCTGACCAAACATTGACATTTCAAATTCTTTATTCATTTGCTCTGAAAATTCTTTGCACTGATCATCATTCCCTGTAAACATAGTATCATCCACAAATATTTCTGCCAAAACAATTTTGTTATCTGGTCCTTCTTTGATGTACAAATTACTATTATCATTAGCTCTTTTGAAATCAATCTGAATAAGATAGTTATGTAATCTTTCATACCATGCTCTAGGGGCTTGTTTCAGACCATACAGTGCTTTGTGTAACTTGCAGACCATATCTCTTTTGTCTGGATCAATAAAACCTTAAGGTTGCTCAATGTAGACTTCTTCATCAAAAATACCATTGAGAAATGCAGATTTTATATCCATCTGATATACCTTGAATCCTTTATATGTTGCATATGCAAGTAGAGTCCTTATACCTTCTAATCTTGCAACAGGAGGAAAAGTCTCACCATAATCTATACCTTCTTCTTGAGAATATCCTTTACACACCAATCTAGCTTTGTTTTTTGATACTTGACCATCTTCATTCAGCTTATTTCTGAATACCCATTTTTTTTCAATTACATTTTTATCTTTAGGCCTAGGTACAAGAGTCCATGTCTTGTTTTTCTCTATTTGTTCTATTTCTTCATTCATAGCCTCAATCCAACTTTCATTTTCAATGCATCTTTGACATTTCTAGGTTCAAAATCAGCAAGTAAACATGTACCTTTTAGTTTACTTCTTGTCATATCTAATTTGTTTCCAATAATATGATCTGGTATATAATGTCTCCTGACATATTTGGCCAATATACGTTCCTTCCTTCTTGAATGAGTTACATTGTCATCTTCTTGAATTTCATCTTCAGGTTTAGATTGCTCGAGCTTGGTAGATATTTGCTCGGTAGCTTCAGGCTGAGACTCGGTTCCTTGTGACTCAGTTTGAACTTCTTCTTGTGACTCAATTTGAACTTCTTCTTGTGACTCAGTTACTATACTGGGCTCAGTAGATGTAGTTTCTTTACTGACAGATGTGTCTGGAAATGTATCAGGTTCAATGTAAACAAATCTTTTGTAATTCTCTGGTTCCTTTTTGCTTTCTTCTTTAGTCTTTTCTGCAAACTCATCAAATTTCACATGTGCACTTTCTATGATTTTGTGAGTAGACAAATTCAAACATTTGTATGCCTTACTTTTGCAAGAATATCCCAAAAATATTCCTTCATCACTTTTTACATCAAGTTTGCCTTTTCTAGATTCTTTTAAGATGTAACATTTACTACCAAATACTTTTAGGTAACTTACATTGGGTTTATAACCATACCATAACTCATAAGGAGTTTTGAATGTGTCTTTCCTCAACTATACTTGGTTTAAGGTATGAACTGTAGTGCTGATAGCTTCCTTCCAGTATTTCATAGCAATGTTCTTTTCAATCATTAGAGTCCTTGCACAATCCATGATAGATCTGTTCCTTCTTTCAGCTATTCCATTCTACTCAAGAGTTCTTGGGGCTGATACCTATCTTTTGATTCCTCTTTCAATGCAAAAATTATTGAATTCATGGTAGATGAATTCACCACCTCTTTCTGATCTCAAGCACTTCATTCTTTTCCCTATTTCCTTTTCTACTCTTGCTAAATACCATTTGAACTTCTCAAATACTTCTGACTTTTCTCTTAAATATATAACAGTCATCATTCTAGAGTAATCATCAACAAAGAGAATAAAGAATTTTTCCCCAGTATAGCTCTCAATTCCAATAGGTCCACATAAATCAGTATGCACAATTTCCAAAATATCTTCAGACTGGTAGTTTTTACTTTTAAAGCTAGTCTTTCCCATTTTACCAATCTAACAATTCTTGCATAGACCAACATCAGGTTTCTTCAAAGTAGGAATACCTCTTACTTTCTTGAATTTGCTTATTTTCACCATATTATCAAAATTTACATGACATAACATTTTGTGCCATAACCAACTTTCTTCAATTTAAGCAATAAAACATGAGCATTCACCAAGATCAAGATAAAATAGGTTACCTTTGGTTTGTTTGCCTGATCCAATCAGTTTTTCCTTGTCATCCAGTAGTCTTTCTTTGTCATGCATGAATTCAACTTTGAATCCAATGTTGATTAACGAAGCTACACTTAGGAGATTATGCTTTAATCCTTCAACCCAATATGCATTATCACATATAAGTTCTTTGGTTAATGAAATTTGTCCTCTTCCTTTTATACAACAAGGTTCATTGTTTCCAAACCTTACACTACCACCATCATAGTCTTCAAAGTGTTCAAACTTAGTTTTGTCACAAATCATATGATGTGAACATCCACTGTCTATGATCCATGTATCATTTTTTCTTATATGAGAGATAAGTGTGATCTCATCTTCATCATCATCAAATTCATCTTTTATAGCAATGAAGACAATTTCTTCTTCACTATCATCAGAATCCTTAGCCAAAAAACATGTTTTCTTACCTTTATCCTTGAATGATTTGAAATTCTTCTTTCCATTATACTTGTGACCTTTCTTCTCATCCTTGCTTTTCTTGTTTGGGCACCTAGCTGCAATATGACCAATTTGTTCACATGAAAAATAGATTAATGGAGTTTTACCTTTGTATTTACCTCTGCCTTTAGAATATTTCTTTGCAAGTAACGCCTCAATAACTTTAAGATCACTATCAGAACTTTCCTCTGATTCTTCTTCACTTTCTGACTGGATTTTCTTGCCCTTCTTAAGTGAAAGTTTGGCCTCAAATGCTAATTCAATATTTTTAGAAGTTGGAACATAGTTGTCATAGTTATCCAATTCAAAGGCTGTCAATCTTCCCAATAAGGCATCCAAAGTTATATTATGATTTTCTTCACATCTCCTTTCTTGAATAGCAGATACTCTTATTGCATAGATAGGGAGTAATGTTCTGAGAACCTTACTTATAACATTTTCATCATCAATTGTTCCTCCAGAAGCTTTGATTGCACTAACACTTGCCTTGATCCTTTCAACATATTTTGCAATGTTTTCATCTTCTCTCATTTTCATCTGATCAAACTGTCCTCTTAGGCTTTCTGCTTTGGCTCTATTCACATTGTCATCACCACCATAAATTTTCTTTAGTCTGTTCCACATTACATAAGTAGTTGTACAGTCTTTGATCTCATCAAATTCTTCATAGCTAAGAGCTGATCCAATGTCTATCATCATGGTGTTATGGTTCTTTTTCTCTGCAATGTCTTCAACAGTTAATGTGCCAGTAGGGACTGTATATTCTTGATCAATATATTTGCATCCTGAATCACCAATGGAAGCCAGATGAAGTCTCATGAGACCTTTCCATGCTAAAAAGTTATCTCTGTTAAGCCTTGGAATTTCTCTCTTGTAAGACATCCTGATCTTTAGCTTAGGTCCTTAAAACCCTTCCTGCAAGCACCAAAAGCTTTGATACCAATTGTTGGAAATATAGATGGAATAACTAAGAAGAGGGGGGGGGGAGTGAATCAGTTAACCACAATTGTGTTACCATAGATCCCTTAGATGTCTTATTAAATCATTCACTATTGCTACTTGGTAAACATATAGAAAAATAAGTATTAATTATAACTATTCTTAAGCATTCATCAGTGATTGACATGTATGCGTAAAGAAAATAACATGAACACAAGAGACACCAAATTTAACATGGAAACTAAATATGATAAAAACCATCAATCTAACTAGTTATTATTTTTCACTCTTCTGAAGTGATGCCTTGTTAGGAGCCAACCCGGTAAAAGGTTACAAAACACACTGTTAGGTGTGACCTTGTTAGAGGATTTAATCACCCTGTTAGAAGTGGCCTTGTAAGAGGTCTTTGAAATAATTCAATAGAACTATCACCTTGTTAGAGGATTTACAAAATGGCTGCTAAACCAACTCGGTTAAGAGATTTTGAAATCACTGCTACAATGGTAAGAAAGTAACAATGAGATGACCTGAATAATGATGCAACTGAATTGCTGATTACAGATCTCTGTTCTGCTTCACTAGATCCTTCCTTATCAAATAAATCTTTGCTGCTCCTCAAGGATACCTAATCATCCTTCAAAATTTCCACACACCTTCCTTCAAAATGATTTGCATGTTCGCTCACAAACTTCCACACTTTCACATTATACTTCACACACACACATACACACTTAATTCACCACTTGACCTTCTATATACATACCATTCTGATTGTCCATTTAGATTGTCAAGTTGGCACTAATAATTATTAAAAACATTAACATTCATTACAATAGTCGGCTGGAATAAACAAACTTAATTTCTCAAATTAACAAAATCCTTTATTGGGCCAACCTTGCTCGATAAACACTAATCCTGAAAAGATTTCCTAGCTGACCGAGTGAACTCGATTACCACTAAAAATTTTGTAACATCCTTTAGAGACTGAGTGAGCTTGATAATCACTAACTTTCCTTTGATAACCGTGGAAGCTTGGTTAACACTATTTTCTACCATATTCTCCTTTGACACCCGAGAGAACTTGATTGACACTGAAAACCGCCTTGCTGACCGACTGAGCTCGGTAGACACTGAGAATGATAATTGATATGACATTTGTGTCACATTAAAGACAACACACAATTGTATCCAACAAGTTCTCATGGGTTGTGTCAGACCTATGCAATCTTACGTCGGCCGTTAATTTTACTTTTTCTCAGGTGCATAGTCAAGGGTGGGTCCTCTAACATTTGGAGCTGACTTGCTCAATTTTCATTGGTTGTTGACTATTGGCATGGCTAAGGACTTTTCAAAGGAGTTTGTGACTATTATGAGGAACGATGATGACTATTCGATGTGCCATGAAATGATGAAATTGATGGTCGCATTTTAAATCTGAGCCTGTAGCCGTTATTTTTCAAATTCAAATATTTTTGCAGGGTTTTTGCCAGGGTTTAAAATAGAGAGCCATATAAAACAAAGCAGTGGTTTAGATTTAATTTTTCTAGGATGTTTGTAGTTGGAGAATAATGTAGAGGATCTAGGTTGTCATCTTGACCTGATTTTTCCTACCTGGGGTGCCTTGTCATTTTAAATGTAAAGGACTATTATTTGACTGCAGGCAGCTAGGGTTTGATGTTTGTTAGAGATTTCCATGACTAGTACATGCAAAGTGATTTGTAGGCTGACTTTGGCATTTAATTTTTGTTTCCTGCAACAAGATATTTATTGAATTTGTATCTATAGTTAACCCTGAATATGAAACCAATGCATTTGTACATCAGATTTGATCTAATTTTCTAGGGTTTCTTGGGTTTCCTGCATTCTTTATTTCTTGTTGTACTGGTTGTTGTAGACCTAGTTTTTCCCTAAATGATCTTTAGCTTGTTGCAATCCTTGTTTCTATAAAAGGATTTTCAAGATCATTTAGTAGGGTTGGATGGTTGAGTATTCTGCCTTGTAAGTATTTTCCTTTGTCTTTGCATATAGGGTTCTCTCTTTCCTTTCTAGTTTTGAGACTAGAATACATGTTGTAACAGTTTGTCTTATGTATGACATTTCAATATATTTGTACTGTTATCAAGCTATCTCCATTTGAATCTTAAATTTGTTGATTATAGCATCAAGGGTGTTTAATCTTTCTATTTGCATTTCCTATGTGTCTGCAATAGAGTTGTCTTTGTAGAGATAACTGAGTTCAAGATTGGTTTTTAGATGTGTATGAGTTGGGATATCAAGGGTGTCTCATGCTTGTCTTCCAGTAGATGTTGGTTAATGTATTACTTGTTTATAGGTCTCTTCTAAGGGGAGGGTTAAAATCCTTTGAATAGGTGATAACATATCTGGGTACATAGGTGGATTGTTGAAGTGAGGTTTGATTAATGGTGTATGATTGATGTAAGGCATCAATATATTGTAATGTATTGTCTTCTTGTTTCATAGCTCTCTGTTGTAATAAGGTATTTGACTCTAGTGCCCATTGGATAAGGCACTGATCTATGAGAGACTTAGGGTATTTCAGGAGTCCATCCAGTCCAAATCATCAAATCATTCAAGTAAAGCACCATCTTTACCTTTCATGTTATTAGGATAGGTTTCTAGTTTTCAGACTCATTTCATGCAAGCAGGTTGTTGCATGTGGTCAGGGTTTCATTGGGGTACAGGATACCTATAGGAGTTTGAAAACTATTTCATAGTAATCTATCTGTAGGCCTTTTGTTCATCAAGAAGTGTCATGAGTGTGCAGATAAGGCAATACCTGCCTGAGTGATGTAGAGCTCAAAGAAGAAGGAGGATGCCCTCAGTCCTCATCAATTGGTACTTTTTCTCTGTCAGACTTTGGAGTGAAGACTAACTAGTTTGCAATCATAGTGTAAACTTGACACTGTGTGAGAAAAAGTGGGAACCAAAAAAATCAACACATGACACCAATATGGTTATGGGGAAACCCAAATAGGTAAAAACCCCGATGGGACTTGATACCCACTAATATTCTACACTAGTGTTTTGTGATCCTTGTTAGAAGATCCTTTACCCTATTAGGAGTAGCTTTATAATGCTTTAAGTATAGTAGACCTTGTTAAGGGTCAGACCCTATTAGGAGTCTTTTACAAAGATCCCTTTTAGGGGAGTTGACTCACTATCCTAGAGCTCACTGCTCAAATGATGAAGGCTACAACCCTCTGAGATCAAATACATACTATATCTGCAAGTGAACTATCAGTGTGACACTGCTTGTCAGATCAGTTCCTTTGGTGCATTGATGCTTTAACCTCTTTCAAAGCTCTAATGCATCATATGCTCTCTTTGCATACATCTTCTCTTCTTATCACAACTCTATTACAACTAACATAACTTCCATGTTGAATACCATGGGCGCATCTCATATTTATATGCTCATACAAACAAAACAATTAGGTCGGCCCTATAACTAATTACAAACAATGCTTCCAAATTAATTAACTTAAGCATGCTTACAATTATACATGTACATATGTTAGAAACCTAAATACAATGGGTGCATAGCCCTTACAACATTAAATTATAATCGCAAACCAAAATAGTCACTGTCAGCTCCATGCTCTGTTCTCTGTTGGCACACACTGGCTATGCAACTTCAACTGACTATAACTTTCACATCTCTGTATATCTACTTATGTGCTCTTAGAATAAGCATAATTATAGTCTAAAAACCTTAACTTCTAGGGTGCATACCATAATTCATCCGTACACATGTGCACTGATGCTGTGAGTCTCTGGTGCTCTATATGCTATCCAGTCTTCAACACTTAACTAAATTCTGATCTTTATACTTAGTGCACTGACTCCAAAATGCTATATGACTTTGTTACCATAATTACAACACTATATCTATTCACATACTTTATTATAGACAACTTGCCAACAAGTTTTGGAATCAATGTTTGTCTAATCAAAATTTGGGTCTACAACATTTGTTGAATGAGAAGTTAATGGATTAGTGAAATTTTGCAACTTTGATTATGAGGTGATATGAATTTGTTTCATGTATAATTTATATTGGGAACCTCTATGATACTACAATCAATGAGGTCTTGGTTTTCATTTTTTAGATGCATACATCACTTGGTATCATGTCTAGGAGTATGATGATATTAAAAAAAGTTATTTGGCTTGAATGAAGGAGATAAAGTTTTGGAAGATCCCATAGGATGGATGGGATGGAATATAACTATTAGTTTTATTTTTAAATTAAAGAATAATGTAACGTAAGATCTCGTATAGTTGAAAAAATATTTGATTCCTTGGTCTTGAAGAAAAGTGGGCTACAATAGGAGGTGTTGCAACCATAATTTGTTCTTTAATATTATTATAGGAATGATCATTTATCTTAGTAAATATTTTACTTTAATTATTAAAAGCTTGATAGGATGAGGGGGCCTCATTGGATTGGTTAGTTATGGTCATGTAGCATAAACACTCATATTGACTAATTGAAAGTTGATAATCACATACGGAAGTACACAATTGTGTAAATGAAGGAAATTTCATAAATAATAACTTATCTCTAATTTGCAATTGTAAATTTCCAATAAAAAATCTTTACACATCAACAATAGGAAGAGTGTAAGAGATTTTTCAGTACAAATTTTCATGATACTTTCTATAAATTTAGTTTACAATGCACCAAATCAACAAATGTTACTTGATGTTGAATATTGCTTTGAAAATATTGTAATAATTTATTAACAAGTTATGAGAAAGAGTTAATTAAATGTATAGGTAGTGAGAAAAACCAAGCCAACACCATATATTTCAATCACTTAGGAAAGAGTTTTACCATAAGAACATCCTCAAGAATGAAATCCTTGTGTAAAGTAGTAAAATCCAACACATGAGTGTTGGGTTCTCCTTTCTCTTTACATTTATCAAAACATAGTATCTTATATTTTGTGTGATGAGAATCTTTATAATATTGTATGAAATTGTACTACTTGTGTAATATGATGGAAGAGTTGATTAAGATTAATTTTGGCTTATGTTGGATAATTATTGTTGAAATAAAGATACTTTTTATAATAGATGGTTAATAAAAAATAGGTAGATGGTGTATAGTCCTAAAAAGTAAGAACTTACTTTTTTGTTCATTTTTGGAACATTTTATCCCACTTTAGTTTGTTTCTTATGTTAGGATCTCACATTGCCCCTAATTGCATACATAATTTAAATCAAGGTCTTGTCTTCTCCTTCAATCCTGCTCAAAACTCTAAGTTGGTTCTAATTTCTATGCACAATTTCTCATTCATCCATCATTCACATAATTTATTACCCTCTTGGGGCCCATTTTAGCATTTATGATCAATTTTCCCACTTACCTTTTCATTATTTCCTGAATCACTTAATACTTCTCAAATCCTCCAACTTTACCTCAAACTAAACACCTTCTAGGTATAGGTCAAACCTAGTTCAACCTATACCTTGAGGGTTTAAATTTTTTGGGTTTAGGGTCTGATGCAAGGGATTTTCATTTTCCCATCCAGTGAGGTTGGCCTTCATGAATTTGGACCCCGAGGTCACTATAACAAGTGTCTTCTTCCTCTCATTTTCATATCCATGACATTCATTCTCAAGAAATTAAGCAAGCTATTATGCATTCAAGGAGTTCAAGAAAGCAATATTTCATTGAAGGAATTTTTCCACCAATAATTTAAAGCATTCATTCATTTCCTTCCATAGATCTAGCTTATTTCTCCATAGGAAGAAAAGGAGTTGGTCATCAAGGGAGAAGATATACATTCATCTATTCAAGTCTTCCTATTCTTCTTCTTCAAATCCAATATTGATTCAAATTAAAACCATATACTACATGACTTTTTGTCTTTCCTTTTGGTTTTTGTGGATCAAGGTTGGTGCATTAACATATTTGATCACATACTAAGTATAATTGCATCTAAATGGTATGATACATTTCCATTGTTAGAGTTAATCTCTTCTACATAATAGAATTTTTTTTATTTCAATTCAATTGTAATTCCTAAATAGGGGCTTGACAAAGGCAAGCCCCTCCCCCCAATAATTTCCCCTTCTCTCTTGTGTGAAAATGTAGGTTTCGAAGTGTAGATAGAGTTATAGATCTGAGAAGCCAAACTAAAGATCTTTTCAGATCCATCTTTCTGATTATGATTCTATCAATTTCAAGTATAGGTCAAATTTTTGACCTATACCTAAGTATAAGTTGAGCTAGTTTTCACCTATTCCTAGAGAAAAATAGGAAGTTACTATTATACACTAAGTTTGCACCCTTGTTTTAAGCTCTCTTGGTCTTGATAACTTAGTATAACATGGGAATCATCTCCAGGTTGTGGGACCTATGCTAACTAAGATGAGACCTCCAGGTTCTAGGCTGGTTCCTCTTGGATAATCACCTTAATTTGCTTCTTGACAAGAAAGTAAAACTTGAGGGGAAAAGGGATAGAAGGAATGCATGAAAGGGAAATGACTTGAAAGCAAACTACCTGCTAGGTGATACACTGAAATGAAGGTTTGAATCTCAATATAGAGGATGAAATTAGTGAATAAACTTAGGTCTAGGAGATCACAACTCACTAAATAGGCTTGCATAAGTATTTCATAGAAGGGTCTACAACATAAAGAGGCTATTCAGGGAAAGAAAGGGTTTCACAAGCAATAGCATTCCTAAGAATTTAGACACAATTTATGACTTGCAAACAAAAATTCACCTCTGCAATGAGGTATAGGAATGAGACAGATTATCAGGGGGTTGAGTTATACCCACAAGAGCATTCAAATCATATCACCCACAATAATACACAAAAATTGTAGAAAGAGAGAGGGATCAGGAACCCTAAGGTACCATTGAAAACATACATATACTTCAATTCAATAAGAGATAATTTAGACAAGGAAGCATAGGGACAGAAAAGATGTCACAAAATACCTTTGCAATATCTAAATCATCAATAAAAGATTACAGAATGTAGAAAATTAGAGGGCAAAAAGAATGCCACAGATAGCTTTCTAAGAAAGAGACTTTCTTCTTTACAAAATGTCAACTCCTCCTCTAAAAGCTCTCAAAAAACATTATATACATCTCCTATTTTGCATGCAGGTAGGAGTCAAAACCTAACTAGGGTTACATAGATTTACATTAGAATAATAGAAAACCCTAACTCAACCAAATCTGATCATAAATCTATCTCTGTAACATCATCATGACTGATCAGATATCAATTTTACGTGCCCATCCCTGTATTGCATCCACCTGCGGACAAGCAACCTTGATTCATCAATTTCTCTACACAAAAGTCTCGCCATGAATGCACAAACATGGTACCTCTTAGGGACAAGAAATGACCCATGACAGCTGCCTAAACCTCTTCCTCATCTTCTTCAACTGTAAATGTCCAGGAAACATAAATTTTCTGAGCTACCTCACCACTTCGCAGCCTGCTAAATCAATCACTAGCAAAAAACCTTCACAGAGATATTCAAATTTGAATTATAACAGCTAGCTGGTCATTTTAAAATGTGACCGTTGATATCTTTTATCTCCCGATAGATGAAAGGCTCAGATTATCTTTGAAATAGTCTCAAACCTCCTTGAAAAGTCAAAATCCACATCGGCACACCACAACCAATGAAACTTTAGCATGTCAGCATATTTACCAGCTTGGACCCACCTTGACTTTCCTTTTCTTAAGTCATGAAGAACTTATTTTAACCTAGGGCCCAGACTTGCCACTTGTCAAACTTCCATTTGCTCTGACTGCCTTATCAGCAACACCTCAGTGACCTTTCTAACAATAGACCCACTACAACCTAGATTCCAATCTTATGGAAGGTGCATGATCTCATAGCCTTCAAATATTCCTTCTGATCATGCACCAGCTATTCATCCCTTTTAACTAGGTCCCCACTGACACAGGGGTCCACCTGCAAGTCCTTTTCATCACTTGGTAACCAATCAAAACATGACAAGTTAGCACACCTAGCAACACAGTCCCACAGACAAGTCTCTTTATTTTAGCCAATCACAAACTGGCATGTCATCTTGACCTGGCATAGACCCACCTTGACTGAAGCCAAACACTTGGAAAAATTGACAGTTGGTGCATGATCACATACCCTCAAAAGATTCCTTCTGATCATGCACCAGCCATAGATCTTCATCCTACTGACATCTCTATAGATACTTTGATACGGTCCCACTGATAAATTCCATTCATCACCCCATCGGCCAATCAAAACCCTCCATGTCAGACAACATGGCAGTGGACCCACTTAGCAAATGGAGCACTACATACTTGGAAGATCTAATGGTCGGTGTAAGATCGCATGTGTCAGAAAAAGGCTATGCGAAGATATGCCAGCCATTGGATCTTCATAATTGGGACCCCCGCAAGCCTTGACCACCAAAACATTAAGAAATCACACGATTGAAGAAAGGTTAACTATTTCACTAGGTCACTGACTGTTAAGGACTAACCGCCAAACATTTTGTGATTAAGAGAGCCACTACAATTGTCAGTTCACCGAATGAAAAAGGTAACTGCCAGAGAACTTAGAGAGTTGGAGACCGAAGGAAATATAAAGTGCACATGGGTATTTGAGGAACTTAAGTAGCTGATAAAGGTAACTACAAAATAGAACCTGGCTTAGGGTTTTTAGGGCTTTTTGGCACAATGGCTAGGTTTTCAAATTTTTTTGACCTGTAGACTAGGGAGTTAGAATAAATTGTAGAGACTAGAGAACAAGTCATAAAGCCATGAAAAATCTAGGGATGCTCGGCAAGATAAAAATGTAGACTTTGGGATAGAACCTTAGCCAAATTTGCATGGGGCAGGAAAATTGCGTAACATTTTCACAATTTCTACTGGATGTCAACCTGCTAGACATGAAAACTAGTGACCTTAAAATGATCCATTGAGCATGGGGTCAATTCTCAGGAACACAAAACTTTTGATAGAGAAACCTGAAACAAAACTGTGCTTGAGCACTTCTTGGAAAATAGGGAACTAAGCTAGAAAATAGGGACAAAAAGCAGGAAAACTAACCTATCCTAAACTAACCAATGCATAAAATTGGTCAAACAAAACCATTCACTGGTTTGTTGAAATAACTACCCTTCCTTATTAGGACATTTTGCATTGAATGCATAAGGATAGCTACAAGGATATGAGGCATAAAAAGATTTATCAAATGAAGATGAACTGCCTCTGCAAAGATAGGATCAAGTTTACTCACCTCAAATTGATAATATGGAGATGTCTTAGTAAACTCCTTCTGGGCTAGGTATCTGATAGGGTAGCCTCTTGAAATTTTGAAGGTAGAACTCTCCTTGATAGCTTCTTCTTTATCTTCATGGTTGCCCTTTATTATGGGTATCCATGTCAACTCATCATCCATGGACGAGGGACTTTCATCTTCTTCTTTTAAACAGGTTAAGAGCCCATCAAAGTTGTCAATATCCTGAAGATCCCCAGGAATGACTGGCTCTTTACAATCAGGCTCCACACACAAGCCTCCTATGGTGTTCTGGCCATCCTCTACATATTGAGGAGTCTCTCCCTCAAAGATGAGATCTAGCTCATGAATCATCATATCCTCAGGATCGACCTCTTCTAGCTGCTACAATTTTACAAGAGTGGCTATGATCATGACCCTTTCATTTTTTCCAACAAAACCAGGAAGCTCATCAAACAAGGACATGGCATCTTCCTTTGCATCAATCCCCTATTGATGGTGAACCTTTTTTTCTGATTGACCTTTAGCCATGGGTAATGGCATGGTCTCTTCTTCATCATCAACAAAGAGGTGAAGCTCATCAAACAATTCAAGCCAGAGCTTGGGCTGGGCATCAATCTCCATTTCTTCTCCTTGTTGTCCCACCTTATCATAGTCATTACTCAGCACTAATACCTCATATTTTCTCTCCTCCTCATCACATGAAAGCTCATTTACCTTAGATCCTTGCTCTAATACTTGACTAGTATCCTTGAAAAGACTTGGCATCTGACAACCAAGAGGTAGAGTCCATTGGGGTATCCATAATACTTCATCATCTTGAGAGACCAGAGAGACCTCTTGAGAGTCTAAACTTTTTTGCACAAACTATTCTTGCAGAGTGGTAGACTGAATCTCAAGTAAAGGCTCTTGGGAAGAATTTTTTGCCTTAAAACTTGGGATGTGAAATTGAGGGGGCTCTGAGGTAGACATAGAAGGCATACCTACCCTAAAGCTTGGAAATGAATGCTTTTTTGGCTCTTCATGTGTAGGCTCTTGAGGAAAATGGGTCCTCCAGCTTGGAATTTTAGGTCTAGGAGCCTCTTGTTGAGCAATTTGTGATCTCAACCTTGCTATCTCAAAGTCAGCTCGGTGTCTGATCTCTTCTTGAAATTTTTTATTTGTTGCTCATTAATAAGAGTCTCTACCACTTGGTAAGGCATGAACCCTTGCTCATAATTCTAAGCTTCCATTTCCTGTTGCTCCCTGATCTCAGACACTTGCTTAATTAAATCAAGTAATAGATTCTTTGTCTTTTCTTTCTCTTTCATGAAGTCTAAGCTCAGATTCTATTGCCAATTAGGCTAAGAAGGGGGGGATGGGTGGTAAGCATGATGAGGTAGCTGTCTTTGCATTTCTTGTTGTGCCTTTTATGCCCATGACCCATCTTGTTGGAGGGCCCTTTCATAATCTTGCACAAGGGAAAAATCATTTGGGGCATGCTAGATATATTGATGGCCTTGTATTGTATGGAAGCTTGGGATAAAAGTAGGATTTAGGTGGCTTTGATAAGGCTGATAACTAGCCCATTGAGCATTAATCTCATAATAGGATGGTGGGTAACCTGACTATCCATAATAACTTGACATGTCTACTCATACAATTAGCTGGGATTTGAATATGAAAGATTTGAAACATACTAGCACTTGATCTTTGAAATAAGTAGACTTTCTAGAGTCACCAGATATGTAGCAAAATGACCTCTTCTAGGTCTATAGTATGCTATAAGAATATCACAGATAGCATAGCTTTTGCAATGAACTTCTTTTATGGTCCCACCAGGCGTGCCAGAATTGTTATACTCTAAGTTTGCACCCTTGTTTCAAGCTCTCTTGGTCTTGATAACTTAGTATAACATGAGAATCATCTCCAGGTTGTGGGACCTATGCTAACTAAGATGAGACCTCCAGGTTCTAGGCTAGTTCCTCTTAGATAATCACCTTAATTTGCTTCTTGACAGGAAAGTAAAACTTGACGGGAAAAGGGATAGAAGGAATGCATGAAAGGGAAATGACTTGAAAGAAAACTACCTACTAGATGATACACTGAATTGAAGGCTTGAATCTCAGTATAGAGGATGAAATCAGTGAATAAACTTAGGTCTAGGAGATCACAAGTCACTAAAGAGACTTGCATAAGTATTTCATAGAAGGGTCTGCAATAGAAAGAGGCTATTCAGGGAAAGAAAGGGTTTCACAAGCAATAGCATTCCTAAGAATTTAGACACAATTTATGACCTACAAAAAAAAATTCACCTCTGCAACTCGGTATAGGAATGAGACAGATTGTCAGGGGGTTGAGGTATACCCACAAGAGCATTCAAATTAGATCAACCACAATAATACACAAAAATTGTAGAAAGAGAGAGGGATCAGGAACCCTAAGGTACCACTAAAAACATACATATACTTCAATTCAATAAGAGATAATTTAGACAAGGAAGCATAGGGACAGAAAAGATGTCACAAAATACCTCTGCAATATCTGAATCATCAATGAAAGATTACAGAATGTAGAAAACCAGAGGGCAAAAAGAATGCCATGGATAGCTTTCTAAGAAAGAGACTTTCTTCTTTACAAAATGTCAAGTCCTCCTCTAAAAGCTCTCAAAAAACATCATATACATCTCCTATTTTGCACACGGGTAGGAGTCAAAACCTAACTAGGGTTACATAGATTTACATTAGAATAATAGAAAACCCTAACTCAACCAAATCTGATCATAAATGTATCTTTGCAACATCATCATGGCTGATCAGATATCAATTTTACATGCCCATCCCTGTACTGCATCCACCCATAGACAAGCAACCTTGATTCATCAATTTCTCTACACAAAAGTCTCGCCATGAATGCACAAAAATGGTATCTCTCAGGGACAAGAAATGACCCATGACAGCTGTCTAGACCTCTTCCTCATCTTCTTCAATTGCAAATGTTCTAGAAACATAAATTTTCTGAGCTACCCCGCCACTTCGCAGCCTACTAAATCAATCGCTGGCAAAAAACCTTCACTGAGATATTCAAATTTGAATTATAACAGCTAGCCAGTCATTTTAAAATGTGACCGTTGATATCTTTTATCTCCCAATAGATGAATGGCTCAGATTATCTTTGAAATAGTCGCAAACCTCCTTGAAAATTCAAAATCCACATGGGCACACCATAGCCAATGAAACTTTAGCACGTCAACATATTTACCAGCTTGGCCCACCTTGACTTTCTTTTTCTTAAGTCATGAAGAACTTATTTTAACCCCGGGCCCAGACTTGCCACTTGTCAAACTTCCATTCACTCTGACCACCTTATCAGCAACACCTTAGTGACCTTTCTGACAATGGACCCACTACAACCCAGATTCCAATCTAACAGCATGTGCATGATCTCATAGCCTTTGAATATTCCTTCTGATCATGTGCCAGCCATTGATCCCTTTTTACCAGGACCCCACTGACACAGGGGTCCACCTACAAGTCATTGTCATCACTTGGAAACCAATCAAAACATGGCAAGTCAGCACACCTAGCAACACAGTCCCACAGACAAGTCTCTTTATTTTGGCCAATCACAAACCGGCATGTCACCCTGACCTAGCACGGACCCACCTTGACTGAAGCCGAACACTTGGCAAAATCAATGGTTGATGCATGATCGCATACCCTCAAAAGATTCCTTCTGATCATGCGTGAGTCGTAGATCTTCATCCTACTAACATCTCTACAGATACTCTAATACGGTCCCACTGACAAATTCTAGTCATCACCCCATTGGCTAATCAAAACCCTCCATGTTGGACAATGTGGCAGTGGACCCACTCAACAAATGGAGCACTGCATACTTGGAAGATCTAACGATCGGTGTAAGATTGCATGTGTCATAAAAAGGCTATGCAAAGATACACCAGCCATCGGATCTTCGTAATTAGGACCCTCACAAGCCTTGACTGCCAAAATGTTAAGCGATCACACAACTAAAGAAAGGTTAACTATTTCACTGGGTCGGTGATTGTTAAGGACTAACCGCCAAACATTTTGTGATTAAGAGAGCCATTGTAGTCACCAGTTCGCCGAATGAAAAAGGTAACTGCCAGAGAACTTAGAGAACTGGTAACTGAAGGAAATATAAAGCGCATGTGGGTATTTGAGGAACTTAAGTGGCCGATAAAGGTAACTGCAAAATAGAACCTAGCTTAGGGTTTTTAGGGATTTTTGTCAAAACGGCTAGGTTTTCAAAAAAATTTGACCTACAGACCAAGGAGTTAGAATAAATTGCAGAGACCAGAGAACAGGACATAAAGCCATGCAAAATCTAGGGATGCTTGGTAGGATAAAAATGTAGACTTTGGGATAGAACGTTAGCCAAATTTTCATGGGGCAAGAAAATTGGGTAAAAGTTACAGTTTATAGGGCTAGAGATTATAGATTGTTGGATTCAGGTATCAAGTTATTCCTAGATTTTGTTAGTCAAAAAACTAGCATTCGAATATCTTCCTCTTCTTCCATTTTTAGGTGCACACATTGCTATTTCTATATCTTGCATCTATCTTGATACATTATATCAAATATGTTATTGCACCTTTCTACTATATCTTGTGTGTCTGAATTTTGTATCTAGCTACAGACACAATACTTCAGTAAAACATCAGAGGTTAGCAAAAACCAAAATCTACAATGAAATGAAAACTAAACTAACCATGTGATTTACTGCCTTCTAGTAGGTGCGAGTATGGTTTTCTCATATTAGCCTGAGATCGATGACTATGCAACACCTAAATGAAGGATTTGAATGCTAAAGATGAAAACTGTATGAAATGCAAATTATTTTATATTTTTGTGTTTTATATGCAATAGGATGAAAAACTATATGAAATTGATCTAGAATTGAAATGATATGATATACAGATTTAATCTAAGAATGATATGCAAAAAGACCTATGAATGCTATGATCAACAATGAAAGATCTCACAAATCACTTGTCACAAGTGCTCAATCCTTCAATCGCCAATTTGCCAGAGTAATTGTGCAAATTTGAGTGTTGATAATTATGAAGAGCTAAGCTTTGTTTTATAGAAATCTAGGGCTTTGAGGATGCATGAGAAAAGCCATAAATCACTCTTGATCAACTCAAGTTCATTTTGAGTTATCAGTAAAAAGAATAATTAATTCATAAAATCATGCAAAAGTATGCAAAAATAGCTTTTAACTCAAACTAGAGTTTAGATCAATTTTCAACTCACAATCAGATGTTGAGTTTTAATTTAAGATTAGCTATTGATTTCTAGTTGACTTCTTTTTTGATTGTTCACGATTTAATTATAAATTAATTTAATAAATAAAGTGATTTATTCTCAACTTAACTGATTTTTTAATTTAAAATAATTGATTTATGGGATAATCAATTATTAAATCAAACTTTTATTCAAAAACTATATTATTAAATATTGACAACTTGGATTTAATCAATTAAATAAACATTTAATCAATTATTCATAGGAGATTTTGATTTATTGTCAAAATTAAATAATATAATTAGGAATAAATAGAATTAAATTTAATTAAATAATTAAGTGGCATAATCAAACTTAATTAATTAAATATTCAAAATATTCAATTAATCAAATTTAGGATAAATAAGATTTATCGCCAAATAATCATTAAATTAAAGATAATTAAGATAATTAGGAATATTCCAATAATATTCTCGATGCAGAATTAGGATAATCAATTAGGATTCGATGATGTGCAGATGTGCCTTAGGTTAGGACTTTGATGTCAATTTCATTCAAATTGAAGATGTAAGAGGTTAATGAACCTATAGCCCATTTTTGGGGTATTACATTTTGCCCCTCTTTGAATCACTGTGCAAAGCGTAGTGGTTCAAAGAATAATCTATGTATGGTAAAGATGTTTGAAATTGATTTGAAAGATGAACCGATTCTGAGACAGAAATCAATTGAAAGTTAGAAAAAGAGATACCGACCCAGGTCCAGGTTGACTAGGAATTGAGATAATGCTAGCTATATCAACAATGAACCGGTGATTATGAAGAAGTGTCAAAAATGCCTGATTGTGAACCTTATGATTATGAATAAGTGAGTGACCTAATTTTGGATCTCCTTGTCCAAAGGAATCAATATTAGTATCACATTTGAATCCTTCAGTTACGAAGAACCAAGGAAATAACACAAATGAACCGATGGTTACAAAAAGCTAATATAGTTTGCCAAATTAGAGAGATAAAATACCAGATTGATATAGATCTCGAGAAATCTGATATGCCCCAAGTGATGATAGATTTTCCCTAAGCAACGAGGTCTTTTGATGAATTAGTAATTAGACGTGGTTTTTGTCTTGATCACTAAAAGAAAGATATTGATTTATAGATTTGATTTATATGCAATACCATGCCCCCTTTGGGATAAAAATTGAAATCTGACAAGAAAAGCCAGCGTTAAATGGTTTAGAAGCATGTTAATTGATTTGAGAATTGATTGTACACATCTGAGAATGTGTTCTACATCATTTAGAGGTCCTAGAGACCAAGTTTGACTAGGTCTGACCATGAGTTGACCATGGTTGACCAAGTTGAAATTTTGATAGTTTGATGTGAGATAATCAGTTAAGCTGAATTCTAGATTTCTTTGATGTTTGAAGGTTGATTATGCAAGTAGTTGACAATATAAATGATCTCAGATTTTGATTTTTGATCCTGAAAATGGATTCTACTTGTTGTTTCATTGGAGGGACCTTCATACAATGCTCAGTCCTTGTGTCATGTTTAGCATTTTTGTTTTTGAAGAATCGTCAAGCATTCAAGTGTGTTCAGCAATTTGTGAGATCATGCAAACATGCAAAGTGAAAAATGACATGCAGGATGAATTGCAAACCTAAGACCTAGGACCTAGTCACTAATCATGTGTCGAGCATTTTCATCATTGAATTTTTAGGTAACTGAATAAATCAATACAATGTCCACTAGTTATGAAACCATAGACATATGAATATCAATTTGTATGCTCAAGAATCAATACAACACCCACTGGCTAGACAACCATGGACATATGAATATTGATTTTGTTTTCAGAATGTTGGATTAGATATAAGCACCGAGGCATAAATGTCAAGATGACCTGAATATCATGTCTATTTTAATATAGCAATTTGTATAAACATCAAGACATCAAGCAGTCAAGAGATCAATCTAAATACAATGTGAATTACCCATAGTGACCCTTTATCATTCACATCCTTAGGTAAGATCATGTTTCACCATAGGAGAAAGAACTTACTCAAAAAAGACAATAGTTAGATCAAACTTCCTTGAATTTTCCATGTATCAATGCTCGAGGTACTCATGGCCATCCAATTTGAGATGGAGGCTCTTACAGATGGACACCATTTCAATCCAGAATTTCCAAAGTTATTAGATTTTCACATATAAGCAAAAAACAATGAAAAGATTTTGCCCCCAGTCATCACTATAAAAATCCATCAAAGGACATCATCGAAGAGCTTGAAGGAACAAAATATGCAAAAATCTCAATGTGAATCGGTAAGCATACAAAGAGGTAAAAGCATGTGAAGCACAAATTTTTTTTGTTTTTGTTTTGATGTTCATTTGTGTTTGATTGCAAATTCCTTTCTAGAGAGGAGACAGATAGACTGACTCAAATGAAGCTTCAAAGGAACTCTAACTAGATATGACTCATCTGAGGTATACTAGAGACCATAAGATATGACATTGATTGCCCCCAAGTGTTAGGCATTGATAGGATACAGACGTTGGAGCTTATTGGTGTACAAGGTGACTTTATTGAAAATAGGAATGCGAAAACAAACCAAGAGATATGTACAAACTAAAGCAAGACTAAAAGCTAGGAAAGACTAAGATTGCACTAATAGATGGAGCATTTTGAACAAGTGGTGCCCATTTGCCAGGTTTTCACCATCTTTGTAGAGATTCTATTTTTGCTACTAGGGCGCCTGTTTCCAGGTTTTCACCGAGGCACTTTTTTTTTTTCTTCTTTTTTTTGTATTTTTATCTTTTCAATTATTTTTTGATATTTTTTCAATTTTTCAATTTTTTTGTGAATCATCAAGGTGCCTATTGCTAGGTTTTCACCAAGATGTTCATTTTTTGGGACTTTTTCTAATTTTTAAGATTTTTTCAGGACATTTTACCATAGACTAAATGCCTTAGGTGTAGAATTACTTCAAATGGAGAACATTGATTGGTTCTCAGAGTTGTTCTCCTTCAGTCATTGAGAGTTGATAGGCCCCAGAGCCAAAAGTAGTAGTGATAACAAAGGGACCCAGCCAGTTGGGTTCAAACTTCCCCTTACGTTCTCTATGTGATTGATTTTTAGGATTCTCTCTCAAGACTAGATCGCCAACTTGAAATTCTCTGTGTCTGACTTTCTTGTTGTAGCCTCTAGACATTCTCTTCTGATATAATCTGAGATGATCATATGTTGCTTTTCTGTGCTCATTTAGTAGTTCAAGTTCTTGCAACCTAGACACTCTGTAGTCCTCATCAGTTACTAAACCATGCATTCTGATTCTTAGTGATGGGATTTCAACCTCAATAGGTAGTACTGCTTCGGACCCATAAACTAAAGCGAAAGGTGTAGCCCCAGTGGGTGTTCTAATACTTGTTCTATAGGTCCAGAGAGCTAGATTGATCATGAGATGCCAGTCTCTTCCTATTTTTTTAACTATACGGTGCAAGATTTTCAATAGATTCTTGTTAGAAGCCTCTTCTTGTCCATTCCCTTGAGGATAGTAAATAGATGACCAATGTTGTGTAATCTTGAATTTGGCACATAGCTCATCCAAGTCTTTTCTTTTGAATTGGCCACCATTATCTGTAACTATAGAGTGCAAAATTCCATATCGACATATGATGTAGTTCAAAATGAACATAGATATCTATTTACTAGTTGCTTGAGTCAAACGGACTGCTTCTACCCATTTTGTTAAATAATCTATAGTTGTGATTATATGGGTATGTCCATTAGAAGAATGAGGATGTATGGATCCTATAAGATCAAATGCCCATTGCTGAAAAGGCCATTGTGTAGTAAAAGGAATTAGATCTCTCCCTAGAGCATGAATTAGGTTGCCATGTATCTAACACTTTTGACAATTCTTAGCAAACTTGATTGCATCTTTTTCCATTTCAGGCCAATAGTACCCAGCCCTAATAATTTTTTGAGCCAGTGTTAAACCATTAGAGTGTGAACCACATATATTGTCATGGACTTCCTCTAATGCACATTGAGACTCTTCACATTCTAAACACCTAAGAAGTGTATCATCTAGACCTCATTTATATAGATCATTACCAATGATGACATGCCAAGATGCATTATGGATAAGGTATCATTTCTCATGGTGATTAAAGGAATCAAGAATGATTTTATCTTGGAGATAGGAGAAAAGGTTTGTGTAGCGGGATGAATCATGACTAACAATAGTGTGGATCATTTGGGTTTCAGGGGAATCATATGCAGGATAAGATAGTGCTTCCACCAAGAACTCATAGTGTAGCTCATGTTCGGGCTGCTGTAGTAAAGATGATAAAGTTACCATAGCATCAGCAGCCTTGTTCATTGTTCTAGGAATTTTCTCAAATGTGATGGATATGAAATATTTTTGTAGATCATCTACCATTCTTTTGTATGGGATCAGCTTTCCATCTTTCATTTGATACACATCATTGACTTGGTGTATTACAAGTTGTGAGTCCCCATGAATGTGTAATTCTATAACTCTACACTCAATTGCTATCTTCATTCCATTAAGAAGGGTTTCATATTCAGAAATATTATTGGTGCAATGGAAATTTATTCTAAATGCCTTAGGGATTGAGTATCCTTGAGGTGTGATAAACAATATGCCTGCTCTAGATCCATTCTATGTGTAGGAGTCGTCAAAGAATAACTTTCGTGATCTAGAAGACAAGTTCATGATAGAGGAATCTGGAAATTCCATTTGCATTGGTGTATCATCAAACAATGGTGCATCATCCAACTAATCATCAATTTCTTGTCCTTTAATAGCTTTTCTTTCAACATATTCAATGACAAATTCACTCAAAAGCATGACCCATTTAGCTAATCTACCTATGAGGATAGCTTTGCTTAGTAGGTACTTTAGTGGATCAATATTAGCTGCCAAATGTATTGTGTGGGCCAACATGTAGTGTCTCAATTTTTGTGATGCAAAGATCATAGCTAGACAAGCTTTCTCAATCATTGAATAGTTCTTTTCATACACCACCAATGTTCTGCTTATATGATAAATGGTTCTTTCCTTTTTGTTCTCATCATGTTGTGCTAGTAATGCTCCCAGTGATGTATCTGTGGTGAAGACATATAAGCTCAATGATTTCCCTTGAATAGGAGGCATCGAAATAGGAGGATTTGATAAATATTTCTTGATATGGTTAAAAAAAATGTCACACTCCTCATTCCATGTGAAGGTCACACCTCTATGTAATTTTTTTGTAAAAGGTTGTGATATGTCTACTAACTGAGATAAGAAGCACCTAATAGATTGCATTCTTCCTTGTAAAGTCCTCATTTGACTAATATTCTTAGGAGGTTGCATCTCCATAATAGCCTTAACCTTTTCTAGATCTACCTCAATTCCTTTCTTTGAAATAATGTATCCTAGGAGCTTTCCAGAAGTGACACCAAAAGCACACTTTTTAGGGTTTAGCCTTAGACTAAACTTTTCCATTCTATCTAGAATTTTGCTTAAGTCACTTAGATGTTTAGATCTTGTCATAGATTTTTCTAAGGTATCATCAAAATAATCTTCCATAGTGTGATGCATCATGTCATTAAAAATAGAAGTCATAGCTCTCTGATATGTGGCACCAGCATTCTTCAAACCAAATGGCATGACGTTCCAATAGAAGATACCCCATGCACATGTGAAAGCAATTTTCTCTTGATCCTCTGGAGAAATTTTTATTTGATTGTAGCTAGAAAAACCATCCATTAAAGAGTACATCTCAAAGCCTACAGTCATGTCCACTATCATGTCAATGTTAGGTAGTGGAAAATCATCCTTAGGGCATGCCTTGTTCACATCTCTAAAATCAGTGCACACTCTTATTGATTTGTCTGGTTTTGAAATAGGTACAATATTAGAGATCCATTCTACATAATTGATCACTCGGATAAATTTGGCTTTTAGGAGTTTCTCTAATTCAACTTTTACCAAGAGTGCAACATGAACATGCATCTTTCTTAACTTTTGTTTAACAGGTTTTACTCCTGGAGCAATAGATAAATCATGCATTATGAGATCAAGATCAAGTTCAAGCATATTTGAATACTTCCATGCAAAATTGATCTTCTTTTCTATCAAGAATTTTTTAAATGCTTTCTTCTCATCTTCTGATAAAGATTGTGCAACATGAAT
Source organism: Chamaecyparis obtusa (assembly GCA_027943335.1). Taxonomy (NCBI): domain Eukaryota; kingdom Viridiplantae; phylum Streptophyta; class Pinopsida; order Cupressales; family Cupressaceae; genus Chamaecyparis; species Chamaecyparis obtusa. The sequence goes on along the minus strand of BSBK01003241.1, from coordinate 399,033 downwards.
CAGTTGTGGTTCCTCTGTTGTACCCAAGTTGATAGATTGAGTGGGTTCAATTAGAACTAGAGATCTATCCTATAAATGACTCAGAAGGACATCAAATATCTCATCCTTAGGTGCCTCAAAGAGGTTTTCACCTTTGGATATGTCTTTTTTCTTTACTATTTTCATTTCTGAGACTGCCACAAAGTGGTTTTCACCCTCAAAACTCCTTTTCTTTTTATTTTTGTTCTTATTCTTTTGACTGAGATATTTGATATCTGACTCCATCATGCTAATGCTTAGTTTGCTAATGGAAGTCATCATAGGATCCACTATATTTAGGTAGAAAGAAAGGGCATAGTCATTGGGAAAGGTATAGATATCTTGGTTTAGATTCATGGAAGTTTGGTCAAGAAGTTCAGGATGTTGGATAGTCAAAGTTGGGAGGGCTTGTGAAATAGTGTTTACGTATATGTATATGTCATCATTGGTCATAACCCAACTCTAAAGATTGAAGATGATACTACAACTCAAGATATTCAATTCACGAATAGGCTCAATGTCATCGTGGGATTCCACTTTAGCCATAGGTGGATCAGACTCATTAAGTTCAACATTTAATTCTAGACTTACGTTGGGTTTAGGTGCATATTGGTGAATAACATCAACATGTTTTTCTATAATAAGTTCATCTAGTTCTAGAATGACTCCCCATTCATAGTCATTTGATTCTTCATGTACACCTCTAGGAAATCTGAGAATATGTGTGAAGTCAGGGTGAATACCCCAAGCAAGATTACCTTCAAATTCAGATTTGAATTCATAGTCATGAGAGTCTGTCTCAGAATCACTAGAATGCTCCAAGTGCTCAGCTATAATAATAGGCTTACCTTCCTTTTTGTCTATTTGATTTTCATCAAGATTAGTTGGTTCTTGTGGTGCAACTATCTCTTGTTCCATAGTAGGTTCTTGTGTGTCTACTACATTGACTCTTTTGATTGGATCAGCTTTTTCTTGAACGAGGTTTTTAATTTCTTTAGGCAAGTGTTCATAAGGAATAAGCTCATCATTAGTGTATGAATCACTATCACTAGGATGGACATCATCTTCTTCATTGTTATCTACCTCTAGTTCTATTTGTTCTATCACATGGGAAGAACTTCCTTTGAGATAAAAGGGTTTCTTACGATAACCTAGACCTGTTGTATCTTTGTTGGTTTGACCATGGTGGTCAAGAGGTGAAATGATACCTTTTCCTTGTAATCCTAGAGGTCCTTTTCTAGTATATCCCATCTTAGCCATCAGTTTATCTCCTAGTCCATATGACTTTGAAGGAGCTTTCAGAATTTTGGAGTCACATTTCTAGACTAACTGGGAGTGAGATTCATCTTTATATAACTAGGCCAATACAACTTCATCCTCTTCAAACTCTCTTTTAGATACTTTCTCTAGGATAAAGCTTCCATTGAATATGACTTGAGATTCTTTAGCATTATGCTTCACTTTGTCTGAAGGTTGTCCATAAGACTTTGGTGATAATGGGAGAGATGTGAGGGATAAGACTAGTTCCATCATGTATTATCCCATACCATTTTCCTTGATTTTAACCTCTTTAGTGATGTCCTCCATCTTAAATGTAGAAGGCTTGTCAACTTGTTTATTGGAAGATTCTCTATTATTAGGAACAAGTTTATCAGCACTTTCTTTTAATGCATTGCAAGTTGTAGAGAAGTCAGTTAGAATTGTCACCTGTACTCCTTCGTAAGGAAATTTCACACATTGATGGTATGTGGAAGGAATAGCTCTCATTTCATGTATCTAGGGTCTCCCTAGAAGAATATTGTAAGCCAAAGGTATATCAAGAACTTGACATGTAGTATCTCTGATGACTGAACCTGTTCTGATAGGAAAGACAATCATTCCTCTAGAGGATCGTTCTTCTTCATCATATGCCTTGATAGTGATTTTCTTTTTAGGATCAATGGCAGCATCAGATAAACCCAATTGTGTAACCAAGTTATAAGAATAAATTTTGAGACCAGTGCCTCCATCTATCAACACACATTTGACATGATGGTTTTGGATCAAGACTTCAATATGAAAGGGCTGGTTATGCGGATGACTCAAGGAGTTGTCATCTTCCTCTGAAAAGGAGATATATTGTAGAGATGTCAAATGACCAACCATAGTCTGGAATCTATCTAAATCAAGGTTGTCAAGAACATTGGATCCAAGCAAAGCTTTGTCTAGAATGGCTCTATGAGATAGAGATATCTGAAGCAACTCAAACATGGAGATTTTAGCATTTGTATGCTGGAGTTGTTGGACTATATTGTATGATGTAGGCCTCATATCTTTAGGATTTGATTTTGAGGCAGCCCTCTATTTAGAAGTAGATGAAAGATTAAAGGGCATCTTAGGGACATTGGATGAATCAAAATTTTGTCCTTGTAGATGAGCCTGAGCTTGTGATCAGGTAACTGCATTCGCTGATTGATTATCTCTATCTCTTCTCACAATAATGATTACATTACAATGTTCAGATAGACATGGTTCAACCATATTGATAACAAGATTGTTTCTAGAGTAAGCATAATTGAATTTAGCACCCATATTAGGCTCATAAGATGAATCTCCTTGACCATGTTTCAAAAATGGTTCCATGAATGTTGTATGATCATTATTGCTCTTATGATTATCAATTGTGATTTCTCCATTATCAATTTGTCTTGTATGAGATGTTTCAAGTGAACACAATTATTATTTTTATGACCCTTATTGTGATGGAAGTCACAGAAATCATTCTCTCTCCACCATTTTCATTTAGGTTCAGGATCAAAGACTTTATCTCAGGCAAGTAAATGATATTGTTAGCCAACAAAGTTTTCATAGCAAATTCCAAGGATTCTCCAAGAGGAGTGAATTTACCTTTAGGATCTATAGCCCAAGGTTTGTAATCAAATGACTTCTTTTTTTATTCATTGGCCTTCACTTCTAAAGCTTTGATGGTTTGAGTACCAACAGTGAGATTGAAAGAAAGTTCCTTAGATGGGGCACAGATAGTATCAACAACACTATCTGTGACAACGCCTTTGTTCTTGTTCCAATTTTTGCCTTTCTCTTTAGAGCTAGATCTAGATTCATACTTGTCCTTTTGAAGTGATATGTATCCCTTTTGGATGAGTACCTTCTCAACTTTGATTATGTTTTCCACCATTTTATCAAAGGATGTATGATTTTGCATTTGCAAATGATAGTTGATTTCTCGAACAAGATTGTTAATGAAGATTTCCAGCTTCTTAGTTTCTGGAATAGGTCTAGCATATAGAGAAAACTTCTTCCTCCATCTTTTGAGAAAAGTCAGGAATGGTTCTCCTGGATATTGTTTCAGATTATAGATGTCAATCATAGTGACCGAATGCTGGATGTTATAGGAGTATTGCTAATAAAATAGTTTGATTAACTCCTCAAAAGTTTTGATAGTTACAGGCATTTTTTAGAACCAATGAATGGTTTCTCCTCCTAGAGATCATGGGAAAAGATGCATTAAGTAGGTTAGTTCATACATGAACTCCATAGATTGAGTACAGAATTCTCTAACATGATCTTTAGGGTCACAGTTTCCATCATACTTATCATACTTAGGTATCTCCAATCTTTTAGGGAATGGTGGCATGTACAAGTCTTTATCAAATGCAAAAGGGCATAGAGCTTCAATGGAGAACTCTTTAGGTTCCTTTTCTTTTTCAATTTTGTTAAGTTTGACTTGCATGGCATGCATTTGTTTCATCATAGCCATGAGTGGAGTTTCTTCCTCATGTGTAATGATATCTTTGACATTAAAGTTAGGAGGAAGCTTAGCCCCTTGACGAGCTAACTCTAAGAAGTATGTTTCTCTATCTTCCTTCAAGAAATGCCTCATCATTTTCTTAAAGTCATCATCATTTTGGTATCAAGAAATTTCAGAAGGCATGGGTTCTTGATCCATGCCGTGTTGAGAATGGTGTCCTTGAGATCCTGCTTGAGACATGTTGAGAGTTTTAGGACTCCCTGGGATAGATTAATATGGAGTAGCTTGATAACTTCTGTGAATTGATATAGGAGGAGTTGGTGGGTTACCCACATGAATTGATGGTGGAGGGGGTATGTAACTAGTTTTTAATTACAGATTGTCGAGATTGTCATCTTCATAAAGACCTGAATTGTAGAGTTGCTCAAAGGTTGGACCCACTTGAGGAGATAAAGGTATGGTGTTAGATGCTTCTTTAGGTTTCTTATGTGAGGAAGCTTGAGTTTCCACCATTAACCTTAAGTGAAGAAAAAGAGTGAGACAAAGACAACTAAAGAATGACTTGATTCAAGAAAATAGAATGATGCAACCTTGTCAACATTGGATTGATTGAAAATAGATCAGATGTAAATGAAGGATACTATGCCACAGTAGTATGGGTAGATGCCCAATAGATGGCGGGCATGAGCTCACAACACTTAGCCGTAAAGATGAAGATTGAACTGAAGATAAATTTTGACAAGGTTTTGACACGAGATGAAAAAGACTCAAATCGATAAATTAGAGGGCTAAATCAGACTCAAGAGACCACTTTAGGAAAATGAATGAATTCATTCTAGCATTCTGCTCTATTCTTGACATAGTGATTTGTTTGACAGAATCTGGAAATAGGATAGAAATGTTGGATATCAGGCAAATTTAGGGGTTTTCTAACAACTTCTCAAAATTTTGACATGAGTTTCTGCAGTCTCATACGACAGTGGGTTGATCCTGACATGATAATTGGTAAGGATCGTATGACAGTTGACACCAAATTTTTGAATTTTTAGCAAGACTTGTATGATAATCTATGGGCTCCCGTATGACAATATATAGGTTCTGAAATGACAATTGACCAAAACTCGTACGACTCTCTGAGGTTGTGGGATGACTTTTGACTCCATAAAGGAATTTTGCGTCAAATTTTACAATTTTTTCATTTTCAGAATCAGTGTGTTCGCAAAGGTTTCTGTCCAGATTTGAAGTTCATTTCGGGATCGATCATTTTTAATAACCAAGTAGATAATCAAGCACGTAGAATAGTAGGCAAATGATTTCAAGCACATCTAAAAATAATGAACAGGGGACAAAGCAACCCTACGCATGAACAATCAAGTGACTTAATGTGCTAATCCCTAGGAATGCTAGTTGTGTATGTTCCAAAAAGTTTTTCAATAATGCACATATTCCTAGAAAAATGAAAAATTTAGCCTCACTAGGATTTGTAGTAATGGTCTGACTCTACAAATTTTATGATCTCAAGAGAATGAACTCCAATCTAGGTGCACCAAGGTTTTGACATAGTCTAAGAATTTAATACATCAGGAGCTACTAGGGAGATCTGACAGCCCCACAAGAGATCACACCTATGAAGATTTCCTCCACAAGGAAATTTATATAGCGATTGTTGCTACTATGATGAAAATGGCTATTACCGCTTTAGGTTCCATCCACATGGTTGACCCAATTAAGGGAATGTCCACTATAGTTAACCCTCTCTAAAGGTGACTCACAAAAGATACCATTGGGGGACTTGGTCCAGATCCAAGTATTTGGGTTTTTGATACTATCCAAAAAGGAAGTAGAGCATAATCCCCTAGCCTTATCACTTTTACCCAAACACAGCAGACAGATTAATCTGACATGCTAAGACTGAAATTTATCTTGCCAAAATATGTGATGTCAACAACTCATGGTCTATCAACCTCTCTGGAGAGAGAATGTATCAATCAAAAGTAGAAGACACAACTCTAGTAGAACATAAGACAATCTCAGTATCCTTCCTACCTATTAGGGAATCCTTCATCAAGAAGAGCTTCGCATGAGTAAACAAGTGAAAGAAGCCCACGCTCTCAAGATCATCCACAAATAGTGTTCATAGTGCCTAATTACTATGTGTAATAGATATGCGAAAAGCAAATCTATGTTCATTTTATAACCCAAAATGAAGTCTGATTTATGAAAGCTGGAAAGTCACACAATCTTGACATGTGAGAGTTCATTTTATGCCTAAATCAAAGTGTTATTAGTTTGAAAAGAATACCTGAGTTCCTCACAATGCGCTTAGTAGATTTTTACCTATTTTTAGCAATTTAGTTGCATTTTCTCAATCAAAATTAGTAAGTACCAATTAGAAACAATAGAGTTCAATTATTAGGATTAGCTGTTAGTCAAAATCTAGAAATCAAATTTGACAAACTACCTCAAAATCTAAAATGATAATTGAATTCTGGAATGAAAACTTGTACGACACTGGGTTACCTCCCACATGACAATTTGAAACTTGTACGACAATGGGTGTGCTCTGGCACAACTGTCAGAAAACTCATATGATAGTGGGTGAGTTATGGCATGACAATTGAAAGCTTTTATGATAGTGGGTAGCCTCTGGCATGATCCTCAAAAATAACGAATGTCGTACAACACCTAGAAGCTTCTGGCATGATTTTCTAACAAAACTCATATGAAAATCATATAGACAGAGGACAAAATGGTAGGATGGATCAGAAAATGAAAGAAAATTAATAGAAAATGATAGAAATAGAATGGAAACCCATTTCAGGGCCCCACGGTGGGTGCCAGAAATGTGTGTGTGAATTTTATATCTAGTTGCAGACACAACAGTCCAATAAAACATTAGAGGTTAACAAAAACCAAAATCTATAATGAAATGAAAACTAAACTAACCAGGCAATTTACTGCCTTCTAGTAGGTGTGAGTATGGTTTTCTTAGATTAGCCTGAGATCAGTGACAATGCAACACCTAAATGAAGAATTTGAATGCTAAAGATGAAAACTGTATGAAATGCAAATTATTCATTATTTTTGTGTTTTATATGCAATAGGATGAAAAACTATATGAAATTGATCTAGAATTGAAATGATATGATATGCAGATTTAATCTAAGAATGATATGCAAAAAGACCTTTGAATGTTATCATCAATAATGAAAGATCTAAAAAATCACCTATCACAAGTGCTCAATCCTTCAATTGCCAATTCACTAGAGTAATTGTGCAAATTCGAGTCTTGATAATTATGAAGAGCTAAGCCTTATTTTATAGAAATCTAGGGCTTTGAGGATACATGAGAAAAGCCATAAATCACTCTTGATCAACTCAGGTTGATTTTTGAATTATCAATAAAAAGAATAATTAATTCATAAAATCATGCAAAAATAGATTTTAACTCAAAATAAAGTTTAGATCAATTTTCAACTCATAATCAGATGTTGAGTTTAAATTTAACATTAGCTGTTGATTTCTAGTTGACTAATTTTTTGATTGTGTATGATTTAATTATAAATTAATTTAATAAATAAAGTGATTTATTCTCAACTTAACTGATTTTTTAATTTAAAACAATTGATTTATGGGTTAATCAATTATTAAATCAAACTTTTATTAAAAAACTATACTATTAAATATTGACAACTTGGATTTAATTAATTATCCGTAGGAGATTTTGATTTATTGTCAAAATTAAATAATATAATTAGGAATAAATAGAATTAAATTTAATTAAATAATTAAGTGGCATAATCAAACTTAATTAATTAAATATTCAAAATATTCAATTAATCAAATTTAGGATAAATAAGATTTATCACCAAATAATCATTAAATTAAAGATAATTAAGATAATTAGGAATATTCCCGATGCAGAATTAGGATAATCAATTAGGATTTGATGATGTGCATATGTGCCTTAGGTTAGAACTTTGATGTTGATTTCATTCGAATTGAAGATGTAAGAGGTTAATGAACCTATAGCCCATTTTTGGGGTATTACATATCTTCTTTATGTTAGGAATAGTCCCAAGAGATAACTAAGAGGGGGGGTGAATCAGTTATCTACAAGATTCAATTCTTTATCCAATTAAGTATAGAAGAACATTAAGCACATACACAATAACTCATCAACACAATTTTGGTTATGGGGAAACCCAAATAGGTAAAAACCCCGGTGGGAATTAACACCCACTAAAACTTCACTAGTGTATAATGATCCTTGTTAAAAGATCTTACAACCTTGTTAGGAGTTGATCTTTACAATGTAATAAGTACAGTGACCTGGTTAAGGGTTAGACTATGTTAGGAGTCTTTTACAATTAACCCTGTCAGGGGTGAGGATGCACTGTCTGAGAGCTCACTGCTCAAAGGGGTGAAGGCTACAACCTTCTATTTAACAAATACACACTATATCTAGATCTTGGTGAACTATGAGGTAGTCCTTCTATCTTGATCAGTTATAATAAATATCACACACTCTTTACTTTGTCACATAGACCTTCTACTAATGGCACAACACTTCACACCTTCTACTCTGCATTTATCTTTCAACTGAATGTCATACTTAGCAATCACAAATGACTGCCTATAAATATATTTTCCTCTAAATGATATAATCAAGTTGGCCTATTAGAACCATCTTGAAATCATATTAGAGAAATATTAAAACTCTCCAATAATATCTTAGTCATCTCTACTAAGCACGCAACACAAATTATGACCGTAGAACTCCATATGAGTAGGCGCATCGCTTCACATTGTTGGCTCTACCAAATCAACTGAATCTTTCTTTTCATGTTGAATTATGTCATGCAATCTTAACCAAAAATTCTTAACTCTTCTCCAAACACTAATCCAAGCACACATATCAAACTGATAGGTGCAACTACTACAACAATAAAAACAATGTCAGCTCTATCAGATAAACTTAAGAAATTGTAACCAGTCAACTACAGACATCATGACTTAAATTATACTACATATTAGACTTTGTGTCCATGAACATAGCTTCTCTATCATGTCTATAATGCAAATTCAAATGTACAAGTCTTTATGACAACCATACTGTAAATCACATACTAAACTCTTCCTAGGACCTGTCAAGAACACTTACTGAAAGAGTCAACTGTATAACTGTCATCACTCAGAATCAACCTTTGTGCTTATGATATCATGTTGATAACATATCTAGGTAACATATGCTCAAGGCTCTCTCCATCAGGCTTCCATGTATGTTGCTTATCATATGTTGTCATCACTGACAAACATGCAGTCAGCAGTAGCTTGCTGGAAAATCTCCAACAATCTCCCCCTTTGGTATTTATGGGAATGAAAAACACCACCAATCCAAAAGTATAATTATTTTATAACATTCTCCATTTCCTCATCAAAATCTCCCCCAAGGATGAATCCTCCAGTTGCTGCAACTCTTACTGAATACTCCCCCTTACTCTATGTTCCTTATGCTTGTTTTCTTGTTTTTAGTATACTCCCTCTTTCTGCTTGTTTTCTTGTTTTTCATGATTGTATATTACTCCCCCTTTGACATCAATGGAAAAGGGCACCAAAAAATTAAGCACCGATACTACTCCTGAAGTAGAGTAGTCAACCATTCATTAGTCACTGAGGACTGATGCACTCCTGCACTCTCTAATTTGATTCAAGAAAGGGAATTACTCCTAGCTTCTCCTTGAGATATTCAAAAGTATCCTTTGGCAAAGGTTTTGTGAATATATCTACTAGTTGATCATTTGTACTCACAAAATCCCACTTTACTTCTTTCTCTACAACTTTTTCTCTTAGGAAGTGATACTTTATCTCAATGTGTTTTGTCTTTGCATGCATCATAGGGTTCTTTGACATATTGATATTGCTAGTGTTATCACAATGAATAACAATAGGATAATCAATCTAAATACCAAAATATTTTATCATCTTCTTGATCCAAACAATTGTAGAACAATTTGATGTTGCTACAATATACTCAACTTCTATTGTTGACTAAGAGATACAATTTTGCTTCTTGCTTGTCCAAGTAACAAGCCTATCTCCAACAAATACTACTCCTCCTAATGTGCTTTTTCTATCATCAATGCATCCTGCCCAACCTGCATCTGTATACACATGAAGCTCCACATTCTCAAAGTTAGGATACCATAAACCATAGTCTACAGTTCCCTTTAAGTATCTGATTATCCTCTTGACTGCCATGAGATGACTTTGTTTAGGTTCTGCTGCAAATATTCCAACAATACCAACTACATTGGAAATATCAAGTCTAGATTGAGTAAGATAGATTAGTTTACCAATCATAGACTTATACAAAGTTATTTCTACTAGTGTGGAATCATCTTCTTTTGAAAGCTTGCATCGTGTTATCATAGGGGTACTTACTGGTTTGCAATCATCAATCTTGAATTTCTTCAATATCTCTTTCACATACTTAGACTGATTAATGAATATAGATTTGTCTGTCTATTGGACATTTAGTCCCAAAAATTATTTGATAGGTCCAATCATGCTCATCTCAAACTCGCTCTATATTTCCTTAGCAAATTCTTCACTGAGCTTGTCATTACCTCCAAAGATAATGTCATCAACAAAAATATCAACAAGTAATAGCCCTTCAGGTGTCTCTCTTATGAATAAGTTACAATCTGCTACTCCTTTCTTGAATCCAATCTTGGTTAAGTATCCATCTAATCTTTCATACCATGCTCTAGGGGCTTGCTTAAGTCCATAGAGGGATTTCTTCAATTTGCATACCATATCAGGTCTGTATGATATGGTAAATCCTTCATACTACTCTATGTAAACTTCTTCTTTTAGCTCCCCATTTAGGAATGTTGACTTTTTTGGAATACAAACACCACTGAGAGGGGGGTGAATCAGTGGTTACTTAAAAACGTTTCCTTTTCAATTTTTACAATTATAACATATACTTATGAAATATGAAAAAGATATGTAAAAAGAACATAGTACACAATATTTATAGTGTAAAACCCCTTAGGGAAAAAAACCACTTTGAATCTGAAACTTTATTAGCCTCTTGGGCAAATCTTTTAGAGCTACAACTCTAGGAAGCACCAACACCCTATTTTATAAACACCGATTTCAAGGAACACCAATCCCTTACACCTGAAGCACCAACTTCAAGAATACATGAAGCACCAACTTACAATATGAATAAGTGAGATAAAAAATTATAGGATCAACTCTATTACAATGCAAATCATGAAACAATATTTCAACTCCAAGTTGAAAACATTAAGCAGGATTCACTTCTTTTCTTATCTCTCATACTAATTCTTTTACATCACCAAATTATACAAGCCTTCTCAAAATGAATTTATCAGATCATGAAATGTATAATAAGAATTAAATCAATACATCTAAATGTAATAGGATGATTTTAATCAATTATCTTCAAAATGCTATACTTCTTGAGAGATAAATAACATGTTTCCCTTCAAAACATTAAAGATCCAAATGCATATTCATGTTTCATAAAAACATCTGATTAAAGACTGATGTAAACCATTGAAATATCAATTAATAAATCCTTCTCAACCTCTTATATACTTCTATAATGAAAATCAAATCACAAATAGCAAAATAGAAACATAAAGCATTACCCTCCTCTTTGCTGCTATAAAAACTTCCTGCAATCTGCCTGATATACTTCACATTATGCACCACTCTTGAAACTTTTGATCAAATCACCTATTGGAAATTTTAGAGGAATTTATCCTCTACTTATAAACCAAGGAATTCAACATTTTTGAGGTAGTTACATAACCCAAACTCCAATTAGACCAAAACTACTAAAATTGTCATGAATTTTTGTAACCACGTCTATTAAATAGATTTTTTCTCTTTCATACATCTGATATGCAAAAACTAATGTAGACCCATTTTATCTAATTCATCTACCTTTCCAAAAAGGTATTATGATTTTGGTATATAGGATAACTAAGCCTATCCACTTTCTCATATACCAAAACTATCTTTTTATAACCGTTTTCTTTACCAATGTGAACATTAAGTGTTAATTGTATAACACTTAAGTATATGTATTGAATGTGTTTTGAACAATATTAAAGGACATAAAATAAGATAATTTCATGATTTTAACCATACCATATGTCCATTATAATTTCATGAATGTATTATTGACATCAATGACAATATTCAAAGACCAAATACCAAAGGTTCAACTCCCTCTTTGGCATTGATGTCAATACCTGTAAAAACATATTAACCTTTGCATGTACCTATAACACTTATATATAATCACCTATAGAAAAAATCATGTACCTCCTCATGTGTTTTCTCCCCCTTTGACATCAATGACAAAGGAGATATACCAAGGTTTCAATTGAAAAAATTATCATAAATGCTCCCCCTAAAACCTATCACACACTATTTTACTTATGCAAGAGAAGAGAGGGAGAGAACCCCCAATCTTGTTCTTAATCTTTGGAACACATCATTTGAGAGAGATTTTTTGAATATGTTAGCTAACCAATCTTCCTTTTTGCCTATTATCTTCTATTCTTAAGGATGATATTTCTTGAATCTTGAACCTGTAGACTTTGTACCTATTGGTTCTGGTGTTCCTGTTTGATCTTTTATCTCTTCTTCACTTTCTTCAATTTTATTAACTGATTTGTTCAAGTCATTATCATTTTCTTAAAAAATAGTATTCTCTTTATGATGCACACCTGCATTTACCTGTCCCATTAGACAAACATCTTCATGATTGTTAGTATTTGTGATATCTTTTAAGTTGTATACATTTCCTTTAAATCTTTTTTCCTGATGCAACCAACTATCCTGATTTAAATTTGATTTGACAATTCAATGATCATCAAACACAACTTCATATCCATTACCACAAATTTGACTTACACTTAGAAGATTTTACTTTAAACCTTCAACATAATACACATCATGAATAGACATTTTGTCACTAAGCATCAAAGAACCCAAACCTTTAATTTTCCTTGAAGTATCATCACCAAAACTCACACTGCCACCTTTGTAGTTAACCAATTTATCAAACTTTGTTTTATCACCTGTCATATGTTATCTAGAACAACCACTATCAATTATCCACAAGTATTTTTCTTCAGAATGTAAAGCCATTTGAACAAACATAGACTTATTAATCTTAGACCTACATATCTTTGTTACTTTAGTATCAAATTCTTTATCAACTTGTAGACTAGTATAAGATTGATTATATTGAAATGTCTTAGTTTTGCAATTCCTCATAACATGACCAAAAATATTTCATTTTTAACATCTTAAACCATTCACTTTATGAAAGGAATAACCAAAATGAGACTTTGAAAACCTTCTTGACATATATTTGTAATTACTTATTCTATGTCCATATTGATGACACATGAAGCAATACCCATCAAAGAAAGAAGTGAACCTGTTTGAAGATCTTTTACCCATGAATGAAGAGCTAGATGTAACCTACCTTTTACCATTAGAAATATAATTAAAATCTGCATTTTTATCTGAATTTGAAGTGATAACATGTTGATCAATGTCTTTTCTTTTAGATTTGAATATCTCAAATAAAGTTTTATCTTTCTTGTCACTAGAGCATTGTCCAAGTTCAAAACCAATTCCAATTAGATCATCAATTCTTCTTTGTTTTCTTAACATGTCATCCAAAGTAGTATTCTCATATTTTTCTAACTTCCTTTTATATGATACTACTTCATTCATTAACCTTGTACATTCCTGGTCTTTAGAACTCAACTCTTCCTTACTGACAAAGACAATTCTCTTTTGTTCCTCCACTTGTAATTTTAAATCTATAACTTGTTGATTTAATTCTTTAATTTCTTTTTCAAAGTTCTCTTTTTACTTTATAAAATTATTTTCTTGAACACTTAAATTCATTTTTAATTCTTTGATCTTTTTAAGTGCATAAAGAAATTCACATTCTAAATCAACTTCAACAAGTTCAACATCATCATCACTATCTAATTATTGACAAGTAGTTTCTATAGCCATGAATGAAACTTTATTTTCATCACATTCAAAACTACTAGATTCACTATCTGATACATCAGCAATCAAACTCTTCTTCTTCTTAAAGAACCTCTTTTTGTTATAGACTTTCTTTTTACTTGATTTCTCTTTCTCATCATCTACTTCATCATGACTATTATAAGGACATTTAGATGCAAAGTGTCCTATTTTACCACAATTAAAGAATTTGAAAGGAAGTTTACCTTTGTATTTACCTCCTTCTTTCTTTACTTTCCTTGATAAATGTGCTTCAAGAACATCAAGCTCTTCTGATTCTGATGAGACTTGCTTTGCCTTCTTTTTTGCTTTGAATGTTGTTTGTTTGCTTGTGGATTCTTTCTTGCCAAACTTTCTCATTTCATAAGCTACAAGTACTCCATGAATATCTTCCATTGTATATTTGTTAATGTCCCTAGTTTCTTCTATGGAACATATTTTAGAATCAAACTTATCAAGAAGAGATCTTAAAACTTTCTTTACAACATCAATATCATCAATTATTTCACCAAGTCCTCTTATGTCATTAACTATTTCATCTATCTTAAGAAGATAGTATTCTACCTTTTCATCATCACCCATCTTTAGGTACTCAAATTTTTCTTTCAAATGTTTTATCTTGGCTTCTTTAACTCTATCATTACCATGATAAGTATTTTTCAATTTGTCCCATACTTCTTTAGAAGATCTGCAATGCATTACCTTAACAAACACATCTTTAGACAAACTGTTAAATATAGCAAATTTAGCTTTCATATCAGTTTCATACTTCTTTTCATCAAGATCTATAGGTAAAGTATTAGGAACTTTATAACCATTAACAATTGAAGCCCAAACATCAACATTAATAGATAACAAGTATGTTTGCATCATTACTTCCCAAAAAGCATAATCTGATCCATCAAAAATAGGAACCTTTGAAGAACTATCATGAGCCATTGTAGATAAGTATTCCACTCAGCCAAAATCTACCCAAAGTTTTTAAACTTGATGTAGGGAACCTTGCTCTAATACCACTTGTTGGAATACAAACACCACTGAGAGGGGGGGTGAATCAGTGGTTACTTAAAAACTTGTCCTTTTCAATTTTTACAATTATAACATATACTTATGAAATATGAGCAAGATATGTAAAAAGAACATAGTACACAATATTTAAAGTGGAAAACCCCTTAGGGTAAAAAATCACTTTGAATCTGAAACCTTATTAGCCTCTTGGGAAAATCTTTTAGAGCTACAACTCTAGGAAGCACCAACACCTTGTTTTAGAAACACTGATTTCAAGGAACACCAATCCCTTACACCTGAAGTACCAACTTCAAGAATACATGAAGCAACAACTTAAAATATGAATAATTGAGATAAAAAATCACAGGATCAACTCTATTACAATGAAAATCATGAAACAAGATTTCAACTCCAAGTTGAAAACATTAAGCAGGAATCACTTCTTTTCTTATCTCTCATACTGATTCTTTTACATCACCAATTATACCAAATTATACAAACCTTCTCAAAATGACTTTATCAGATCATGAAATGTATAATTAGACTTAAATCAATACATCTAAATGTAATAGGGTGAGTTTAATCAATGTTCTTCCAAATGATATACTTCTTGAGAGATAAATAACATGTTTCCCTTCAAAACATTAAAGATCCAAATGCATATTCATGTTTCATAAAAACATCTAATTAAAGACTAATGTAAACCATTGAAATATCAGTTAATAAACCCTTCTCAACCTCTTATATACTTCTGTAATGAAAATCAAATCACAAATAGAAAAATAGAAACATAAAGCATTACCCTCCTCTTTGCTGCTATAAAAACTTCCTGCAATCTGCCTGATATACTTCCAATTATGCACCACTCCTAAAAATTTTGATCAAATCACCTATTGGAAATTTTAGAGGAATTTATTCTCTACTTAAAAACCAATTAATTTGACATTTTTGAGGTAGTTACATAACCCAAACTCCAATTAGACCAAAACTGCTAAAATTGTCATGAATTTTTGTAACCACATCTATTAAATAGATTTTTTCTCTTTCATACATCTGATATGCAAAAACTAATGTAGACCCATTTTATCTAATTCATCTACCTTTCCAAAAAGGTATTATTATTTTGGTATATAGGATAACTAAGCCTATCCACTTTCTCATATACCAAAACTGTCTTTTTATAACCATTTTCTTAACCAATGTGAACATTAAGTGTTAATTTTATAACACTTAAGTATATGTCTTGAATATGTTTTGAACAATATTGAAGGACATAAAATAAGATAATTTCATGATTTTAACCATACCATATGTCCATTATAATTGCATTAATGTATTATTGACATCAATGACAATATTCAAAGACCAAATACCAAAGGTTCAACAGACTTGACATCCATTTGGTATACTTTAAAGTCTTTGAATGTAGCATATGCTAGAAACAACTTTATGGCTTCCAATATTCTCATAGGGGAAAATGTATCACAATAATCAATTCCTTCTCTTTGTGCATACCCTTTACACTAGTCTTGCTTTGTTTCTCACCACTGTACCATCTTCATTCATCTTGTTTCTAAATATCGACTTAGTTCCAATTACATTATTATCACTAGGCCTAGGGATTAGTTCCCATGTATCATTCTTGATTATCTGATCTAGCTCTTCTTTCATTGTTTCATGCCAATCTAAATCATTACATGCATCTTCAACACTTGAAGGTTCAATTTGTGAAAGTAAACGTACCGGTTCATCATTTGTTGAACTCTTTGCTTTTGATCTTGTCATGACTTTTCTTCTTTGATCTACAATGATGTCATCCTTTGAGTGATATCTAGATGTGAATTTAGGAACATTAGGTGTGACTCTCTCATCTACCTTTTGTGTTTCTTCTTCACTTGTTTTAGGGTCATTGAATAGAACATCAATGTTGTCAAACATTTCTTCAACAACTGCTTCATTACTGGTGGGTCTAGGTTCTTCTTCAATCATAGGTGCATAATCATGATATCTTTCTTGAATCATGAACTTCTCATCAATCTTAACATTATCACTTTCAATGATCTTCTTCAATCTCAAATTAAAACATCTATAATCTTTTCTTTTAGTAGAGTAACCAAGAAAAATACCTTCATCACTTCTTCCATCAAACTTTCCAATGGCTTCATCTCTCTTGATGTAGCACTTGCTTCCAAAGATTCTAAATTATTTCACTATGGGAACATTACCAAACCATAGCTCATAAGGTGTCTTGTCTTCACCTGGCCTCAATTGAATTCTATTGATAGTATAGACTTTTTTTATAACTACATCTCTCCAATAGGTGTGTGCCACCTTTCCTTCAATCATGATAGTGTGCATTGTGTCAAGAATGATCCTATTCCTTCCTTCTACTATTCCATTCTATTGCAGTGTTCTAGGTGCACTTAGTTGTCTCTTTATCCCATGTTCTTTAAAATACTCATAAAATCTATAAGAGGTGAATTCTCCTCCTCTATCTAATCTCAGACATTTAATCTTCAATCTAGACTCATTTCCAACCGTAGATTTGAATATTTTGAACTTCTCAAAGACTTCTGATTTATCTTTTAAGAATGCAACCCACATCATTCTAGAATAATCATCAACAAAAAAAATAAAGCATCTTTCACCATAATATGATCTTGTTTGAGTTGGTCCACATAAGTCTGTATGTATTAGATCCAACTTGTTCCCTGGTGAATTGTTCTTACTTTTGAATGAATTCCTTACATGCTTTCCCATCACACATTCCATGAATATTGTATCAACTAGTTTTGAAATGCTAGAAAGGTCTCTTACTTCCTTTACATTTCGTATCTTAACTATGTTGTCAAAATTGATTTGGCATAGTCTATTGTGCCATAACCAACTGTCATCTACTTTAGCAATAAAACAACTTGCTTCAGGATTAAGCTAAAAAAATTTACCTTTAGTCTTTGAACCTGATGCAATCATTTCTCCTTCCTTGTTATTAATAATGCACTTGTTGTCTTTGAATTCCAATTGATATCCTTTGTCAAGCAACTTTCCAACACTTAGAAGGTTATGTTGCAAGCCATCAACATAAAGAACATCATCATTGTTGTTCTTTCCATCCAAGGTGATAGCTCCTCTACCAATGATAGGTTTAGGAGTGTTGTCTCCAAATCTAACCATGCTACCTTTGTATCTATCCAAATGTACAAATCTATCTGTGTCTTATATCATATGATGTGAGAAACTATTGTCAATGATCTAATATGTCCTGATGTTAGCTTGTGAAATCAGTGCTAACTCTTGTGCTTTCTTTTCATCTTCAAGGTTCATTTCATCAAAAAATTTCTCCGTGTCTTCAAGGGAAATGAATCCAATTTCATCTTCTATTTATTCTTCATCTAATACTCCGTCACCAGCATAGTAACATTCTTTTGTATACTTAGGTTTGTAATTTTTATACTTCTTGACTCTTGTAGGACATTTGGATGCAAAATGACCAATCTTGTTACATGAAAAGCATTTGAATGGTAACTGACCTTCATATTTCCCTTTTCCTATTCTTTCCTTCTTAGCAATCATAGCAATGAAATCATCTAGTTCTCTATCATCATCCTCATTAACAAAATTACTAGAGATGTTCAAATATTTCTTACCATGGACTAAAGCTTTGAATGTTTTTTCACTTTTAGGCTCTGTCTTCAATCTTGATATCTCAAAGGTTGAAAGCTTGTTGATTAAGTTCTCTCTTTGAAAGTCTTTTTTGGATTGCATAGCTTCATCTAAGATGCATATCTTGTTGTCATATTTTGGTGTCAAGGTAGTCATCAATTTATCTATTACATCTTCTTCCAAAATTTATCCACCATTGTTTCGGATTCTTGCAACTGCTTCATTAATCCTTTGATTGTAGGATCTGACATTATCATCAGGTAACATCTCTAATGTATTTTATCTATTCTTCCATGTCATTTTGCATGCATTCTTGGCTTGAATATCTCCTTTAAACATGTCTTCTAGATACTTCCATATCTTATAGGCTTTGTCCATCTTCTTGATCTCTAAAAACTCACTGTGAGATAGGGCATTGATAAGGGCTTCTTGGCAATAGCATTTGAAGTGAATATCTCCTTTTGCTTCAATGTTGCATCATCTTTTGCAAGATCTGCTAGAGAGGGAATCTGAACTCCCTTGGTAGTGTTGGTACTTCAATTTTCAAAACATAAAATCTTGCATTTCCTTACAAAATTAAAGTATATATGTGTGATCCTGAAGTTGAGAAATTTTGCTACAAAAAACCAAAAAAAAATCTTACAAAATTTCTAGGGTTTTCTTTTAAATCTAGAAAGCCCTATTTTAAAAACCAAGCCTGAGAAAACTCTAAATGCATTTGTCTTCATTAAAACCCTAGGTCACTCTTTTAGGTTCTATTTGGGTGTTACTTTTTACAAGGTCATTTAAAATAAAGTAAGCACATGTGTTTTAAATTTATCACCACGTGGGGTCATGTTGTTAGCACTTTATATTACCTAGCCCCGACCCTTTTTAATTTTTCCTAAGTCTAAACCTAGTGATGTTTTTTAAAAATATCCCTAAGTCCTAAACGCTTTATTTCCTAAATTTTTGGCACTATATTATGCTTTGAATCTTTTCTAAGATTTATGGTTGTCGCATATCCGCAAGGGATCTTTCCAAGGTATGTGATCATGCAACAATAGTTGATCTTGTTAATAACTCAGTGTGGCTACCGGGTGGGTCTTGGTTTTTCCTTAAAATCATGACCATTAATTTATGAAGATCTAACAATATGTATGTACACAAACCCAATCTTGAGAGATCTTGTAGACTTTTCAATATTGTTGAAAATCAATGGTTGTCGCATATCTGCAAGGTATCTCTTCAAGCCTTGCGATCATGTGACAACTGTCGATCTTACTTTATTCTTAAAGCACTTACAGCAGGAAGGACCACTACTAGGTGTATACACATGGGCATTTCTAATTGGTTATAATATTTTCTGACATTGAAAACATCATCAAGGCTCCCTCTCAACAGGAAACATTTGTATGGCTGCTTGTCAGATTTTATGATGTGGCAGTTTTTCATTGGTTACATATAGTGGGGCTATTTTCAGATGGATTTGCAAGACTGACAGATTGTAGAAGATCTAATGGTGGTTGCATGTTTCCAAGGGATCTTTTCAAGCCTTGTGATCATGTGATAGCCATTGATTTGGTATCAAGGCCACGACACCTTACTTTATGTCTAGTCATAAAAGGAAATAATGGTAACCATCCAATGGAAGATGTAACAGTAGAGATAAATATAGGGTATCAAGTGAGCCCTAGTTGACATGATTAAGGGATTTTCATCAATGTAGATTGATTGAAAAGTTCTCACATGTTCACATAGATTTATTTCAAGCCTTGTGATCATGTGATAGCCATTAGATTATCTTTTAAAGAGGATCAATGGTCCAAATTCAAACTTGAGCACAGTTGGTGCAAAATTTATTTTTTCTGTTGGACGATGACAATTTGATTTCTCATAGAAGTAATGGCTTGATCATGTGAAGTAAACTGCTGAAAGGACCAATTTTGATTGTAGATATATTGAAGATTTATGCATTATTAGCAACACAAGAAGATAAAGTTTGCAGATAATTGAGTGAGAAGATTTGCAGAAACTGGTTGATGCTTCATGAGAAAGTTCTGAAAAAGGTTGGTAATTTTCTTTGTGAAATCTTTTCCTAATAAGTAGCATTATAATTTTGTTGTGTTTCTTCTACAAATAATTGTAAGAAATCTAAAACCCTAAAATGGCTCCAAGGAAGGAATTATCTGGTGAAACCAATTACAGTAAGAGGGGCCTGCATGAGGATTTGTTACAATTATTACCCAAGTCTACAACTGACATGGTGAAATCCAAACAATTGACACCAAAAAACCCTAGGATAAAGGTGGCTGATGGCTTGTATGACACAAAGAATTACATAAGGGATGCTAAGATTGGCACACTTAATGCAAGTGGTGCTTCTGATATTATAGGTTTAGCATTGTTCAAGGTAGAGTTTAGTCAGAGAAATGCCCCTCCTCCTACCAGTAACATATGGAAATTTGACCTAGGCAAGCTAGTAGTCCCTAGCATTTTCAGAGACGTGGATTTAATGTTTCAAGTTGCAAAGAATTATGACCTGATTACTAGGGTAATTAGGGATGTCAAAGGAAACCTTCTCATGACCATCAGTGCTGAGGAAATTGGGATAGTTTTTAAGCTAAGTGAGCCCTCCAATGACTTGGAAAAAATTGATTTTAAGGAGTTGAAGCAGGTATACAATGCACAAAGAGATTATCTCAAAAGTGGACATATGAAGGAATTCTGTGACAAGATTGGGGGAATGATTGCCATGGGACCAAGCACACAAGAGCCCTTCAAAATAGAGTATTTTAATTTTAGAGCAAGGGGTGCTTACTGGTCATTGTGTCAAGTTTTTGGAGAAGATGTTGAGGAAAGAATGCCAATACATCTTATGTACATGATGGTTCAAATTTTACACCCTTATTTATTAGTTACTTTTGATTTTGCCCCTTACATTGCTGATTTGATTCATAATGGATTAGTAGGAATCCAGAAAGACAAAGTTGATAGGCCCTTTTGCTGGTATTCCTTCGTCATGTATATGTTCTTATTTAAGGGTGCCAACTACTTTGAAAAGGAGATGGATTTATTGAAGCAAAAGGATGGTGAAGACATGCTAGTCCAATTGTGGAGCCTCACCATGACTTGGGATAGGGAGGATCATAGTCTCATCAATTTTGATAGATGCTTTGCAACCAAATTGAGAAAATTATTTGTCCATGAGGACCTAAGAATCCCAACTTCCTTAGCCCAACTTGTCAGGCCAAAGCAATTTTCCAAGGACCTAAATATTGTGCATAACTGGGGGGATTTCATTTTCTACCATGTTTCTACTGTTATCAAATTGTATGGTTTCAAAGGGGATCCTTTCATTCTACCATATTAAGTGCCTCTCAAGATTGGTGTTGCAGAATTCATCAAACAGTTGGGGGATATTGAAAAGAATACTCTTGTTGGTAAAGGTAGAGGAACTCTGTTCCCAAACATTACTATTGCACATCAGTTTATAATCACCAAAGGTGGATGGTTGTATATGGATCAAGTCTTGGCACCATATCATATGGCCACTTTAGTTGCTAGGATAGTAGACCTTGAGGAGTTTTATAATGAAATGTTTAAAATAAGGGTCAGATGCTCTTTGATAAATCATGTTTTTTATTTTCTTGAGGATATAATCAAAAATATCCCTAACATACAAGAGCAGGAAATCAAAAAAGAAAAGTGGCTAGTGTACAAGAAAACTTTGGAGTTTGTCCAGTAGTTTGATCAGGGATATGATCCCTTGAAAAGCATAAATCCCATGGGAAAGAAGATAGACACCCTCATGGGTCATTTTCAGGGTATTTATTAAACCCTCAATGAGAAAAAGGAGAAAGCCATGAAGGATAACCTAGAGAAGGCTCAATCATTATTGAGAAAACCTACATTTTCAAAAGTATTGCCCCCGAGAAAATACATGGTGGAGAAGATGACTGGTTACAATGTGATAGTACCAGAGTCTGACAAGAAAAAACAAACAAAGAAGAAGGAGGACATCCCTTCCACATCACAGGAGGTGGAGAAACACAAGGAGGTTATGGAAATTCTAGACTCACCTCAAGATCAACCTGTTGAGGATGTCCCCGATTCCCCACCCCCTACCAAAAGACAAAATCTAGAAGAGAGGCCTCAACATGTTGAGGAAGTCTACTCTCCTTCCCAATCACCTCTAAATGTCATGGATGACCAAGAGGTCACAAAGCAGGTCCAGCAATTAGGAGCTCTAGGTCAAATTTTTATGACCTATGAGGAAATAAATGAGGGAGTACTAGAGCCACCAAAAGAACCTGAACTAGATCTGATAGTGGGAGAGATAGAAGGCACTGAATTGGACCCCATAATCAAGCATGCCTGTGATGAATTTCTAGTTGATGATGCCTTTGTGAAGGCTAGAGCATTTATGCAGTTTTTATGGAAATTGAACATTAGCTAATTTGAGGAAACTTGTAAAAAAATGCTTGAGGAGAATCTAGACAAGGGTCTCAAAATCATACAGGATGAGGTAAGAAAAGACATGATAGAGAGGTTTGAGAAAATCACCCCAAAATAGGGGAGAGATTTGGTAAGAAACTCAGGGGTGCTTATCCTTCCTGAATGGGACATAGCTGATGTAGTGGTCCAGGATGCTGTTAGGAAATAGACCACACCCATTCATAAGACCAAGGAAGAAGCAAAACAAGCTATCAAATGGGTCACCTTCAGTAATGACCATCAGGCCTTGGTCATGTGGTCCCTAAAAAGGAATGGAAATAATAAAGGAAAGCAAATTACTAGGGGTGACCTCACTGGTAGCTTCATAGTTAAAAGGGTCACTAACACTTCCATTGTTGAGTCATCAAGCATGGTGGTAGCAATAGCTCAACTGACACAAATGGTGGCAAAAAAAGAGGCCAAGGAAAAAGAGGAACTCACATTGAGATTGGAGACAGTGTTGAAAGCTTATGGGGAACTAAGGAAGAACATATTTGAAAAGGATACTTTAATTGCAGACTTAAAGAAGAGATTAGGTGAGTAGAGCCCAATTCAAACATCAGGGAAATTGCAAATTTGTTCTTCCCCTACTAGACCTTCTTCTTCAAGTCCTATCATTGAGTACCCCCTCTTCCCCTTCTATAGGTGATGAAGACATAGAGAAAAGGGAAAACAGAGGTATGAAAAAAGAATAAAGGACACAATCCTACATTTTATTGCTAATGTGAAACCAAAAGATTTTTACAGAATTGCTAAGCAACTATCTGACATTTTGATCTCTTTTA
Organism: Chamaecyparis obtusa; assembly: GCA_027943335.1. Classification (NCBI taxonomy): domain Eukaryota; kingdom Viridiplantae; phylum Streptophyta; class Pinopsida; order Cupressales; family Cupressaceae; genus Chamaecyparis; species Chamaecyparis obtusa. Next base: position 375,234 of record BSBK01003241.1, on the reverse strand, counting down.
AGAAAGAGATAGCCACTGTAGACCCAATTTTAGAAAAGTGGGCTGCTAGAAAGAATAGGTTAAAATCTTTCTCTAATTTGCTTGTAGATCAATGTATTGTTAATATCCAATTAACAAATACTTATAAATTTGTTAAGGATCTTTTTAAGTTTGAAGTAAATAGAGAAAGTCTAAAGAGAAAAGCAAAGATTTTAAGGGTTAGGTTCTTCCAAGACAACTTTCACATATTCCCTAGTCTTGTCAAAATAGATGGAGTTATAAAGGACAGGGATCAATGGATAGAATAGATTGATGGGGAAGTGTCAGATAGAATAGACACAATTTTGAATATAGAAGATAATACCCCCTTTGTGCAATTAATTGAAATATTGTAGGACATCATAATACATTTCACTAAGGTGAGAGTTGAGGTTCAACAAGTAGTTTCTAATTGGAACAAATTGCTACTGAAGAGGGATGAAGTTATGGCCTTTCATTTGCCAAGTGAAGAAACCTATGCATCTTGGGAAGTAGCATATCCTATGGAAAGTACCAAAGAAGAAACATCCACTGAGGAGGCAACAAGTGGCAGTGCCCCAACTCTATGAAGGCAAAGCAAGCAATGGTGGGAATCTTAATCATTTAAAGAAAGCACAAATGCTACACCTAGCAGAAGTTGAACTGACCTTGGGACTTGTTGCAAATTTTGGCACTCATCTCTGCAAGACATTTTGTAAAATTATAACAAGAAGGTGTTATATTTTCCTTTTTTGTCTTATGTCGTAGACACTTTTTGTCTTTTGTAAGAAAGATCTGAAGATTGTATGCAATCCTTGTTTTCTATAAAAGGATTACCAGGATCATTTTGTAGGGACCAAAACTTGAACATATTTACTGACAAGTTTTGAGTCTAGGGTACAGTAGACTATATTAGGCAAGTTTTTTGTAAGAAGCAATATTGTCAGTTTAGTAAATATCTAGAAAGTTGCATTTTAAGGCATTTTGTATACTTGATATTGATATAATATTTGAATGAAATCCAAAGTTTACATCTCTATATTATGTATTTCCTTTTTAAGTTATGAATTGATGAAGTTCATTGCATGGATAAATTCTATGTGTATGTTAATATTCTTTAGCTCTGATCCAAGATCATATTAAATAAGCTTTTGATATGACATAAATTCTTTAAGACTTGCATAAGGATATCAGTAAGTAGTGTGAATTTAGAACTCCTTTGATAAAATCCACCATAGGGTGATTAGTATTGTTAGGGGATAAAGAAAATCAAAGTTCAATATATTTGGTTCATGTATTACATTTTTGCAGTGAGGGTGTTGTGCAATGGATAAGGTATTGATCAGTAGTGGAGCTAGTTTATAAGAGATCAGTGCTTAAAAGGTTTTATTTGTATTCCTAACATTTTGATATAAATCTATTGAAATTCTTTAAGTACAATGATTTACAAAGTAGTATTCCACCTAATGATAATGGAGAATCAATGAATGAAAGGTCATCATTTAGTATTTTCTTATCATTTATCTATTGCTATTAAATCCAGTTTGTTATTATTGAAGTAATGATTGTTGTTACTAGATTAGGAGTACCCTCCTTGGTTTTGCAAAGCCAGAAGTGTAGAGGGTAGTCTTGTCCCTATAGTTGGTCCAATCATCATAGAATTCAATATTTGGATCTAACCCATCCTAAAACCCTATTGATGTATTGGCTACTTTAAAAGCATAAAGTCTAGTTTGAGGAACCAACAGGTAGCTACTTCAAAAATCTCAAAGGAAATGCATTGTAGATGTGTCATCATTTTGTTCTTCCAGTCTAGATAGTTCTCTCCTTCAAACTTAGGACTTTCTTTTCTAAAGAATGTCATCTGATCAACCTCAAGCTATTAAACTTTCTCTCCAGGGCACTTGGCTCTGATACCAATTGTTAGGAATAGTCCCAATAGATAACTGAGAGGGGGGGTGAATCCTTTATCTACAATATTCAATTATTTATCCAATTAAGTACGTTGAGCACATACACAATAACTCATCAACACAATTTTGGTTATGGAGAAACCTAAATAGATAAAAACCCTGGTGGGAATTAACACCCACTAAAATTGCACTAGTGTATAATGATCCCTGTTAGAAGATCTTACAACCCTATTAGGAGTTGATCTTTACAATGCAATAAGTACAGTGACCTGGTTAAGGGTTAGACTCTGTTAGGAGTCTTTTATAATTAACCCTATTAGGGGTGAGGATGAATTGTCTGAGAGCTCACTGCTCAAAGGGGTGAAGGCTACAACCTTTTGTTTAATAGATACACACTATATCTAGATCTTGGTGAACTGCAAGGTAGACCTATTATCTTTATTAGTTCCAATGAATAGCACACACTCTTTACTTTTTTAGATAGACCTTGCACTAATGTCACAACACTTTGCACCTTCTGCTCTGCATTTATCTTTTAACTAAATGCCATACTTAGCAATCACAAATGACTGCCTATAAATATCTTTTCCTCTAAATGATATAATCAAGTCATCCTATTAGAACCATCTTGAAATAATATTAGAGAAACATTACAACTCTCCAATAAAATCTCAGTCGGCTCTACTAAGCACGCAACATAAATTATGACCACACAACTCCATATGAGTAGGCACATCGCTTCAAACTATTGGCTCTACCAAATCAACTAAATCTTTCTTCTCATGCTGAATTACATCATGCACTCTTAACCAAACATTCTTAACTCTTATCAAAACACTAATCCAAGCATGCATATCAAACTAATAGGTGAAACTACTATAACAATAAAAATAATGTCGGCTCTATCAGATAAACTCAAGAAATTGTAACTGATCAACTACAGACATCATAACTCAGACCATACTACATATCAGACTTTGCATACATGAACATAGCTTCTCTATCATATCTATAACACAAATGAAAATGTGCAAGGCTCTATGACAACCGTACTGTAAATCACATACTGAACTCTTCCTAGGACCTGTCAAGAACACTTACTGAAACAGTCAATTGTATAACTGTCATCACTCAAAATCAACTTCTATGCTTATGATGTCATGTTGATAACATATCTAGGAAACATATGCTCAAGGCTCTCTCCATCAGGCTTCCATGCATGCTACTTATCATATATTGTCATCAATGATAAACATACAGTCAGCACTAGCTTTTTGGAAAATCTCCAACACTTTAGTCATAAGCATAAGATCTCTTTCCATATTTTTTTCCATCTCACAAAGAATACCCTAAATCCCTCTTCTATCTAGATCTTGAATTTTTATCCCTTCATCCTTTTGGGTTGTACAAATCAGATTTGGCCTAGGGATTGGATTTTGGGTCTTCCAATGTATGCATAATTTGGTGGTCTACCATTGATCACCATTTTACACCATACATTATGGTGAACCTGATGTGAACATGCTTTCCACTTTTTCATTTGGTAGTTGTATTTTCTTTGTGTTATTTGTGAGCATATCTTTTATGATCTAGTTGTGTATTTGTTAACATGGAACTCTCTAAATTGGATTGGTGTGCAATTAATTATGTCATCACTTTTATTATTACCTCTCTTTATTAAACACATGGAGTGAATCATAGTTTCTTGCATTTCATTAAGTTTATCTTCCTTCATGGTGTTCTTGCATACAACATAATGAGGTTAACTAATATAATCCTTCCTTACAAGGCATAATTTGAGACCATTATCAGTATTTCATGTATATTTCTTTGTCAAAATTTAACCAAATGCATGGGATATGTAGATTACCTAAGGGTCTTATTACTTCTACTCAAGTTCAACCTCTTCATCCTAAAACTTTCAGTGATTCTTTTCACATTCTTCAAAATATTATCCATGGTCTGGATATTAGACATTTTCTAGATGACTCCTCTTACGGGACTTCAGATAATACTTCTTCTCCACCACCTAAAAAGGATAAGAATATTAATCTTCCTCCTAATATTCCTCCCTTTACTACATATGCTCATACACCTCAAGGAGAATCACCTTCTCCCTCTACATTAAAATCTACTTATAGTACATGATATGATATCACCACTCAATAGGGATATAAAGGTTTAGGACTTGGTACTAATGAACAAGAGATTAAAATCCCTATTAATCCTCTTCATCTCCCCCACCAATCCTTCTCAAGACCAATTTATCAATGATCCTATAATAGAAAAACTTAGCTCTCCTCAACCTATGGTCACTCATAATCTCAAAGGAATTATTGATTCCTTTGATGACTATCAACATCTTAATTTCCCTCTGCCAATCATAGATGATGTTATGTTATCCTCACATAATATTCCTAAGGAACATCATATGCCTCATGTTTATTATTGTTCTACATCTTCATCTCAACCAAAACCTCCTCTTTACATTATTTGGCCCACTTCATCTAATGTTATATCCCATTATGATGACCACTTAGCATTGCAAAAAAGAATATATTAGAGTCTCAAGTACAATCCTAAGATAATATTTCCTTATATAAACCTCTCTAGAGGTCAAAATCCTATTAAGGGTGAATTCTTGTGTTTTTATTATCCTAGAAACAAAAAATTACTTTATGATTGTGTTCAGTTTAGACAATTTGTTCAAGAATCCATTGATAGAAGTCTTATTCATACAATACTAGATATTATACATTTTCTCCATACCAAAGTTCACACTTAGCATTTATTCCTACTATTGTATTGATTTCCATTATACTTTGTGTAATGAGCATGAGGGAAAAATAATAGGGCATTCTCCTTTGTTGTCTTAACTGGGAGGCAAGGTTCATCATTCTTTTCTTCTTTTAGGGATCTATTTTCTCCCTTTATTATCATGTTTCTTTATATAATGATATCCTTCCTAGCATACATTTTATCACAACATTATGTTGGCTAGGAAGTGCATATTTTTCATACATGAGAAACCATTTTAGGGAGCTTAAATATGTCATCCCTTTCTTTTCTCTTCTCTTACTCAATATCCAATATCCTTTGTGGACTTTCATATTTTATATTATATTGTTATTTCTTGCATGGATTTGTTGTTTAACACAAGGATAATTACATCATGATTTGCAACCTTATGCTTTCTTGAAAGTGAATGTTTATTATAAAAATATATATATCACTTAGGGAATATATTGGGTCATTCTTTCTCTTCTTCTCTTCTCCTTCTTAAGATCTATTATCTCTTTCATCTCCATTATACTATGATATATTCCCATGTATGGGCTTGTTGTTACATGATCTTTCTCCTACCAGTATTAGTATCCTATTTACAATTTCTTCCTTATTTTGGGTTGCATATATTGTATAATGGGTTGTCCATCAAGATGATATAATGTGTCATCCTTTCTATCCCCTTTTGGCTCTCTATGGTTTTGCATTACCTTATGATACATTCCTCTTTTGGCATGAGATACCATGTGGTACACAAGATCTTAGCATATTGTATTCACAATCCTTTTTATGCCTCGAAAGGACATGTTTATCATTCAATAATCATCCATAGTATTATTCTTCCCTTTCTTTCCTTGATGACTTTATTACTTTATATGTGAGGCATTATGTAGCATTATGTAGCTATCATACATGCTTCCATAGTATTATTCTTCCCTTTCTTTCCTTGATTACTTTATTACTTTATTATAATGTAGCTATCATTAAAGGTGTATATTATATATATATATATATATATATATATATATATATATATATATATATATATATATATATATATATATATATATATATATATATATATATATATATATATATATATATATATATATATATATATATATGTATATATATATATATATATATATATATATATATATATATATATATTATCTTGCCTTCACACTTGGGGGGAAAGGTTTTATGTACATTCTTTATCTCTTTTCTCTAAGGATCTACTTTCCTTAGTGGAATTTTTTTTATCATGTGACATTATTTTCCTATAAATAATTATTTGTTTTGATTGTAATTCTCTCTTATACAAGAGGTGTGAATCATTTATCATCACCTCTTCTTTATTTGTAAAACTATGTTTATTATAAACACATTCCCTTACTTTGGGTTTTAAAGTTTGTCATCCTTCATCAAGAATCCCTATTTCACCTATTTGTATCATCTTAAAATGGAAGAACTTCCATCTTGGTAGGTTTAGCACCCTCATTTAGTGCATTTTTCATGACAGATTTGCATTTGCACTTGATTCTTCATTTCTAGGTGAAATTAGGGTTAGGATCCTGAGGATTCTCCTTTATTTCCTTCTTTGTGGCTCTATTTTCTAGGTAGGACCTATGTACTAGTCCTCCTAGCCTTCATCACATTTCTCCTAGGCCTTTGTGCCCTTTTCCAGCATTCTATCTTTTTTCCCATCATTCTAAGTCTCTGGCTGACCTAGAAACTTCTATAGTTCCTATGTTGACTGGCCTAAAACCTTGGGTCACAGTCGAAGTTGACCTTGACCTTTGTCAGGTTTTGGTCCCCGCTTCCAAATTTAGATCATAGAGGGGCTCTAAATTAAAAATGGGCCTCCGGATCCAAATGTGGAAGGGTTTTTCTTTAAAATTTATTTAATATTTTCCCTCCTTAGTTTGATATTGTGATTGGACCATAATTAGAGGTGAAATTTGAATTAGGAGCCCTTACATTGCCTGAGGAGCCTTTCCTTTAAATCTCTATATAAGCTCTCTCTTTTGCCTTCATTTTCCCATCAAGCAAGATCAAGTAACAAGCAAGAAGTGATGAGGAGATGATGATGCAAGATTGCAAGAGGATGCTATAAGAGAACAATATATTGATGATACCTTGATACAAGCAAGCATTTTGTGGACAAGCTATTGTGGACATTCATTTGGAGCAAGAAAGAATCCTTCTTCCTTGATCTTCTATTTCAACATTCAAGCATTCTAAAGATACAATCATGGGGTAGCAACTACGGATTGTGAGTTTGGTAGGAGTACTTTAGCCTTGGGGGCTTGGTATGCTTTCTTTATCATATTCACATCTATGCATTTCTCTCTCATTTTAGTTCATGCTAGGGTTTCAATCTAGAGGATTAGATCTTGGCATTACACATTCAAACCTCTTCCTACGAGCAAAACACACACATATTCTATTACATCCGGCTATTCATGGAGGTTGAGATCACCAAAATAGGGGTTTGGCTAAGGAAAAACCCTATATAGACACCCCAAAACACCATTTTTAGATATCTACAGTCATTGTTTTGAGAGTTGCAGAGCATATTTGGATACCTTTTTTGGAAAACTTATGGGATCTATGAACAGAATTTTCGTCGAAGCAATGCAGGTCAAGGTCAACATAAGGGGTCAAGGTCGATCTGTATTTGGGTCAAGGTCGACCTGGATTAGAAAAGGAAAATACTTCTAGGTTTTCTCCATCTATGTATTTCTATCCCAAATTCGATCGCATAATTTCTAGAAACTTAGTACAGACACCCAAAAATAGGTATTTTTGGATCTGCTATGTTATGAGGTAAGTATTTCATTTCATTTTTCCTTGCAATCATTTCCAAATTTATATTCCTTATCATTATAATTTTATGTTTAGTGTTAAATATTGCTTTAGGGTCTCTTTTATGTGTAAACCCCCATTGTACTAAACCCTATCCATATTTTCCATTAAACATTTTGGTGAACCCGTTTACGAAAAATCTTTCTTTTTGGTGTTAGATTTGCATTTTATGTTAGATCTTACATGCATATAAAAGTAGATTTATTTTATGCTCTGGCATTTATATTTCAAAAATTTAAAAAAAATCACAAAATTTCTTTAAAAATACAAAAACATTTACATTTTTCATGCTTGTAGTATTACTTTGTGTTCAACATGTATCATTTTTGTTTTGAATACTTTGATGAGGTTTTTATTGCAAAAGAGGATAGATCCCTTAATGAGGTACAAGGAATTCAGGATGAAAACTATTTGAATGAGATATCTATTGATCCTATTCCTATTTTATCCTCCTCTACAAACACTTCAATTGACCTTTACCATAGGGTGTGTGCATGGTTACCTTCATGTTCTACTATTTGCAACATTGATGCACCTATAATGTTATATCCTAAACCTTTGTTGATGGTAAAAGGATGTCCTTGAATAAAAATTAAGGGTAAACCTAGAGATCCTGTGGATTTCTTTGATAACACAGATTATGTTTCACATGCTTATCACACATGGAATAACCCTTAGCCTACTATTCTAATTTCTTTACCTCCTTCCCAACCTATGATTCCTCAAGTTCCTAGGTTGCCATCTTCCTTTAAGGAGTATGACTTAGTAGAACAATTATGTGCTACTCCTGCTAAGATATCTTTATGGGAATTGCTTCAAACTTCCTTGACATATCATGAGGCATTGCAAAAGGCTTTATGTACTCTTCTTGCTTTGCTTCCTAACCAAAAAAATATTAATTCCTTTTTGGAGTGCATGCATACTATGTCTTTCATACCTCCTATTGTGTTTACTAATGATGATCTACCTTTTGTTGAGGTGCAAAATCAATATGATGCTCTTATGGTTGTTGTTTCTATTAATCCGATTATCATTTGTAGAAAATTAATTGACAATGTATCTGGGCTTAATATTTGTAGCATGGATATGCTTAAGGAAATTAAGGTTGATCTTACAACTATTCAACTTGATAATGTCCCTATTCATGGATTTGATAATATTGTAAAGAGAAATTTGGGCATTATTATGTTGCCTGTTAAATTTGGTCTTATTATTCTCAATACACCTATTCATGTTATGCCTAGACCTCTCAATTATAATCTTCTTTTAGGTAGACCTTGGTTACATACTATGCATGCAGTTTCTTCTACTATTCATCGCAAGGTTAGATTCATTTGTAACAATTTGAGGTATACGCTACATGCAGATGATGTGTCGAATCCTTTCTTAAAAGAGGAATATGCTAAAGTTTGTGAACCTCTCCAACCAAGTAAAGATCTTGAAAGTCCACCTAAGATTAAACAAACTGAAGCTCCATCTTCTTCTTTGATTGGGACTGATTGGCGAACATTGGACTTTAATCCTTCTTTTATTGGAGAATATAAAGTTTCTAATTTGGAATTCATGAAACAACAAAGTGGGTTTGAAGAAAAAGTTTTTACTCCTTCCCTACTTTTTGTAGAATTAAAAAGTAACTTTGTTGCTGCCTTGATTGAATAAACAATTGAAATAATAAAGCCTAATTGTTATGATATTATGACATATGTCTCTCCTTGGACTCAATCTAATATGGCTAATAGATATGGTTCTAGTTATCATCTGCTCCAGAAATTAGGATTTAATGGGAAAGGATGTGGTAAATATGAATAAGGTATACAAGAACCTTTGGACAATGAAATTTATGATAATACATATGGATTGGGGTTCAATCCTTACAAAAAACCATCGGCTTTTCCTCTCAATGTTAATCATATATGTGGTGGATATTTGAAGTTGGTTAACCCACTCCTCCTTGACATGAATCAAAAACCTATCTTGGATGTTTTTACCAAAGATGAAGCCTTAGCGGATTTTTTAGGAGTTTATGAGGATCTACCTATGTTTCATCATAAACGAAGGAAGCCATATTGTTTAAATATAGAAGCTTGTTTTGGAGAACATGATGAAAAAAATATTTCTCCTTTGCCAATGGATTATCTGATACAAAGTAACTTGTTAATAACTGAGACTGTTGAGATTTAAATGGATGAAAATGACTCTGAGAATATGATAAAAATTGGGAAATGTTTGAATCAAGATGAACATGATTAGTTGGTTTCCCTTTTACTTGAATTTAAGGATATTTTTTCTTGGGCATATTTGGATATGTTGGGTATAGATTCTAAGATTGTTACTCACAATATTTTTCTCAAACCAAATATTAAACCTACCAAGTAGAAAATTTGAAAGATGAATCCAGGAATTGCCTTACCAGTTAAGGCTTAAATTAAAATATTATTGGATGTTGGATTCATCCTCTCTATTGATTACTAAGATTAGATTTCAAATATTGTGTCTATTTCAAAAGGAGAAAATAAGATAAGAATGTGTACTAACTTTAGAGATTTAAATAAGGCATCCTTAAAAGATGATTTCCCGTTACCTAATATTGATATGATTGTGGATTTAATAGCGGGTCATCCTTTATTATCTTTTTTGGATGGCTTTTTAGGTTATAATCAAATTTTTATTCCTCATGAAGATTAATTTAAGACCTCATTTATAACACCTTGGTGAACATTTTGTTGGGTCATGATGCCTTTTGGATTAAAAAATGTAGGAGAAACTTATCAACAAGCCATGACTTTGATTTTTCATGATTACATTCATAAGATTCTTGAGGATTATGTGGATGATATCTTGGCAAAATCTATACAAAGAGAAGGTCATGTTTTTTTTTACAATAGATATTTGAAAGGATTAGAAGTTACAATATGAGATTGAATCCTAAGAAATGTGTCTTTGGAGTTGATTCTAGTAAATTATTAGGGTCTATAATCTCTAAGAGAGGAATAGAGGTAGATACTAAAAATATTGAAGCTATTGTTAATATGCCTCATCCTAAGAACATTTCTCAGTTACAAAGTTTACAAGGAAAAATTCAAGCTATTCGTCGCTTTGTTTCCAACTTAGCTAATAGAACTATTCCTTTTACTTCCTTTCTTAGAAAGGATATCACTTTCTCTTGGAATGAGGAATGAAAAAAATCCTTTGAGAAATTTAAGGAGTATCTCACCAATACTCCTATTTTGCAACCTATTCAATTTGATAAACCCTTTTATCTATATACTTCAGCTACTCCAAAAGCGGTGAGTGTAATGTTGGCTTAGCATGATAGTGAAGGTAAGGAAAGACTGTGTACTACATTAGTTGGACTTTACTCGATTACGAAACAAGATATACATATTTGGAAAGACAATTCTTAGTTGTAGTTTATGCTTGTTAGAAACTCAGGCATTATCTATTAAATGTTGAAGTCAATGTGATTGTTAAATTTGATCCTTTGAAACATCTTTTCTCAAAAACTAATCTCTCTAGCCATCTTGGAAAGTGGGTGATGTTACTTATGGAATATGATCTTAATTTTATTTCTCAAAACTTTATTAAAGAATAAGCTTTAATAGATTATTTGGTTGAAGCTCCTTGTCCTCATTCCAATACATGCTTTACTTCAATAGAATTCCTTGATAAAAACATTCTATCTATTAAACAAGATGATGTTTGGGAGTTATATTTTGAAGGATCTAGATGTAAGAAAGGTTCTAGTGTTGGCATTATCTTGATACCTCCTATGAAAAATTTGATTCCTCTATCATATAAATTGACTTTTCCTTGTACTAACAATATTACAGAGTATGAAGCCCTTATAGTTAGCTTATGAGAAGCTTCATCCCTTAACATTAAAAACTTGGAAATTTATGGAGATTCGCAATTGATTGTGGAATAGATTAAAGGAGGTTATCAGACTAAGAATGATAAAATGACACAATATAGAGATTTGGCTCTTTATGTTCTTTCATAATTCTCTTCTTATACTATTCAAACTTTACCTAGGAAAAATAATCGACATGTGGATGCCATGGCAAGCACAGCTTCTTTGGTTTGTCTTGAGAATAACACTGAAAACTTTCAAATTACTATACATACTCTTAAAAACCCTATAATTTCCAATAAGGTTGCCTCTGATTGTTTCAATTTGTATTTAGATAAATGGTATTCTCATATCTTTCATTTTTTGAGAGATGGTACTTTTCTTGAATCAGTAACAAGGAACATGTGTAATCATATTAAGAAGCTTGTAACATGTTATATCATTTTAGGAGTTACGCTTTACAAACACTCTTATGATGGTTTTCTATTAAGATGTCTTGATAGAACCAAAATTCTTGTAGCTTTGGTAGAAGCTCATTCTGGTTCTTGTGGGGGACATTTTGGTGGAAAATATTTAGTCAAAAAACTTCTTATAATGAGATATTATTGGAAAACAATGGATCAAGACTCTTTCCTGTTTGTTAAGATATGTCCTCACTGTCAGCAGCATGGTAATTTAATTCATGCTCTTTATCATGGGCTTCGTAATCAAGTTGCTCCATGGCCTTTTAGTATTTGGGGTTTTGATCTTATTGGAAAAATCTCACTAGCTTCTTCTCAAGGACATGCATACATCCTGATAGATATAGATTACTTTACAAAGTGGGTGGAAGTTGTCCCTCTACATTCAAATACTGTGGATGTTATTTGTGATTTCATCCTTAACAATATTATAACAAATTTGGCATTCCTTCGACAATAGTTTTGGATAATGGTACCTCATTTAAGAATAAATAAGTCACAAAATTCTTGGAGAAATATTGAATTCAACATAGATTTTTGACTCCTTATTATCCTTAATCTAATGGTCAAGGTGAAGCATCAAAAAAAGTCATTGAACAAATTCTGAAGAAAATAGTTAATAAGCATGCGAAAGATTGGCATACCCAACTTACCTATGCTTTATGGGCTTATAGGACTAGTGTTTGTACTACCTTGGGTACTTCTCCTTATAATCTTGTATATGGTATTGATGCTATTATGCCTTTGGAATTGGAAATACCTTCTTTACGTGTTTCATTTCATGGGATAATTGACAAAGATATGTTTTGAGAACAATGATTACAAGAATTAGAAATGTTGGATGAACAATAAATAAATGATTTGGAACATATAAAGGCTTATCATAAATCACTTCAAAAGTAGTATAATCATAAGGTAATTGAATGATCATTTTTAGTGGGTTATTTAGTATTATATGATAATCAAAGAAATGTGAATGCTTTACCTAGTGAAAAAGGAAAGTTTAGCCCTAATTGGCTTGGACCTTTCATTGTAATTGAGGACTTTGGTTCAACTTCTTACAAAATTGTTGATATGGATGGTGTACCTTTTAAGGAACCTATCAATATTATGCATCTCAAACATTATTATCACTAGTGCATCTTTCTTTCCTTGTGTATTTATGTATTCCTTATAAAATAGCTATGTTTGTTTTATAAGTTATGTGATTTTAGAAAATTACATTTGAGTACATTTATACATGTTCTTTCTTTCTATTAAGTTTTTTGTTATTGGTAAAAATATACTAATCAATCACAGAACAAACTAGAAAAAAGATTTTTTCATTTATAAATTATTTTTGAGTTTGATACATATGTTACACAATGCCCTATCTATCACTCTATCTACCTGTATGCTTTGATGGTTGATGGCTCCTAGATCTCTCTGATCTATGATGAGAAGATGAAGATCTCTGTCTAGTGGTCTATGAGTGGCTCCTCAATATGCTAAGCTCATATACACACTCTTGTGATCTTCATAGGTTAGCCATCAACCTCTCCTCTCTTTCTCTACGTAAACTTAGCTCTCGTTGGACACAAGAAAAGATATCGGCATGCCTGTCAGGATCTTTGTGACCAATGGGAAACTCTCACTCATTGCCTGGTAGTCGGTAGGATACGCATGTATCCTTTAGGAACTTGGATACAAAGCTCTTCCACTCTGCCATGCTAGCTATAGAATTAAAATATATTTATCTTTTAGTCCTTTTTCTTCACAAATTAAGTTAAATATTCAAATCAAATACATGTTTTATACCTAGATCTCCCTCCTAGGCATCATTGAAGGGTTTGGATGGTGGGGGCATGGAATGACCATTCTCTCCATGTTCATTGTGTCTAGGTCTCAGAGGTGGTGTCTCTATATGGGTGCATGGAGGACATCATGATCTTAGTAGTGATGCATGAACAAGATGCACATCCACACTGGTACTATTAGATGGGGGAATCCATTCGGCTCTCTCCTCCTCCATGGGATCTCCTATAGAGATGGGATCCTCCTCATCTCTATGATCCTCCTCCTCCTTTGGTATGCTACTATTTTAGTGTGTCCTCTTTGAAAGGCTTGGATCACCTATGGGATAGTCATGAGGAAAGATGGGGTGGGTTCCCTTCAGAATCTAGTATCTGATATAGTCCCTACTAATACCTGAATAGGTTGCATTAGGGGCTACCTCTATATCCTTTGTCTTGTCTATATCATTGTCTATAATATTTTTTATTGATGGCTGACATATAGCGTCAAGTCTCTGATAGTATCTTATCAGATGTACATACTGAGATACTACTCTAGGGATGCCCTGTATAAGACCAAACTATCTCATCACTTTGTCATAGTAGTCTGGCATCACTGTGTGACTCTCATGACCCTCTAGCAGCTTGTGCTAATGTGAGTGTCTCATCTGATGTTGTGTATCTGGCCAATCTATCATGTGATAGTATGCTCTTTATATCACATCTATGCTTGGTACATGATCTATATGTACCCTCCAATAGAGGATATCTATGTGCTACCAGACATCTCCTAGTGGATAAGCAAAGGCTCTTAGTGTGCTCTCATATACCATCATAGGAACACCCTGTGGTCATGTACATGTGAAATGCTCGATCAACCAAATATGTAAAAGTGTGCATATTGTGAGACTCTCTCGTTGATATCTCACCAACTAACATAACTCATGGTATAGATGGGCTAGAATGTTATGGCCCCACATGAAGATAGTCCTTTCACTCTCCATCCTACATACAAGATGGGTAAAATTTGCTGAAAATATTGTACCCTTTATGTTGGGTACTACAACCAAAGAAAGTATACATAGTATAACCCTCTGTACTAAGGGTGTCAGACTTGCCAGTATGGCTAATAGGGTGATATGGTCAGCTCAGGTTTGCATCTATGGAACTCATCCTAAGCAATACTCTACATCTGCATGGATATCCTTAGGACCCCATTGTACTCTTGGTCTGACAAGCTCACCTCAAACTAGTAGTCATAGGATTCTATACACATCCTCTAGTGTCACTATGATCTCACATGAGGGAAGATAAAATGAACATGTATCCTCATCCCACCTCTCTATAAGAGCTGATAGCATGGCTTGGTGGAATCTCATCTATGGTAGGATTATTGTCCTATACAGTCCCATGTTTCTCAATAGTTGTTTCTCATCTCCGCTCAGCTCAGATAGTTTCGCTTTGATGATCGGTAGTGGCCCTCCGAAGGGGTGCTTTCAGAGATGAACTAGGTCTTGTAAGCACAAACTAACATCATATCAAAACTATAGAATCATAAAACTATAAATCCAACTTGAGTAGATCAAGGTCGACCTCACTTAAGGAAGGGTGTAGACCTTCCCAATTTATGTCGACCTTAAAGGGTCAAGGTTGACATAACTAGTCAGGGTTGACCTTTAAGGGTCAGTGTCAACCTTTCCTATAAAAAAAAGAAATTGAGATTACAGATATCAATAAAATCAAATTTACCTTGGGAAGTGGATGTCATGTGGCTAGGCATTGTCTTAAGAGATCCATGTGTGTCGCTCGGAGTTCCTCTCTACTTGGCATCTTTTTTTCTCTCCTAAACTCTAAAAATGGTAAGAATGAGTAGGTATGTGCTCTCTTCCCTTATTTATAGATCAAAATTAGGTTTTTTTATTAGGGTTTGTCAATGTTTATTTATGTTAAATTTGAATTTCCCTTCATATGCATTTAGATAGACATTCACTCTTTTCATCATAACTTGAGTTCAGTAGCTCTTTTTTCAGTGTCGTCTACAGCGTTGGAATCATGATTTAGATACCTAACTCCTTGAATTAGTTTAGGAAGGGTAGGAATCCTTATAACTAGTTTAGGAAAAGGCCTTTTTCAAATAATTGCATATCCAGTGTATAGGGTTATCCTTATCACCCTATTTCACCCTTCAGAAGTAGAAAGCCAAAATAGTGAGGCATAAGGGGCTCTATGCACTTCTCAATTTAATTTTAGTAAGTATTAGGTAATTTATGGATTTTCATTGACCTTATGTGCTGTAGATTGTGGGTACTAACATTTTTTTGTAGGATCTCTACATTGAGGACTTGGTTATATCCTTTTTATTTATTATGATGTTTTCTTACTTTAGCTTGCATATTCACATAGTGTCATATCTAAGCTAAAGTGGTGGCTAAATGTATCATCTTAAAATGGAAGTACTTCCATCTTGGTAGGTTTATCACCCTCATTTAGTGCATTTTTCATGATATATTTGTATTTAGGATGCATTTGCACTTAATTCTTCATTTCTAGGTGAAATTAGGGTTAGGATCCTAAGGATTCTCCTTGATTTCCTTCTTCATGGGTCTATTTTCTAGGTAGGACCTATGTACTAGTCCTCCTAGCCTTCATCTTATTTCTCCTAGGCCTTTGTGCCCTTTTCTGGCATTCTATCCTATTTTCCCATCATTCTAAGTCTCTAGCTGACCCAAAAACTTCTCTGATTCCTATGTTGACTGACTTGAAACCTTGGGTCAAGGTCGAGTTCAACCTTGACCTAGTTCAGGGTCAAGGTCTTGAGGTTGAACCTGACCTAGGTTAGGGTTGAGTTCAACCTTGACCCTTGTTGATTTTTGGTCCCCACTTCCAACTTTAGATCATAACAGGGCTCTAAATTAAAAATGGGCCTTTGGATCTGAATACGGAAGGGTTTTTATTCAAAATTCATTTAATATTTTCCCTCCTTAGTTGGATATTATGATTGGACCATAATTTGAGGTGAAATTTGAATTATGGGCCCTTACATTTCCCAAGGAGCCTTTCCTTGAAATCTCTATATAAGCCCTCTCTTTTGCCTTCATTTTCCCATCAAGCGAGATCAAGTAACAAGCAAGAAGTGATGAGGCCTGAATGATGATGCAAGATTGCAAGAGGATTCTATAGGAGAACAAAATATTGATGATACCTTGATGCAAGCAAGCATTTTTTGGACAAGCTATTATGGATATTCATTTGGAGCAAGAAAGATTCCTTCTTCCTTGATCTTCTATTTCAACATTCAAGCATTCTAAAGATACAATCATGGGGTAGAAACTAAAGATTGTGAGTTTGGTAGAAGTACTTTAGCCTTGTGGGCTTAGTATGCTTTCTTTATCATATTAAAATCTATGCATTTCTCTCTCATTTCAATTCATGCTAGGGTTTCAATCTAGAGGATTAGATCTTGGCATTGCAAATTTAAATCTCTTCCTATGAGCAACACACACATATATTCTATTACATCTGGCTATTCGTGCAGGTGGAGATCACAAAAATGGGGGTTTGACTAAGGTAAAACCCTATATATCCACCCCAAATCACCATTTTTAGATATCTACAGTCATTGTTTCAGGAGTTGTAGAGCAGATCTAGATACCCTTTTTGGCAAACTTCCAAGATCCGCAGATATTTTTTGTCAAAGTAGTGTAGGTCAAGGTTGACATAAAGGGGTCAAGGTTGACTTGTATTTGGGTCAAGGTCAACCTAGCTTAGAAAAGGAAAAGATTTCTAGGTTTTCTCTATCTCTATGTTTCTAGCCCAGATCCAGTCGCAAAATTTCTAGAAACTCAGTACAGACACCAGAAAATAGGTATTTATGGATCTGATATGTTATGAGGTATGTATTTCATTTCATTTAATTTCATTATTTCTTGTAATCATTTCCAGATGTATATTCCTTATAATTAAAATTTCATGTTTAGTGTTAAATATTAGTTTAGGGTCTCTTTTATGTGCAAACCCCCATTATACTAAACCCTATCCATATTTTCCATTAAACACAAGTGGTAAGGGGCTAAATGGGAACATTCTTGTTCTCTTCCCCCTCTTTATCTTAAAGATGTTATTTTTTTTCATTCACTCCTCTTGAAGGTAGATGTCTTGTAAACAATATTTCTTCCCTTCAAGGGTCTCTTCCCATAAGTGGAATATCCTTTCACAATTATCTATTTTCTTAGCTTATAAGAGTTAACATTCTTAGCTAATTTCATGGCATACATTATTGTTTTAAGGATATCTCCTTGTTGATGGAAGTAGGTATCCTTGATTATATTCCTTATATGTCTAATATGTAGTCATCATAAGGAGGGGGCATACATACAACCTCCCTTATACACTCTCTTACACATTTTCCTTAAGCATTTTTACATACAACCAATCCCCATGTGGATATAATGGATCTGTATCCATCCATGGGGTGCACATATACGAACCAATATTCATGGATATAATGGATCTTTATTCATCCATGAAGTCCACATATACAAAAAAAAATCCTTCAAGATTATAGTGGATTTGTATCCATTCATTAGGGTTACATAGTAAAAGTCACCAATAGGTGTGGCTTTTTAGATAGAATTAACTAGCATGACATACAACCTGCTAGAACTTTTAATCTTATCTTTTGTGTGGTCCAAAATAAGACATAAAATCTTACTGGGCATGGCGGTCACACTTTATGTGGTTCATAGTAAGATATACAATCTTATTGGGTGAGGTAACCACCTCTCTCTCTCTCTCTCTCAGTTATCATGGCTAAGTAAGTTAGATTGTGGATTTGGTATTATCATTGATGATGCTCTTGTTCTTCCTATGTGATCATGTGTGCTATTGCATTAGCTTTACAGACATAATATTAGTGACTAATACATTTTTTATTGAGGTATCTTTCACTTCTTTATTAGGATTTTTATTCAGTACTAACCCCTTTGTTGTTTTCAGTGTATTTTGTTTTCCTTTTTTTCTTTTTTTTGTTCCCTTGAGCATGGATGTGGAGTTAGGAACCTTAGTTTTGGGTCTTATGTCTTTAGATATAGTAACATTATCTCTATATAATTCACCATAATCATCTCTCTCTCTCTCTCTCTCTCTCTCTCTCTCTCTCTCTCTCTCTCTCTCTCTCTCTCTTTTCCTTTATTGTGAGCATGAGCTTGTCTCAAACTCCCACTAAAGTGGATGCTAAATTTATAGTCCTAAAAAGTACACACTTACTTGTGTGGTTATTTTGGGACCATTTTATCCCACTTTAGTGTGTTTCTTATGTTAGGATCTCACATTTCACCTAATTTCATACATAATTTAAATCAAGGTCTTGTCTTCTTCTTCAATCCTTCTTAAACTCTAAGTTGGTTCTAATTTATATGTACAATTTCTATTTCACCCATCCATTCACATATTTTATTACCCTCTTGGGCCCCATTTTAGAATTTATGATCAATTTTCCTACTTACCTTTCTATTTTTCCTTGAATCACTTAATACTTCTCAAATCCTGCAACTTTGCCTTTAACTTAACACCTTCCAGGTATAGTTCAAAACTAGTTTGACCTATACCAAGTATAGGTCAAACCTATTTTGACCTATACCTTAAGGGTTTAAATTTGGTGGATTTCAGGCTCAATACAAGGTATTTTCATTTTCCCACCCAATGAGATTGGTCTTCAAAATTTTGGACCCTGAGATCACTATAAAAGGGGGCTTCTTCCTCTCATTTTCATATCTAGGACATTCACTCTCAAGTGATCAAGAAATCTATTATACATTCAAGGAGTTTAAGAAAGAAAGAATTTCAAGAATTCATGCATTTCCTTCCATAGATCTAGCTTCTTTCTTCATATGAAGCAAATGAGTTGGTCATCAAGGGAGGAGATTTGCATTCATCTATTCAAGTCTTCCTCTTCTTCTTCTTTAAATCCAATATTGAGGAAAATTACAAGCATCTACTACATGAGGTTTTTTCTTTCCTTTTGGTTTTTGTGGAGTCAAGGTTATTGCATTAACATATTTGATCACAGACTAAGTACAATCACATATAAATGGTATGATACATTTCCATTGTTAGATTTAATCTCTTCTACATGATATCATTTCTTTTACTTCAATTCAAGGTTAATTCCTAAATAGGGGCTTGACCAAGGCAAGCCCCTCCCCCCAACAATTTTCCATTCTCTCTTGTGTGCTGGAGTAGGTTTCAAAGTGTGGATATAGTTACAGATCTGAGAACCTAAATTGAAGACATTTTTAGATCCATCTTTCTTATTCTAATTATGTTAGTTTCAAGTATAGGTCAAATGAGTTTTGACCTATTCCTAGAGCAGAATAGGAAATTATAGTTTACAAGGCTACAGGTTACAAATTGTTGGATTCAAGAATCATGTCATTCCAAGATTTTGTCAATTAGAACACCAACATCTAAATGTCTTCCTCTTCTTCCATTTCCAGGTGAACACATTCATATTTCTATATCTTTCATCTACCTTGATGCATTAGATCACATATGTCATAGGAAACAATCCATAGGCATAATATCACACAAGACTTTATCATGATAATTCCCAATTTTGAATTTAGCAAGGCTTTGTTCACTTACAAGTAGTTTATGCTCCTTCTAGATCCAAGAAATATGGTAAGGCTTAGGATGTCTCAATATTTACAACAGCAACTTGTTAACTAGCTCTTCGAATGCCAAATTGTCAGAACTTCCACTCTCAATGATTACCTTGCAACATTTGTCAGCAATCTTACATCTGGTTTTGAACAAACTTTTCCTCAAAATAGGTTCCTCATCAGCTTCTTCATTCCAAAAGATCCTTCTTAGCATCAAGTTCTCACCATGTTCAGGTTCATTAGATAATTCCTCAACTTCTTCACAAGCCAAATTGTTTTTGCCATTACCTCTAGTATTCTTTCCAGAGTTAGTACATTCAAAAGCTCTATGTCCTTCTTCACCACATTTCTAACAAGTACCTCTAAACCAAGATTTCTCTTCTCTTTTCCCACTATTTTTATTCCTAGAGTAACTAGTATAACTACCTCTAGAGTAATTGCATCTTCTACTAGTAGGTTCATCTTTCCATCCTTTATCTTGCACTACATTGTTAGATCTGCTACTTTCTCCATAAGATCTGCCTCTACTTCTCTAAAATTTTCCACCTCTTCCTCTCTATCTTTGATCATGCCTTTTTGTTAATCGTTCTTCTTCCTCCAAAGAAAATTGGTATTCTTCTTCCACACTATCTATTTTAACATAGTTTATCTCATCTTGAACCGATGTCCTCAGACCATTTAGGTATCTAGCCACTTTCTCAACTTCATCATCCACATGTCCAGATCTAATATCCAGTTTGTAAAATTCCTCAGTATATTCCTTCACACTCATGTCCTTTTGTCTTATTTTTTTCATTTTCCTCATCAAACTAACTTGGTAATGAGTTGGAAGAAAATTCTTCTTCATCTTTCCAAGCATCTTCATCCATGTCTTGATCTTTTATGTTCCTATCTTCTATCTCTCAATTTGAAAATGATCCCACCAAAGAGATGCATGACCTTTCAACTTTGTGACTATTATCTTAACCTTATTATTATTAGGAGTACCTTCATACTCAATGTATTTATCCATCTCAGAGATCCAATCCAAAAGTGCATCGGTCTCAAGTCTTCCATGGTAGCAAGAAACTTCAACCCCAAGTCTGGTGTTAGCCTTAGACAAAACTCTCAAAAGTCTTTCCTCATCCTGCTCAACTTTAGGTTCAAGATTAGGTGTTGCCTCTTCTTCATCACTAACATCCTCAATTTGTGCACCTCTTCTCTGGGTTGTCTCTACAGCTTCAAGCCTAGTTGTAATCTACCTCAACATATCCATGATAGCATTATCATTTCCTCTACCATGAACCATCTTGACAATTAGGTTCCAGCAAGATCATAACCTTCTACAAGTTATAGGTTAGATCTCAGATCTTCCACCCTATAACTAATCCAATAAGGTTCTCCATAATCCAATCCATAAGAAAGAATTCGCTCTAATACCACCTAACGCACAAGTAAGGAAGATACAAGCAGAATGAAAAAGAATTGACTCCACTTGAATCAAAAAACAAGCCCTACTCAGAGTTATGCATAGAAGCAATATATAATTCACATTAACAATGAAAACACAATGTATATGAGGCAATGCAACTAGAAACCAAACTAGTGTAATTAAAATAAAATAGCCAACATGCCCAGTTGTGAGGCCTTCCGGGTTTCGACGCCTTATACAAAGAAAATTATGAAACCAAAATCTCAACTCACATCCAATCTTTGTCTCCAATGATATATCTTGATAATTATGTCCTTACTACTTTTTTCCTACCTTCCTACATCAACCAAGGATTCTTATATACCCAGCTAAGCCACAAGTCAGCCACATAGGCATTTAATTACATTTTAGGTCCAACCTAGAAGAGTAAACCAAAACTAAGGAAAGAATGAACAAAAATCAATGCAAGGTTACATTTAGGTCCACACATGATCCAAGAACATGTACCTAACTTATCAAGATCCCATTTCATCATATGGAACCACGCAAGATGAAAAACTCCATGTTTCACGTGAAACTAGATGAAAATTGATATCTGAGGAAAATGGTGATAACTCCCAACTCCTAATGAATTAGGATTTGAATTCTTAGGTGAAGATATTATTTTAGGTCCTCTTTAATTCCATAAGATCAAAAATTCTCTTTAAGTCCCTAAGATCAAAAATTTTGATTCATTAAGTATCAACAGTTTCATGATGCACAATCATCACGCAGAAAGCGGGAAAATACAGCTCCAATAGCAAGGTAAAATAATCCATCCAATCCTTATGCACTCATAGGATAAGGTTCCATAATAGTCCTAAACATAATGTAATATTTTCATAACATGAAACCAACAACCGCAATGTTTATAAGGCAAACAACATACATGTACAGAAAATAGGAAATGTTTTTGGTTGATGCAAGATTTCTCAAAGACCCAAGATTTTCTTGCATTAGAAAGAATGGAGGCCATGGGGATAAATCACTCTATGATAGTTTCTTTATATTGATAAAACCTTTGGATTCACTAATCTATAGACTCTTCATCTAGTATTTTGACCCATTATAATCCAAACTTGGCCTCATTTAAAGTTATCCTTTCTTGGTTTATATGTTCATTTTTGTAATGGTCCTTTGTACCTTTGTACCTCATATGTCTCTAGGATTAATGTTCTACACTTATCCGTGACCTATTTATAAAAATTGTGGAAGGACACAAATATTTCCTCCATCCACTCCTCAAAATCAGCCATTAAAGAATCAAAAATTATGAATCCTTCTACATTATCTAGGTGGGAATCTATTGTCTCTTGTATATATTTTGTGAATCATGTAGCCTTCTTCCATATTAATCATAAAAGTGAGTGATTGACTTATGTGCAACATCCATGATGTATTTTGGTAATATTTTCAAGTTTTCAAAGCTACATTTTAATTTTTGCTCCTTTGAAAGTTTTCCATGCTTTTGTGCTAATTTTCCTACAATTCTCATGTCCCAAATGTTGAAAATACATTCCTAATAGTAAAAACCCTAAGTGCTAGGTCAAAAATGCTTATGAAGATCCAAAAACCCTACAAAAACCTAACTGAGTTCTATTTTTCCATTACTTTTTCAAATCACTTAGGGCCCGTTTGGATGCAAGCATACAGAATGCCAAATATAGTCAATTCTAGAAGATCAAATTCTCAAAATGAAATTCTAGAAGATCAAATTCTCAAATGATTTTTGAAATATGGGATGACCTGTTTGGTTCACCCTGAAGATGACTAAGAAGATTCTGGAAAGGAAAAATCTATCATGTTAAAAATTCTTCGATTTGGTATTAAAAAAATATTGTCACAGTTAATTTCTTTGCAAATTTCATGCTTTTTATTATATTTTCCCAAGGCACTTCAGTTTTGGGTTTGCTTTTAAACCTCTTTTCTTTCACTCTATTTTTTTCGATCCAACAAAGGTAAAGAAAGAACGTGGTCTTTGTAGGTAGAATTTGTTGTAACTTCTCATGACGATGATGACCCCTCCACCTCTAGATGTATATCCTTCTACTCCTCTTCCTCCCACAACAGAATTGTATGGAACAGCACATCACTCACTACTATAGCTCTTAGGGTCACCATTGATCTACTTTGCACACAGATGTCAAAAAAAATTACTTTGCATGTGGACGCGGACCCGATAGTTTTAAAAATTGGAATACCAAAGTGGAATAAGAGGGTCAAAATCCAATTCTACCTTTTTGAGTGGAAGACCAGATGCTCATTTTTTGGGCAAAATTGGAATTCCAAAATTCCAATTCCATCTTATGATGTTGCACACAAACATGGTAGACCATATTCAAAAATCGATATACCGAAATTACGGCCGATATGCCTGCATCCAAACAGGCCCTTAAGTAAGCCTTTAAGCATGTGTGCTTTATAATTACCGCTTAGTCACCCAGTCTCCAAAACTATTCAACATATTCCTTTTAGTATGGAGATTCAGAAAATACCTTTGTCATGCAATCTCTTTAAGTATGGAGAATATTCCTTATCTTCATGAGACTCAGTAGATGTTTTCAGTTGCCAAGTCTCCAAATAATTTTCTTGAGATCAGTGACTACTACTGATAAATATTTTGAAGGTAACTATAGTCGCTCAATCTCCAAATGCAAAAAGCCTTCAGTCAGGCAATCTCTTAATGAAATAATAAAGTGATCAAGCATTCAGTGATTATGAGACTTATCCTATAGTTGTTGAGTCTCCAAATGAAAGATGGCAATTATGTTTTCCTTTAGTCACCAGGTTTCCCAGTTCTCAGGCAGTTAGTGTTTTTATCTAGTGACTCAATGATTGTCGTAAGTCATGTACCCTCAAAATCCTAGTGGTTATGAGGTAAACATTCAATGATCTAGAGACACTATTATCTCTTACTCTCATGAGATAGCGGTTACATTTTAAAATGTTTAGAACTCAGTGATAATCATAAGATAAAGAAAAGATCAATTTTCAGCATTTAATCTCGTAGTCTAACTAAGGTTAAGCAAGATATCTAGTGACTTAGAAAATAAAGGCTTTCGCACAATATCTAGGTTGAACTAGGGTAAAGGAAAGTATTAAGAGACTATGAGATTCCTTCAGTCATGTTTTCACCAGAAGGTGATGAGTTAAGGTAAGGGTTTTCACAAGGTGAATATGAACCATTGATGTAGCTTTGATCAGGCAGTGGTCGCATTATCTCCAAGTCAAACCATGGGTTAACAAAAGTTTTAGCAACCATCAAAAATGCTTTGTCGCCCAGTCTCCAAACTAAACCCAGGTTAAGAAAAATTTTCGGTGACTGGGAGGTAACCTTAGTCATGCAATCACTAGATGACTAAGGGTTAAGTGTTTGCCAAGGTCAAAAATGAAAAAAGATATGAATCCATTTGCTGGATTTGATGATGTGCTCATTCCTGATTGGTCACAAAGTAAAATAAAGAATTAATAATCTCTCAGTGATTATGAGATAGACTATAGTCACTCAATCTCTAGAAGAAATAAATCAAAGATATTCTGACTATAGTCACCAAATCTCAAGAAAGGTTCAGTCTCTAGATCTCTTGAGAAAGTCAAAATCAGAATAAAACTGTAGAGATTAAGCGACTACCATTGATTTTGTTCTTTATAGATTAAGATATAACAGTTGTCTCTTAATCATTAGATAACATGATGTCATCCCAAAACTGTCAAGACTAAGTGACTACCATCAGATTAAGATCTTGTGGCTGTTGTGAAGTTGCAAATATAAATAAGGAATTGAAAAAATATTTAGTGATAAAGAGACTACTCTTTAGTCTCTAAGTCTCTAAATAGGTGAAGTCGGGTGGTCTCCAGAAAAGGTTTGAAAAGTCAACAAGTTCTAGTGATCAAGAGACTTACTATGTAGTTTCTAAGTCTCTAAATAAGGAAATAAGGAAATGAGACTTAGGAAAGACTATAGTCACCAAGTCTTGGGATAAAATTGGTAAGTAATGAATGTTGTAGCGACTGGGAGATAAACTATAGTCGTTGAGTCTCCGAATGCAGAAAATTAAAAGTAAAAGGACTTAAGTTGGACCATTAGATTAAGATCTAATGGTAGTCATTGAATCTCAAGGAAAAGTCAAGAAAAGCTCAAACATTTAGCAATGGAGAGACAGACTATAGTCTCCAGGTCATAGAATGAAAGATTAAAGTTTCAAAGAGTCTCTAAGTCATGAGATAAAATCATGAAAGGTAAAATCATCTGGCGACTATGATTATATGACTATAGTCTCCAAATCTCATAATAATTTTTAAAGGATAAAATCTTCCAGAAATTTAAAGAGTTCCATTTAGTCATCTGATCTCAGGAGAATGTGAAAAAGTGCTAAATCTTTCAGCGACTGTGATTGGATGTATAGTTGCTAGGTCACTAGAAATCAAATTTGATTACATGTCACTTTCTCATCTCACGGCTAGTGAATTAAAGTTCACAGCATTCCAAGTAATGGCGGAAGTGACATAAATTATAGAGTTTGAAGTCTTGAAAAGGCATGGGCTTTCAATTCTCTGAAATAAATACAGCTAACTCTCACTCATTCTAAAAAATTACCAAGTATTCCAGAAAGCCATAGTTGAAAAAGTATAAGAGTTCTTGAGTTTTCTAGCAATTAAAGAGTTCACAATTTTAGAAGCTTCAAAGGATTCTCACCAACTAATCAAAATGAGTCAACCATCAACCAGTGGAACTTCTACCAGCAAGGGTTCCAAGGAGAAAGCAAAGGAAAGTTTCCTGGATGAGTTTCTCGCTTTGCTACCAAGATCCTCAAAAAATAAAAAGGTTAGTGACAAATGCTTTGTTGATAATTTGAGCTACTATAGAGATGCCAGAACACCTGATGTTTTTAGAATGCTTTTGTTTAAGTATTTTCATAAGAATGTTGATAGTCTTGTGCCTGTATCAAATCCTTGGACCTCAGGGTTAGCCAAGTTAATTGTCCCAGACATCTTCCTAGACGTTGACTTGTTAATTGCATTGGAAAATAGTTATGACCCCCTATCCAAAATAATAAGAAAGCATGATGGCTCAGCTTTAGTTACATTAGAAAGAAATTCTTTCATGAGAGCTTTTGGTATCCACATCCCCATGGCCACAAAGATCAATTTGCAAGCCTATACGAATAGGTACACTCTGGAATCTATCATTGTGTCCAAGGAAATCCAAAACCATGTTCCATGAGGCAATGGGAACTACATTGCAATAGTGGCTGGGTCAACCTCTTACTTTTACAAAGACTTATGTTTCTATGTGAAATATATTGTGTATGGATTATGTAGAGTACTAGGAGTAGATGGTGGGGCAGACAAGATTTGATCTGACATCCTGATGATGGTGTTAGACTCATAGAGCATGCATACAACCAAAGGATATGACTACATTGGGTATGTCATTAATAAAATCCATGAGGGACTTGAGGCAATAAGAAAGAAGGAAGATTCCCCTAGGTTTATGCATTTCTCACTTTTAATGCACCTCATTTTCTTCTACAATGACAACATCATGAATTTGCAAGACCTCAGGCCACAAATGATGTGGAAGGGACATCCAAATATGGTACAGTTTTGGATTAGGGCATGGAGTAATACTTCACAAGAATGTGATTTTAGTGCTTTTCAGAATTGGATGGTGTAGCCAATTCTAATCACCTTAGGAGTGAATCTTTATAGGGTGCCAGGAAAGGCCCTACAACTAATAAGACCTTGTCAATTTATTGACAAATGGGCTAAAGGCCACAACTGGGGAGAATTTTACTATGAAAAAACATTTACTGTGATAAGAATCTATGGGTGCCCCCAACCACCCCATATTCTACCATTCTTTGTTCCACCAAGAATTACTTTTCTAGAAATTATTTGGCAGCTAATGCTAATTGACAAAGAGCATTTAGCCTCCCATAGAAAGGGTACATTTACCCCTAGACACTTCTATGTATGCAACTTCACAATTGGGAAGAATGCATTTGCCAAGTTAAATGATTGGTTGGGCCAATTCAAGATGAATGTTACAGTACCTAGGTATGTTGATATAGAGGGCTTCATTGTAATGCCTAGGAAATATTACACTCCTTCCATTCCTATAAATAAAAGACATAAGGAGTGTCCTGAGGAGGATGTCATCAGGAACATTATAGATGATGAAGAAGTGGAAAAGAGAGCCCATCAACTCGATGAGTTATTCTTGTTGGATAAAAGAATAAAAAAGAAGGGTTTGCCTTTTGAGGGTTTCTTACCTACATTGCCTTCCCTCCAAAGGCTAGACAAAATGATGGAGAATTTCCATACATTGGTCAACTCATTTGAGGACCAAATTGATGACAAGGAAAGAGAAAAAGAAAAACACTCAGAATCAGACTATGGATTTAACAAAACTTCCTAGTTCTTAGGATACCAGTGAGCCTTCTCCTAAGAGACATAAGTTGCAAGTTGGGGAGCCATCACAGGTGAGAACAGTTGAGAATAAAGGAGATAGAGTAAATGAAAAGAAAAGAAAAGATGGTTACAGAAGAAGTTGAGTTGCCCTTGGCCTTAGGTAGAGATGAGAGAATGTTAGAATAGGAGGCTTTCTTGAAGGATGATAATTTTAACAAATCAGATGAATTCAAGAATTTCTTAGTATGGCACAAGCAATAGCAAGTTGAATCAACTATGCAGATCAAAAAAGAAGGCTAGGTACCTGATGAGGCCATCCAAAAGTTGAAATACTATGACCCTGAGTCAAAAGTCATCACCCCTGAGGAAGCTAGGCAATTAGTAAAAGCTAGCAACATGTTCCTTTTACCTCAATAGGATCTAGCTTCAGCTTTTGTGATAGATCAAATGTGAAAGAAAGAAAATGTAAACTTGATTTCAGAGACCCAAGTAGGGGATTTGATAAAAGGGTTTGGATATAGCCCTAAGAATTAGGCATTGGCCATGTGGATTTTATATCCTAATGATTAGAAGCCCTCTCTTCTAAATATATAAGAGAAAATGGATGGGGATAAGATCATATGGTCTATCCACAACACTGGGGATCTTGAGATCTCATAAGTGCTAACTCATTTTCCAAGGTTGAATGAGGACAAGACAAAGAAACTTTCAAAAAGGCACTAGAAAATTTTTTATGATTATAGTGCCTAAGTAAAGGATAGAGAGGTGCTTATTATTAAGGGAAAAGAATTGGAAAAATATGTGGAGGATTTACAACAACAAATCCTCAATATGCCTACTATTACCCCTCAACCACCTGAGCAGCCCCCGAAATTAGAAAACCAAGGTACATATGAGAAAGAGGTAATAGAGGAACAAGTTAGTATGGATCAGTATAAGGTGGCATTGGATGCTTTTTTGAAGATTTTGCAACATAGACTTGAGATGTTTAAAGAGAAAGCAGATGCAGTTCATACTAACAATAAATTCCCTAGATTGCAGAGTGAAGTGAACAATTTTGTTTCCATTTTGAATACCTATCACACATCTTGGTCAGTAAGGGGACCACTATTTGAGAGATTGGCAGCTGTGCAATCTCTTAGGAATGATATCCCTGAATTTATTTTGCAAGTAGGGGATGAGATTCAAAAGATAATTATTGTTTCATCTTTCTTCAAAGGAAAAGCAAGCCAAATAGAGACCAGAATTATAATGTTTGGCCCTAATTTCAATAGATTTGTTCCTCCAATCAAGAATGAGGATGGAGAAATAAAGGGGCTAGATCAGTGGAAGTCATATTTTGATTACTTGTTACCTAAGAAAGAGGCATTTTTCAATGAAAATAATGAATTAGATATTGATAAATTCAATATAGTTTTGGATGAGGCTTTAAAGGATGAGATGGACTTCATAAAGTTCACTAAAAATGTCAAGAAGGTAACTAATGCCAAGTGGGAGAGATAGAAAAAAAAACTCTAGAGTATTCAAGAATTCCATTGGCCAACAAAAGAATAGGTATCCACTTGGGGTGCTCTGACAATGCCCAAAAGGAATATACCTACAACTAATGACATTGGGGATTTAGAAGATGAGTGAGCTACAACAATGCCCCTAACCTATGAGCATAGGGAGAATAGCTAATCATGAAGAGAATGATGTAAGTTAGTCTGTTAGGCAGTCATCATTCACATAACAACTTTGGCAGTTGCTCTGAATACCAATAGACAAAGGTGCAGCTCAAATAGAGATTCAACACAAGAAGAAACAACTTATGGCACCATTTTCTCTCCTTATTATGTTACATCTTAACTCTTTTGTAATCTAGTGCAAAGTCACTATCAAAGCCACCTGAAGCTTTTTGTATCCTTTTCTCAAGGATCCCAAGGTGGTCTCTCTATATATATCCAATGTTAACTCACACCAAAGGGTGGAAAATTACTTATTGTAATAGGAGCATTTTGATTTGGTTTTTGATTCTCAGTGATCGAATTTTTATGAATGTACTGATACAAGAAATTTATCAATAAAATGTACTAAGTTTCAATGTTGTCTCTATGTGTGATTTTGATTTCTCTATGTGTTTAAATTTGCAAGGCATTTTAGATACATCTGTCTACAAGGTAGATAGTGGGATTGAAGCTTGAGTGAGGTCTCTGATATATCACCTTTCATATATGAATTTGATGACCTAATTTATGCATAAGAGGGTAATTTGCAAGGCATTTTATCTGGGGTTTGGGTGTGTTTGTTTTGAGAGATTTGTTGTAAATGTGCATTTATTGACTCTGATGCCCTAGGATTTGGCACTGGTCATTTTCTTAGTTTACATTGGTTTTCATCACCAATCAATATAAAACAATGATTTACTTTAAAAGTTGTGAGAGAATTATGTGACTAAATCTGTATCAGGAATACAGGTTACTATTATGATTTTTAAAAGAATTCAATCTAAAAGTTAATACCCACCTGTAGCTAAAAGCTTGAAGAGAAGAAGGATTTTAGTCCTTAATACCTTAGTATTTACTATTCTTGATGAATCTATTGGGACTGCTAGAGTTACAAATCAAAGTTTTCTCGTTAAGTTTTGATCATCTACAATTTTGAGTACTAACAAAATTGGTGACTCTACTGGGGAACTTATTAAATTATTTCTGCAATAAATTTACTAACAGTTTTGCTTACTATTTATTGTTGTATTTGAAGACTATTATATCAATCTATTCCCACAAATTTGTGGGTGGCAACTCTAAGCTCTGTGTTTACTAGTTGCTGGTAAAATTTTTGAAATTTTGAGTTTCCCTCGTCAAATAGTATGAGTAGGCCAAGGAATACTAGGTCTTATTATAGGGATCATTGTGAAAGTAGAGTGGGTGAGGAATTTCATACACCTAGTAGGAGGTAGTGGTCTAAGAGAGGAATAGTTAATAATCAATCCACTAAACCAGCTCAAGAATATGTTCCAATTCCCACCCAAAATGAAGTCCCGTCATTTTCCCAAAATATTGACTTCCTTAGGAGAGTGAACCCTGAATCTGTTAGTCCTCCTTAGGAGGATGAATTTATAGACATTATGAATTTATAGACATTGGTTTCTTTCCTACACAAGAAAATTTAGAGAAAATTGAATATGCTTCTATTATTGAAACTGAATCTCATGATTCTAAGAAAGTGCGAGAGGAGGTTATTGCTTTGAGGCAAAAGGACCAAGAAAAACTTGAGATTATTTCCAAAAGACAAAAGAGTGGGAACAAGAGATTTATGAGTTATTCATGGAAAGACAAGAACTCATAAGAAAGACAAGAAATAATGAGATACAAGTAAATATTTTAAATCAGAAAGTTACTGGTTTAGATAGTGAGTTTTTTAGAGATGTCCAAGTTTTGGGACAACAAGTCAACAACAATAGGCCAAATCCTGAGAAGATGAGTTTGAAGGTGAAGGCCATGTCTTCAGATAGTTGCATCTATCAGAGGTCAAGAAAAATGAGGATCTTAGAAATAAAGTGATAAATGCATCTAATAAAGGAAAATAAAAAAGTCGCTAGAATTAACATAAATGACCCCAAAGAGAATAGTGCTAATCCTAATATAGTGCCTCAAGTTAGCATGGATCTAGAAAAGGCTAGAAAGTCTAAGGAAGACTTGGCTACCCAACTATAGAAGATAGAATTAGAAGTTGTTGTAGATGAGATGAAAAGGAAAATTGATTTCCTTCATACCAATATAAATACAAATGCTAGCAGTTCAGTCCCTGTTGTCAGTGGGAAAATACCAAAAAATTGGTTAGCTGGTCCTATGTCTAATACCCATGCCTTAGTTTCCAAGCAAGTGGTCCAAGGATCAGTTCAAAATGTGATTCCCAGAGTCCCAATGATTGGTAATCTTGCTGGAACTAATGTGCATCAGAATATTGGAGGAGGTGGGGCCCAAGCTTTACAAAATTTTCAAAGAAGGCTAGTTCATCTGGAAAAATACAGGCCATTGTTCTTTGATGGTATTCCTGGTCAACCTAACATCATCCCAAATGAGGTAAGACACAAGATCCCTAAGTTCACTGGTAATAATGTTATTACATGTGAAGAATGTCTCAAGTCTTTCACTAATAAAATAAATGATTATGAGATTGAGAATGAAGATGTTGTCATGAAACTTTTTGTTCAATCTTTGATAGAAGATGCTAGGGATTGGTACAGAGGTTTACCTAAAAATAGTTTTACCTCATGGGATGAATTTATAAGAAGTTTTAAAGAATGATATGTTGAACATATCAACTCTAGTTACAAGCTAAATGAATTCAATAATATCAAGAAGCATGCAAATGAAAGTATGTCAAAATTCAATAATAGGTTTTAGAAGGGTAAAAGAACAATAAGCTGTCACCCTTTTACAAAGGAAAAGGCTAACAAAATCAAAGCTATTCAACTTCAGTAGTATAAAAATGACATTTATGTTTGGAATTTGAAGATGATTTAAACTAATTAAATGTGATAAAATGGATGAAGTTTGTGATTAATAATTTTAATAATTTTTTTGAATAAGAATTGATATATTATTTTAATTTTGAAAGATGATTTTTCAATTGCTGAAAAATGCTAAAAATTAGGGGTCTAGTTCCCACCAAAAAATTATATGTAAATAAACATTTTTTCCCCTAATTTCAAACTATGTCATAGATGACATATATAGCTAGTGCATAAAGAAATAAAAATTAGTTTGTGACCTATATTTTCTCTTTTATAACAATTCAAATTCCAACTCATTGAAATCAACAGTTTTCATCTCGCAACATATTATTTATAACAAATCTATCCCAATAAATTAAAAAAATACATATTCTTGAAGAGAACTCTCTCCTCTTGTGCACCATATATTTTTCAAATTTATTTAATATGATTTATGATTTTTTTGTTTCTCCGAATCAACATCTCCTTGACTGTTAAAATACCTACTTGCAATATTTTTTAATTACAATAAACTATGTCTAATTAAAACACTATAAAAGCTATATGAGGATATTCTTCACTCTGATCTCTACAAAAGGGTATTGTTTTATTTTTTTAAAAATATCATTAAAAAGATTAGGAGTTATTAAAACACCACTTTTCTGAAATATTTTTATTTTTATGGTAATTAGACTCAAAGTGGTATAAAACATACATTTAATAGATATTTCTAATTAGAAAAGTTAAATAACTTATCTGACTTAGCCATAATGAATCTAACTAGACCATATGTTTGACCAAAAATAATTTTTAGTTAGAAACACTAAAATTCAACTATGTTGATAAGTTACCCAAAAAGGTGACACATGATTGTGCTTTTACCTTGAAGGCCGTGTACAAATTATTCCAAGTCTTAAGATTAGATGATGATGTTTGTTTGACTACATACTTCAATGCTATAGAGGGAAATATGTCTTACCTTTTAAGAGACAAAAGTCCACGTACACTAAGAGATGTTTTCAAATTAGCAATAAATATTGAAATTAATAGAAAAGCATCTGGTCAAATGTATAAAAGGGATGAAGGAAGACTATGGAAAGAGATAAGGCCACATGCTGGGAAACCATCCAAGGAAGATGACAAGGTTGACAAACTAGCTAGTGCTATTAAAGATTTGTCTACTAGATTTGATAGAGGTGGGAAGAATTTCCAAGATAATAGGCCACCTTATCAAAGGCAAGAAAGATTCCCTAGGTTACATGACCAGCCATATAAGACAAACTGGAAGGATGGGAAGCCTATTTTTGACAACCATGAGCCATAAAAGGGCAGGGATACTCCTGATCCTTTGAAGAAAAATGCAAGCTATAATGTGGAGAATATTCCATGGTGTGTGGCCTACAACATGCCTCACTCACCTTTTCAATGTGTCGTAGCTCAAGCTCTAAAATATGAGCTAGAAGATTTACCTACAGGAGACCATGAAGGCTTTGAAAAGCCTGCAGTAAACATGTTCACCACTCAAAGGGTGGATGAATTTGTTTCTTTAGATGATGAAGAGATAGTAGAAGATGTTGACTATAAGAGGAGAACTCTCCCTGCTTATGAGTAACAAACATTTTCCCACTTTGATCATGAGGAATCTGATATTGAGACTGGTCAAAAAAATATGAATAGACTAGAGGTGGAAGGTACTCATTGGAAAAAGCCTAGTAAAGAAGAAATAAAGAATCTGACTATGGTAGCTATTTCTAAGGCTAGATCCTCATACAACTTGAGAAATAGAAAGGTTGATGTCAATCAAGGAGTTCCTAAGTCAATATTTGTCAAGAATGATCCTTAGGGTAAGATTTCTCCTAAACCAGTTGCTTCTACAAGTAAAGATAACAATAACAAGTAGCAACCTGCCATGGTTCAGAATCCTAAGAGAAATGAGGAAAATACTGTTGAACAGACAAATAAAAAGGTTGGTGGAAGAAGAGATTTGTCTGATCTATCTATTGAGGCCCCAACTTTTGACATGAGACATGCTCTATCTAAAATGAAAGTGTCAATCCCTTTGTTAGAGATGTTGAAAATAAAGGAGCATAAGGTAGCAGGTTTGGCTCTGATTAATGAATAAGAGGGCTTTCCTGAGGTGTCAGAGAAGATGAGGCCAATGGCAAGACCTGATATAACTAAAGGAGTCTCCAACTTTTATGCTGGAAATATTGTAACTCAAGAGCCCTCTTCTATTGATCCCTTTTATATTACTTTGGTTGTAAATCATTTCTTGTTAAAAAATTGCATGATAGGCTCTGGTGTTGCAGCTACATTGATTCCCTACCATGTAATGAAGGAATTATGAGTTCAAGTTGATACCTCCAATGGCAGGTGTTATGCTATGGACAATAGAGTAGTTCCTATGGTAGGGACCTTGGTTGGAATAGAGGTCAAGATTGCTACATTCCCTGAGGCCACTTACAAGATGGATGTTGTTGTAGTTGATACCAAACCTCATTATGGTATGCTACTATCAAGACAGTGGGTAGCAGCAGTAGGAGGAAAGCTACAATTAGATCTATCTTATGCTACAATTCTTGTGAATGGTACTGAGGTAAAGTTGTATAGAGAAGCTCATTCATCAGTAATTATTGAGATGGTAGCTCCTAAAGATCTAAATTGTTGTGTTGACATTGACATGAAAAACTTCATGATTGAAGAAATAGTGCCACAGCTAAAAAATACTAACCCAATTGTTGAAGAGTTGCTCTTACAACAAGATGGATTATGGTAGTTGTACTTTGATGGTGGATGCTCTAAAGAAGGCTCAAGAGCTGGTGTTTTACTAATATCCCCATCAGGTATTACCTTTAAGTACTCTTTTCTGTTAGCCTTCCAATGTACTAATAACACTATTGAGTATGAGGCTTTGATATTGAGATTAGATGTTGTAATAAAACATAGTATAAGATGTTTAAAAGTTTATGGAGACTCCCAATTAATCATTGCTCAGATTAGATCACAATATGCTGCTAAAGATGATAGACTTAAGTTATACAAATATGATGTATGGGATAGAATTGAATTTTTTGATGCTTTCAATATTCTGTGGGTAGAAAGATCAAAAAATATTATGGCAGACTTCCTTGCGAATGTTGCATTAAAAAGCAATGATGCAACCCTTACTAGAGTATCAAAATTGGAAGTAAAAAGTAGACCTATTGTCCCTAATAATGTTTTCAATTGGAAATTTTTTGAGGATGATAGTGACATCTTAAGATTTATTCAAGGTTTGGATATGTATGAAGGTTAGCAAATTGATTTTGATGCCTATCAAGAGATTGTTGATGGGAAAGATTGTGTCATGGGAAATGAGGTTGTTCAGTTGCCTTCTAATCATATCCCCAAGGGTTTAGTTGAGTTGGAAGGGATGTTCAAAATAAATGACAGTCACATGTCCCAAAATTCCAATGCTAAGGTGGATGACCTAGAAGAAATAAACCTAAGGTCAGAAACTTCCCCTCAAGTTGTTTACATTGGGAAATGTCTCAGTAAGGATGTAAGGAATAATTTAATAATATTTCTGAAAAGATAAAAGCATGTCTTTGCTTGGTCATATGATGATCTCAAAGCCTATAGGGATGACCTATTTCAGCATGAAATTCCCTTGAAAGAAGACACCAAGCCTTTTAGGCAAAAAAAAAGACCTATTAACCCCGTATTAGCTACCAAAATGAAAACTGAGTTGACCAAGCTAAGGGATGCAGGCATCATTGAGCCCATTAGACATTCTTCTTGGGTTTCAAACTTAGTACCAGTCAGAAAGAAGAATGGAAACATAAGGTTGTGTGTTGACTTTAGGAATTTAAATGTTGCTTCACTCAAGGACAATTATGGACTACCTAATATGGAAGCTATCCTTCATAAAGTGATTGGTTGTGATTTGTTATCCATGATGGATGGATTTTAAGGGTACAACCAGGTATTGGTTAAAGAATCAGAGTAGTTTAAGATAGCATTTACTACTCCTTGGGGAACATATGTATATGTTAGGATTCCTTTTGGTTTAAAAAATGTTGGAGCAACTTTTCAAAGGGCAATGGACGTAGCTTTTAAAGACCTTATTGATGTCCTCATGGTTGTGTACCAAGATGATCTAACTGCATATTCTAAAAGAGTTGAAGATCATTGTAATCACCTCAAAAAGGTTCTGATGAAAGCTCTAAAGTATGGTATCTCTTTGAATCCTAAGAAATGTCATTTTGTTGTCACTGGGGGCAATCTACTAGGGCATATAGTGTCCAAAGAAGGAGTAAGGATTGATCCTAAAAGGGTAGAAGCTATTAAGAAATTCCTAGCCCCCAAAAATCTCAAGGGTGTCCAGTCTTTCCTTGGACAAATAAATTTTGTCAGGAGGCTCATTGAAAATTTTGTTGAGTTAGTCAAACCCATTGTCAAGCTTCTAAAAAAGGATGTAAAGTTTATTTGGGATCAAGAAGCACAAGAAGCCTTTGAGAAGATAAAGAAAACAATTCAAGAGGCTCCTATTCTGACATCTCTTGATTATTCCAAGCCCTTCTCTTTATTCAATTTTGCATCTTTTCACACCATTGCAGCAGTCTTGTTACGAAAGGATGATGAAGGATTTGAGCACCCCATTGCATTTTTTAGTAAGTCACTACAATTAGCAGAATTGAACTATGAGCTGATGAAAAAACAAGCCTATGCTTAGGTAAAAGTTGTCAAGGCATTCAGACCTTATTTGGTATGTGCAAAAGTAAATGCATATGTTCCTCATGTTGTAATTAAGGATATTCTAGTACAAAGTGAGGTCACTAGAAAAAGATGTAAGTGGATTAATAGAATCCAAGAGTTTAACTTAGAACTTCATATCACTAAACTTGTCAGAGGTTTAGGACTTGCAAATTTAATGACTGAGGAAAATATGGACCTGATCCAAGTCAATAATGTTGATATCAGTGAAAGAGATGTCACTAGCATTGAAATGGAGCCTTGGTACACAAGCATAGTATTTTTTTCTCAAAAATGCTATTTGCCCAAAGGGCCTTAATGACAATCAAAGAAGAAGCCTAAAATTGCAAGCCCAGAGGTATATACTATTGCAAGGTGATCTGTATTGGAAGGACAGTGATGGAATCTTGCTTTTGTGTCTAGACAAGGGACAGTCTGAGAGGATTTTGAAAGAAATGCACTCTGGAATGTGTGGAGGACACCATTTAGCCAGAGCAACTACTCATAAAATTTTGAGGGTTGGATATTACTGGCCTATGTTGTTCAAAGATACTCATGGATTTGTGATAAAGTGTGAACCATGCCAAAGGTTCTCAAACAAATTGAAGTTTTTAGGAGCTTTGATGTTGAATCCTATAGTGCTAGAGGCCCCTTTTGCTATGTGGGGTATTGATTTCATTGGGGAGTTTACTAAGAAATCTAGTGGAAGACACAACTAGATAATTGTAGGTACTGACTACTTTACTAAGTGGGTCGAAGAAATCCCAAAAAAAAGACTACAAGCATAGTGGCTATTGATTTCTTGATGGATAACATTTTTACAAAGTTTGGTGTTCCTGTCAAAATAGTGATGGATAAGGCCATGACTTTCAGATCACAAGAATTTAACTACTTATATCTAGAGATGGGCATACTAATGTCATACTCATCCCCATACCATCCACAAGCTAATGGGCAAGCAGAATCAAGCGATAAGAGTATTATGCAGATCCTAAAGAAAAATTTAGAAAGAAATAAGAGAATCTGGCATTCAAAGCTAAAGTTGGCTTTATGGGCAGATAGGATCATAGAAAAGAGAGCCATGGGAAAATCTCCTTTTGAGATGGTATATGGTATATGTTATATGGTATTAAATAATTTAATGCCTATTTACAAATTTATACAAGAGGAAGATTTGGAAATGTTTGATCCTCTAGAAAATAGGGTGCTCCAGCTTGTTGAGTTAGATGAAACAAGAAGAGAAGGTCAAAAGGAGAACATCAGACTATAGAAAAACATTAAATATCTATTTGATAAGAGGGAAACTATAAGGAAATTCCAGCCTAAAGACTTGGTCCTTCAATGGAATGCAAGAAGTGAGGATAAGGGCAAGCATAAGAAGTTTGAATCATTGTGGTTGGGTCCCTATATTATCCATTAGGCACAATGGATAATTACCAATGCATGGACAATTTCTAAAATTTTTCTTCAATTGAAATGATTTCTGCTCCATACACAATAGCCTTGTAGTCTATAGGTATGTTTCTTTCCTAGTCATGTGTTATTTTCCTGCAATAGGTTAAGTGTGATTGGTCTGCTACCCAGAGATTCTGGTTTCTTGCTATAAATTGGTGTTTAAGCATCCTTAGAGAGAGCCACTATTCGTAATATTTTCAAGTTTTCAAAGCTGTATTTTAATTTTTGCTCCTTTGAAAGTTTTCCATGCTTTTGTGCTAATTTTCTTGCAATTCTCATGTCCCGGATGTTGAAAATGCATTCCTAATAGTAAAAACCCTAAGTGCCAAGTTAAAAATGCTTATGAAGATCCAAAAACCCTACAAAAACCTAACCAAGTTCTATTTTTCCATTACTTTTTCAAATCACTTAAGTAAGCCTTTAAGCATGTGTGCTATATAATTACCACTTAGTCACCCAATCTTTGAAAGTATTCAGCATATTCCTTTTAGTCTAGTGATTCAAAAAATACCTTTGTCATGCAATCTCTTTAAGTATGGAGAATATTCCTTGTCTTCATGAGACTCAGCAGATGTTTTCAATCGCCAAGTCTCTAAATGATTTTCTTGAGATCTAGCGACTACTACTAATAAATATTTTGAAGGCAACTATAGTCGCTCAATCTCCAGATGCAAAAAGCCTTTAGTTGGGCGATCTCTTAATGAAATAATAAAGTGATCAAGCATTCAGCGATTATGACACTTATCCTATAGTCACTAAGTCTCCAAATGAAACATGGTGGTTATGTTTTCTTTCAGTCACTAGGTCTCCTAGTTCTTAAGTGATTAGTGTTTTTATCCAGCGACTCAATGATTTTTGTAAGTCACATATCCTTAGAATCTTGGCGGTTATGAGGTAAACATTTAGCGATCTAGTGACATTGTTATCTCTTAATCTCATGAGATAGCGGTTACATTTTAAAATGTTCAGCGACTCAGTGATAACTGTAAGATGAAGAAAAGATCAACAGTTGGTGTTTAATCTCGTAGTCTAACTAAGGCTAAGTAAGATATCTAGCGACTTAGAAAATAAAGGATTTTTCACAATCTCTAGGTTTAACCAGGGTAAAGGAAAGTATTAAGAGACTATGAGGTTCCTTCAGTCATGTGTTTGCCAAAAGGTGATGAGTTAAGGTAAGGGTTTTCACAAGGTGAATATGAACCGTTGATGCAGCTTTGATTGGGTGGTGCTCGCGTTATATCCAAGTCAACCCATGGGTTAACAAAAGTTTCAGTGAGCGTGAGAAACACTTTGTCACCCAGTCTCCAAACTAAACTAAGGTTAAGCAAATCTTTCAATGACTAGGAGGTAACCTTAGTCGCACAATCACCAAATGACTAAGGGTTAAGTGTTTTTTGAGGTCAAAAAATGAAAAAAGATATAAATTTGTTTGCCCAATTTGATGATGTGTTCATTCTTGATTGGTCATAGAGTAAATAAAGAATTAATAATCTCTCAGTGATTATGAGATAGACTATAGTCATTGAATCTCCAAAAGAAATAAATCAAATATATTCTAACTATAGTCGCCAAGTCTCTAGAAAGGTTCAATCTCCATATCTCCTGAGAAAGTCAAAATTAGAATGAAACTGGAGAGATTAAGCAACTACCATTGATTTTGTTCTTTATAGATTAAGATCTAACTGTTGTCTCTTAATCGCTAGATAAAAATGATGTCATCCCAAAACTGTCGAGACTAAGTGACTATCGTCAAATTAAGATCCTGTGGTTTTCATGAAGTCACAAGAAGAAATAAGGAATTGAACAAATATTCAATGATAAAGAGCCTAATCTTTAGTCACTAAGTCTCCAGATAGGTGAAGTCGGGTGGTCTCCAAAAAAGGTTTGAAAAGTCAACAAGTTCTAGCAATTAAGAGACTTACTGTGTAGTCGCTAAGTCTCTAAATAAGGAAATAAGGAAATGAGACTTAAGAAAGACTATAGTCACCAGGTCTCAAGATAAAATTGCCAAGTAATGAATGTTGCAATGAGTGGGAGATAAACTATAGTCATTGAGTCTCCGAATGCATAAAATTAAAAGTAAAAGGACTTAAGTTGGACCGTTAGATTAAGATCTAATGGTAGTCAATGAATCTCAAGGAAAAGTCAAGAAAAGCTCAAACATTCAGCGATGGAGAGACAAACCATAGTCACCAGGTCACAGAATGAAAGATTAAAGTTTCAAAGAGTCTCCAAGTCATGAGAAAAAGAATGATAGGTAAAATCATCTGGCGACTATGATTATATGACTATAGTCTCTAAATCTCATGATAATTTTTAAAGGATAAAATCTTCTAGTGATTTAAAGAGTTCCCTTTAGTCGCCTGATCTTAGGCGAATGTGAAAAAGCACTAAATCTTTCAGCGACTATGATTGGCTGTGTAGTCACTAGGTCACCAAAAATCAAATTTGATTACTTGTCATTTTCTCATCTCACGACTAGTGAATTAAAGTTTAGGGCATTCCAAGTAATGGTGGAAGTGACATGAAATACAAAGATTAAAGTCTCAAAAGGGAAAGTGCTTTCAATTCTCTAAAATAAATACAGCTAACTATCACTCATTCTAAAAAATTACCAAGTATTCCAGAAAGCCATAACTGAAAAAAAAAATGAGAGTTCTTGAGTTTTCTAGCAATTAGAGAGTTCACAATTTTAGAAGCTTCAGAGGATTCTCACCAACGAATCAAAATGATTCATTCGTCAACCAACAAAACTTCTACTAGCAAGGGTTCCAAGGAGAAAGCAAAGGAAAGTTTCTTAGATGAATTTCTCGCTTTGCTATCGGGATCATCATAAAATAAAAAGGTTAGTGATGAATGCTTCATTGATAATTTGAGCTACTGAAGAGATTCCAAAACACCTAATGTTTCTGGAATGCTTTTGTTTAAGTATTTTCATAAGAATGGTGATAGTCTGGTGCCTATAACAAACCCTTGGACCTTAGGGTTAGCCAAGTTAATTGTCCCAGACATCTTCCTAGACGTTGACTTGTTAATTGCATTGGAAAATAGTTATGACCCCCTATCCAAAATAATAAGAAAGTGTGATGGCTTGGCTTTAGTTACATTAGAAAGAAATTCTTTCATGAGAGCTTTTTGTATCCACATCCCCACAGCCATGGAGATCAATTTACAAGCCCGAGCCAATAGGTACACTCGAGAATCCATCATTGTGTCCAAGGAATTCCAAAACCATGTTCCACGAAGCAACAGGAACTACATTACAGCAATGGATGGGTCAACCCCTTACTTTTACAAAGACTTATGTTTCTATGTGAAATATATTGTGTATGGATTATGTAGAGTGCTAGGAGTAGATGGTGGGGTGGATAGGATTTCATCTGACATCCCGATGATCATGTTAGACTCAAAAAGCATGCATACAACCAAAGGATATGACTACATTGGGTATCTCATTAATAAAATGCATGAGGGACTTGAGGCAATAAGAAAGAAGGAAGATTCCCCTAGGTTTACACATTTCTCACTTTTAATGCACCTCATTTTCTTCTACAACTACAACATCATGAATTTGCAAGACCTTAGGCCACAAATGATGTGGAAGGGACATCCAATTCTGGTACAATTTTGGATTAGGGCATGGAGTAATACTTCACTAGAATGTGATTTTAGTGCTTTTTAGAATTGGATGGTGCAGCAAATTCTAATCACCTTAGGAGTGAATCTTTATAGGCTTCCAGTAAAGGCTCTACAACTAATAAGACCTTGTCAATTTATTGACAAATGGGCTAAAGGCCACAAATGGGGAGACTTTTACTATGAAAAAACATTTACTGTGATAAGAATTTATGGGTGCCCCCAGCCACCCCATATTCTACCATTCTTTGTTCGACCAAGAATTACTTTTTTGGAAATTATTTGGTAGCTAATGCTAACTGACAAAGAGCATTTAGCCTCCCATAAAAAGGGTACATTCACCCCTAGACACTTCTATGTATGCAACTTCACAATTGGGAAGAATGCATTTGCCAAGTTAAATGATTGGTTGGGCCAATTCAAGATGAATGTTGTAGTACCTAGGTATGTTAATATAGAGGGCGTCATTGTAATGGCTAGGAAATATTACACTCCTTCCATTCTTATAAATAAAAGACATGAGGAGTGTCTTGAGGAGGATGGTATCAGGAACATTATAGAGGATGAAGAAGTGGAAAAGAGATCCCATCAACTCGATGAGTTATTCTCATTGGAGAAAAGAATAAAAAAGAAGGGTTTGCCTTTTGATGGTTTCTTCCCTACATTGCCTTACCTCCAAAGGATAGACAAAACTATGGAGAATTTCCATACATTGGTCAACTCAATTAAGGACCAAATTGATGACAAGGAAAGAGAAAAAGAAAAATAATCAAAATCAGATTATGAGAATAGTGATGGAAGCTACCTAGTATACATCTCTCCTGCTATGGAACAAGAATCTCCTATTAGGCAAGAAGGAGAAAAAAATATAGTTATGGATTTAATATAACTTCCTAGCTCTTAGGATACCAGTGAACCTGCTCCTAAGAGACAAAAGCTACAAGTTGGGGAACCATCATAGGTGAGAACAATTAAGAAGAAAGGAGATAGAGTTAGAGCTCTCTTTCCAAGAAATAGAGCCTATGATCACCAGCTTAGGAAGTAGATCAAGGAGGAGAAAAGAAAACAAAATATGGTTACAAAATAAGTTGAGTTACCCTTGGCCTTAGGTGGAGATGATAGAAATATAGAATAGGAGGCTTTCTTGAAGGATGAATATTTTATCAAATCAGATAAATTCAAGAATTTCTTAGTATAGCACAAGCAACAGCAAGTTGCATCAACTGTGTGGATCGTAGAAGAAGGCTAGGTACCTGATGAGGCCATCCAAAATTTGAAAGACTATGACCCTAAGTCAGAAGCCATCACCCCTGAGGAAGCTAGGCAATTAGTAAAAGTGAGCAACATATTGCTTTTACCTAGGTGGGATCTAGCTTCAACTTTTGTGATAGATCAGATCATAAAGAAAGAAAATGTAAACTTTGATTTCATAGACCTAAATGGGGGATTTGATAAAAGGGTTCAGATATAGTCCTAAGAATTAGGAATTAGCCATGTGGAGTTTATCTCCTAAGGATTAGAAGCCCTCTCTTCTAAATATACAAGATAAAATGGATGGGGTTAAGATCGTATGGTCTATCCACAACACCGGGGATCTTGAGATCTCACAAGTGCTAACTCATTTTGCAAGGTTGAATGATGACAAGACAAAAAAACTTTCAAAAAGGCACTAGAAACTTTTTGATGATTATAGTGCATTAGTAAAGGATAGAGAGGTGCATATTATGAAGGGAAAAGAATTGGAAAAATATGTGGAGGATTTACAACAACAAATCCTCAATATGCCTATGGTTACCCCTCAACCACCTGAGCATCCCCCACAATTAGAAAACCAAGGTATAGAGGAGAAAGAGGTAAAAGAGGAATAGGTCAGTATGGATCAGAATAAGGTGGCATTCAATGCTTTTTTGAAGATTTTGCAACACATACTTGAGATGTTGAAAGAGAAAGCAGATGTAGATCATACTACTTACAATAAATTACTTGGATTGCAAAGTGAAGTGAACAATTTTGTTTCCATTTTGAATACCTATCACACATCTTGGTTAGTAAGGGGACCACTATTTGAGAGATTGGTAGCTACGCAATCTCTTAGGAATGATATCCCTAATTTTGTTTCACAATTAGGGGATGAGATTAAAAAGATAATTATTGTTTCATCTTTCTTCAAAGGAAAAGAAAACCAAATAGAGACAAGAATTATAATGTTTGGCCCTAATTTCAATAGATTTGTTCCTCCAATCAAGAATGAGGATG
Organism: Chamaecyparis obtusa; assembly: GCA_027943335.1. Taxonomy (NCBI): domain Eukaryota; kingdom Viridiplantae; phylum Streptophyta; class Pinopsida; order Cupressales; family Cupressaceae; genus Chamaecyparis; species Chamaecyparis obtusa. The sequence continues at coordinate 330,505 of BSBK01003241.1, read as the reverse complement.
GAGCAATAAAGGGGTTAGATCAGCAGAAGTTAGATTTTGATTCCTTACTGCCTAAGAAAGAGGCATTTTTCAATGAAAATAATGAATTAGATATTGATAAATTCAATATAGTTTTGGATGAGGCTTTAAAGGTTGAGATGGACTTCATAAAGTTCACTATAGATGCTAAGTAGGTAACTGATGCCAGGTGGGAGAGACAAAAAAAAACTCCAGAGTATTCTAGAATTCTAGTGGCCAATAGAAGAACAGGTATGTACTTGGGATACTCTTACAAACCCTGAAAGGAATATACCTGCAATGGATGACATTGAGGATTTAGAAGATGAGTGAGCTACAGCTATGCACCTGACCTATAAGCACAGGGAGAATAGCTGATCATGAAGAGAATGATGTAAGTTAGCTGGTTAGGAGATCATCATTCACATAACTTTGGTAGTTGCTCTAAATACCGACAGGCAAAGGTGCAGCTCAAATAGAGATTCAACACAAGAAGAAACAACTTCTGGCACCATTTTCTCTCCTTATTCTGTTACATCTTAACTCTTTTGTAATCTAGTGCAAAGTCACTATCAAAGCCACCTAAATCTTGTTGCATCCTTTTCTCAAGGATCCCAAGGTGGTCTCTCTATAGATAGCCAATGTTAACTCAAACCAAAGGGTGGAAAATTGCTTATTGTAATAGGAGCATTTTGATTTAGTTTTTGATTCTCAAGAATCTAGTTTTTCTGAATGTACTGATATACGAAATTTATCAATAAAATATACTAATTTTCCATGTATATCTTTTATTGTCTTTATGTGTGATTTTGATTTCTCTATGTGTTTAAATTTGCAAGGTATTTTAGATACATCTGTCTACAAGGTAGATAGTGGGGTTGAAGCTTGAGTTCCTTTCAAGAGAGGGGTAAATCTTGAGTGAGGTCTCTAAGATATCACCTTTCATATATGAATTTGATTATTTGATTTATGCATAAGAGGGTAATTTGCAAGGCATTTTATCTGGGGTTTGGGTGTGTTTGTTTTGAGAGATTTGTTGTAGATGTGCATTTATTAACTCTGATGCCCTAGGATTTTTCACTGGTCATTTGCTTAGTTTACATTGGTTTTCATCACCAATCAATATAAAATAATGATTTACTTTAAAGGTTGTGAGAGAATTATGTGACTAAATCTGTATCAGGAATACAGGTTACTGTTGTGATTTTTAAAAGAATTCAATCTAAAAGGTAATACCCACATGTAGTTAAAAGCTCAAAGAGAAGAAGGATTTTAATCCTTAATACCATAATATTTACTATTGTTGATGAATCTATTGGGAGTGCTAGAGCTACAAATCAGAGTTTTTTGATTAATTTTTTATCTTCTACAATTTTGAGTACTAACAATGTCCACCCTAAATTCAAGCTTCCAGAGACTAATATCTATAAAAATTACATCCTTATTCCCAAAAATATTGACTACCACCAACTCATCTTTACCTAAGATGAATATCTTCTTTGATTTCTTCATCTTCTTATCATTTCAGGTGGTGTCTATGTCCCATTTAGCTAATTCCTCACATACATTATGTCCAATTTTTTTTACCTCCAAATAATAATTAATATTCTTTAAGAGAAAACTAACGAAATTGTCCCCACTTGTTTGGAAATCTGTTATTTTATAATGAGGGCCTTTTCTCTTGAATAAGTGAAAATAATTCATATCTTTCTATGGTATAAATGTTGGGGTGGATGTGTTAGGATCTTTGGAGAAAATGGGAGGAGCTAACTCCTAGAAAACTTCCTTGGACTAGGTTGATTCAACCTTCATTTTTTGTTTTTTTCTATACTCTTTCTCGACTCTCTCGTGTACTGTACTAGTGACATTATCTAAGTTATTGAGCTCTCTCCACTTGGTTTGTTTCCCTAAATTAGTTTGGGAAGTACAGTAATCTACAGAGTGGCCTATGATTGGTATTTATCTAGAGGTGCAATGACAACCTCAGCCGGCATTTCTCCTTGATCATTCTTTTTTTATGGAAAAAGCATACCTTGCTTTCTTCACCTTGTTTGGAGGTGCGAGTCCAACCATGGTGTCTATGACAAAGGCCTAGTTATGCTTTGGGTGTTTCTTTCTCTTGAGCCTAGACACCAACCATGAGGTGGGTCTAAGGCATTAATCTCTATTTTCATAGTATCCTAGAAGTAGACATTGTTCCTCCTTGCCTATCTATTTTCTTAGGAAGGGGGATCCTAGGATTCTCATTTATTGGTTGTTGAGGAGGAGTCTATTGTGGAGGAGGCATCTGGATGCTTGGTTGTGGATTTACACTTGTCCCTATGGATATGGTTTTTTCATGTTCATTGAACTAATCCTTTGTTTCATTTTGTTTTTCCATTTCCTCTTATTGTCTTTTGAGTTTCTATTTCTTTGTGATTTCTTCTCACCTTTTCTTCTCTAAAACCTTCATGGCGTTTCACTGAGAATCTTCCTATTGTTTCCTTTCTATTTATAGTTTTTATTTTTAGAGGGCATCTTGCTCAGTCACTTTCCTTTTCTCCTCTATAAGGAACAATATTTCTTATACTACTCTTTTCTACGCTTCAACCTTCTAGGCCTCTTATTTTTCCTTGAGTAGTTGGGCCTCGTATTCTTAGGCCACTTGTTCATTATGGAGGTATATTTGTTTTTCCTTGGCCTATTCTCTCTCTTTGGCCTCTTCTTGTTCCTTGGCTTTTTGAAGAGACTTTTCCTTAGCCCGCCTCTAGGCCTCAATTTTTTTGGATAGCCTTTTTCTTTTAAGGTGGGAATCTTCATTCTCCCTATCCCCCCCTCTTCTTTTGTGCATGCTCATATTCATGTTTCTTTTTCTCTACTTCTTTTTCATCTTGGAAGAGGGTAGCCTATTCCTTTGGGTTGAGCATCATATTTCTTTCCTCAACCTCTGGGGGGTCAAGCTCTATGTATTTTTTTACCTACTCAAGGATTAGCACCTCTATTGATGAGACTTACTATGGGGGTGGAGGAATCTGGATCTCCAAAAAGGGGACTTATCCTATGAGGTTTAGGAGGTTGGTTCTTTTTTTCTATGGATGTGGTCAAGCTCTAGATATTTTCATCTGGGATCAGATGAATGGGGATTCATCATTAGACAAGGTCTCCTCATTATCCTAATTTATATTTATCAACCTTATTTCTAGCTAGGCCAATGAGCCTTCATCATCTTGGGTGGTCATTATAACAACTAATCCACCAAGAACCTAATCTTCTAGGGAATCCATGTTGAGTGATGTTTGTGGGGAGCCAAGGATTCCATGGACACTATAGAAATCCTATATGTCACTCCTTTCTCTACAATGGATGCTAATTTATGTGCTTGGTGCATATTTTTCCCTAACTCCTTCATCAACACTATTTAGGGAACATTGTCTAGGGGGCATCTTGGTTGGAGGGTTTAACTCCTTTATCTACTTTCTCCTTCCTTTTCTTTTCTTTAGAGCCTACTTGCTTTGTGTCTTGGATCTTTGTGAGCCGCTAGGAAGTTGAAGTTCAAAAATTTCATTGTTGTGAGAAATTAATTCTGTAATAAGAGCCATTATGCTCAAATATTTTGGTTGGTCCCATTAGACCCAAAAAAATGCACAATTATCTTATTTATTTCACCTTGTAAGCTGGGTCCAAAATATCCTCTTCATCCTTGTAATTCTCTAGGATGTCTTAGAGTCCAAAATATCGCATCTAAAGAGTGGTCATCCTATAACATTGGTACATGTGCCTATCAAAATCATCCTGTAAATCTACCCAGAAGTCATAATTAAATTCCTAGAGGTTTAAGCTCTTCAGATCAAAAAATGTCTCATTATAAATAGTGGTGGAAGCACACTTATAATTCCCAAGGGAGAAGGGTAAACTAACTCTAGGCTAATGATTATGAGTAATCAATTCCTATGCATCCAAAATCTACCTACAAAAAATATCCTATATGTACAATCTCAGGGAAGGAGATAAGGCTTCCTAGTAAAACCAACTATCTACAAATATGTACAAGTCTAAAATTAGGTGAACTATCATCCCCATCCTTCTATTAGTGACATTACACCTTGAAGAGAAAAAACCCAACATCTCTAGTTAACCTATTTATTCTATAATAAATAAACACATCATTGGCATGATAAAATTCAGTTGCAAAAATATCAAAATACAGTTTAGGGTAGAACTCCCAGGAGAGGGCATTATTTGGACCATTGCCTTGCTACCCCTAGGTCTTGTGCCTACTTGGAAATGCTTTAGTATAGCCACCAACTAGATAACATAATATTTCATGTAAAATTTGTGTGATTGGGTGACTATGAGAAGCTACTTATTAAGCTGATCTGTAATAACATTGAGTTCTACCTACAACATTACCCTTAGGAGAATCCATAGACCTATGGGTTCCTTTGATTATGAGTCCTCTTTATTTCCTAGGAACCATGATGATATATGTATGCCTCCTAATGATATTCCTACTATGGCTGATAACCCTTCTTCCCATTCTTCTCATGATGAAGATGAGTCTTTAAGAGTTCCTCCTACCCAAGTCCAAAAGCTTTCCCATGACTTTGACAAATTTGAACAATGGTTAACTCAAGAAAACTCTAACATGGAATCCATTTTATTAATTGAAGGTTTAAGGAAGTTGATTCATAATGATGAACATGGTATTAAATTCTTGAGAACAATTTCATATATTGTTGATAGCGATGTTAATCCTCTTAAGGATTGTGCTCAAGATCAAGTTTACACTTAACCTCCTATTAGTGTTGAGACTCCCCTTCCTATTCCTACCTAATTACCTAGTGTCTCTACTTAAAATCCACTTCTCATGACTAAATATGTTTCAAATACTAATCCTATTCATGTTAGTTTTTGGGATAATTCCTAATCTTATTGTTTGTCCTCCTTCTAGTGTCCAGTGTCTCTCACAATTTTCTTCCATGCCTACGAACAAGAATGTTCCATTTTCCTATTCAAATGTTATTTTTCATTTCCCATTATGGTCCAAATATTTCACATGTCCCATACTAATCTCTCTACTGAGTCTACTATCAATAGCCTTTCTCAAACAATTTCTTCCTTGCAATAGAAAATTGCCTCTATGGATCAATCCAAGTTCAATATTCCTACATGTAACATTTATAGCCCTTTGTCCTTGGATATAATTTGTGTTTTAATTTCTCAATACATGGAAATGCCTCACTTAGAGACTTATAATGGTATTTAGGTGATCCCTTGACTCATGTTAAGACCTCTCAAATGTTGTGTAGTGACTTTCCTTAGGATCATAGGTTCATGACTAAGATATTTACTAGAAAATCTTGAGATAAGGCCTTGTAATGGTATTAGTCTTTACCTACTTATTCCATTGGCTCTTACCAAAAACTTTCTAATGTTTTCATACAATAGTTTCAAAACAATATTGGTCCTAAGATCTCTTTGACTTTTTTAATACATTATAAACAAGGTATTAAAGAAAAAGTGATTGATTTCATTAGTAGATTTAAGTATTTGCATTTTCATATTTCTTGTGCCTAATGTTGATATTCAATGTATTTTGGTTTCTAATTTACAAAAATACAGTAGGGATAAGATATTTCTTTCTGAATTCTCTTCTTTTACTCAATTATGTGTAGTGCCTCATAATTATTAGCTTCATGTGAGTCAATTTGAGAGTACCTCTCTAATGGCTCTAGTTGATAAGAGTGACACCACTTCTTATCCTTTTCAAAAGTTTCAAAAACCAAGAGTCTTCATCAAGATCAACAATTCATCAGACTACATTGATGTGAAAGTGACAACAACATCCAAAGATGTGGATCCTTTATCTTATTTGAAACCTTCTCGTAATTTTATACCTCTTTCTAAATATTTGCATAATATGATGTTAAAGTTGATTAATGTTAGTGTCTTAAAACTTCCTCCTATTAATCCAATTGACCCTTCCAAAAAAACCAAGGAATTTGATCCCAAAGCTTTTTACCAATATCATCATGAACCTAGTCATGATACTAAGAAGTGTTCCCATTTGAATACTATTGTTCAAGACCTCATTGATTCAAATGCTATATCTATTGAGGGTGTTAAAGAACAAGGAAACAATATGTTTCCCTTCCAAACCAAAATTTTCAAATCTCTTCCAATTATTTACCTTCTAATTCAACCAATACTATTGAGTCAATAACTTCTTTATCCAGCCATTTTGTTGACTCTTCTATTGTTATGACCTATGAAATTGATAGTACTTGTAGACACCTAAAATTGATTACATAATTTAATAATATTATTTAGTTTTTCTCCTAGGACATCCTATTAATTAAATATTATTATTTGGTTAATTTATCTCATCCCTTAGTTACAAAAAATCAAAAAATTAATGAAAAAATAAAGAGAAATAATTGTCCAGTGCTGAAAACTTGGCAATTCAGGCACCTTGGACAAGTATGTTGGTGAAAACCTAGAAACATGTGCCATACATAGTGGACCATATCATTATCTATCAAACTCCCATTCACTCCATAATATCCAACCACTATCCATCTCGTTTCACCCATCCCTTGTTCCCAAGGCGTCATCCCCATTACATCAACAGAAGAGAACTACTATCCTGCATCATGAGCTTCCTACATTTACTAAGACATGACCTATCCCATATCCTGAGCTTCCTAATATGAATATACTTGTCACTTGTTTGACCTATCCTTATTACCTAAGATTTTGTAAATATTTGTTGTACATAGTGTCCCTAGTTTGTACATATCATCTTGTTTTCCCCGCAGTACCTTTTGATCTCAAAACACATGGCCTGTCATGACCCCAGTATCAGAAAATCTCCTTAGCAAGCATCTCCTATTACTATGATTCTCCAAAGTTCTCTATTTTTCCATCAACAATTCATTTTGTAGTCAAAACCTACCAACTAGGTCCTTGTAGGATGCATCTTTCCTCTTGTCTGACCTAATCCCAACATCCGCAGTTGGTCAACCTCTTTTGGAAAAGGACATCTTTTGGTATTGTCACTTTGATTTCATAATGATTGCTTGGATTTATCAGTTGGTTTTGTGGTCTCAATTGGCTCTCTCCTCAAGGTCGCCATGATCCTTTATATCATGGTGCGCTACAACAGGCTATGTCTTCTGGGGCCAGGTCTTTTGTGCTCTTTTATTTCTACCTATGATTCAGTCAAACATGACCCTTGCACGGTTCACATGTGATCTTATGGATTACTTGGTGCACTTGGGAAATTTTGTTTGTTTGTGGGTTCCCCCACATCATTTCCACCATGTTTCCTTCTAGGGGCATGCATGATACTGGGGAAACCCTTACGTGTCTTTTTTGCATCAGTCCTATGCAAAGCTAATGACATGACCTTGAGTTCCTAGTAACTTTGGTTAGTCCCTTCTGTTGCTATATCAAACTACATGGTGGTATTCCTCTTTGGAATACCTTGTGCTCAAGCTTCACTAAATATCCCCCCTTCTACCAAGCTCCCTAGCTAAAAACACACATCCTTATCCAACCCCAGCAATCATCCTCAAAAAAATCCTCTAAAAACCATCAGCCTCACATCCTTCTTTTCATAAAAACCTCATCAGGATGCAAACCTCTCCATTTCATTCACCCTCACCTCATGTACCTAACTCATCAATTCTGACTGTGCAAATATCTTCTTGTTCATCACCCCCTCATCCTCCCTCAGTGAGGGTTCAGTCAGGCAGTGATATGTTGCACCGCTCTGTCCTCACACCTCACTTTCAACCTTCCATCTGCATTCACATGTTCTCCTCCACCTTCTTGCATGCATTTCATTCATGCCACTCTCCTAGCTTGCATTGTCTCATCTTATTTTATCTCGTTACATCCATGACCTCATCCTAGGTTCATTTTAATTATGCATTATCAGATTCATTATCACATAGGTTCATTTTAATCTTGCATTGTTAAAATTCATTTTAAGGTGCATTCATTAGCTTTCATTTAAGTCATTTATCATTTAAGTTCATTTTAATCTTGCATTGATAAAATTAATTTAAGTGCACTTATTTAGGTCATTTTAGTTCATCATTTATCATCTTACATTGTTAGGGTTCATTTTAAATTCATTCATTATCTTTCATTAGGTCTTTTAGCTCATCATTACCATTTAGGTTCATTATTATCTTGCATTGTTAAGTCATTTTTTATCTTGCATTGTTAACACATTAAAACATCCATATATGCATTTAATCATAACATACATAAATCATGCATATAAAGTATTATATCACATCCTGCATCTACAAATTGTCAAAACATGCATCTCATAAAAACACATCATATTGCATATCACATATCACATAAAGCACCTCGTACCCTACATCACACAAATGTCAGTCTCACAGCATATAGAAAATCACATCATATCCTACATCATCCATGTCATTACATCATGTGCATTCATACATCCATACATTAAATATCATATCCCACCCAACTCATCATGTATATATAAATCATGACAAAGAATAGTACAACAGATACCAACCCAAAGAATGAAAGAATAAATGTTTGTCTCAATCCATGTCCATCCATGAGTACATATATAAATATACATAGGGACTATTCTCTCCATCAATAAATAGCTACAATACAAAAAAATCTGGCTAGCAGCATATCACTATGTATCTGCCTCTCCTGAAGGAGGCTACATATCAAAATCATCACCTAGGGGGTCCACCTATGATGGATCCTACAATAATGCATGTCTTCCCATCAAGCCCTATGTACCTGTACCCTGTACTTGTATGATCCCATATCCTATACTTGAATCTACCTCCATACCTCCTCCTGATGCCTCATCCTCTGCCATCTATATCAAGCCGCTGGCTGACTGCTGTCAACTCTGTTTGTACCCTGACCAATAGCTCCCCTCTCCTGTCCTGTGGGAAGTACCAATCATGGGTGTGCTACCCCTTGTCCTCTAGCTATTGCCAGCCCCTACACCTAAACTCCCACTAGCCCCAAACCCTATGACCAATGGGTGACTCAAATGCCTGTAATGCTGACACCACTCGGTAGGCACTACTGCATGATACACCCCTCAGTACCACCTAATCTACTCACTCATCCTCAAGAGCTCTCACTGGAGGTAGGATACCTCCCATGATCGATCTTGTGACCCTCGTGCAATGGTGTCCACCATGTGCTGCTAGATAGTAATGTCCCTCTCTCCCTGTAAATGGTCTCATTGTGACCTCTCTCTCCCCTCAGCTAATCTCTCTCTGCAAGCAACATATACCTCTCCCGCCTTAGTTGATCTCACTCATCAATCATCATCAAACTATCCTCTATGGCCTACATTAATGATGTTATCAAACTATCCCTCTTCCCTCTCAAATTGTCCCGCTCCCCTACACATCCTGGAGCATCTAACTAGTCTGGTCATATGCAGCCTATAGTGAGGCCAAGCATCTTACTAAATCATCCCCCCCCTCCCGAGGACCCAACTCCTACTACTAGCGATGGCCCTTTTGATAGTGGTGGCCCCACTGGCAGTGGTGTCCCTACTAGTGGTGGTGGCTCTCTAAGTGGTGGTATTCTAGTTGGTGGTGGTGGTCCTATGGGTACCTATGCTATAGGTGCCTATCCCCCCACTCTGTCTCCTCCTCCTCCATCTCCCCTTATCCACATCCATGCCAGCTCCTCCCCCCTCCATCCCCACCTCTGTCTTTGTCTCCATCTCTGCCTCCACCCCCATCTCCTTCCCCCCCTTTGTCTCCATCTCCATCTCCTCCTTTCCCTCTCCCTCTCCCTCCTCTCCTCCCTTGGCCCCTATAAATGGGTGTTGCTCCCTCCCCATCATGTAACCATGATCTCCCCACTAGTCTCAGAGGACAAAACCACTCAACATATGTCGGTGTGGTCCTGATATTCATCGCTCCACCCACCCAATCCCATTGAAATCATTACATGGCCTGATACTTGGCCAGTAACCCTATCCTATCCTATGCTAGCCCAAACTTGGACACCCACTCTCGTGTGGCCCACTGATACCACCATGCTAGCCTTGGCACATCCTATCTGAAACCAAACTATCATGTGGGCCTATCCAGCTTGTACTACTATATAATATAATCTCATCTCCCTGTCAAAAATGTCGACAGTGAGGTATATGGTAGCTCCTTGTCATCCTCTTCCCATCATGTGTGACCTAGATATGGTCATTAGGTGATCCCATCCTAGATCCCATCTAGTGTCTCCCACCAGAAGTCTATGTCTGTGCCCCCTGGTATGTCACAAGATCTCCCCATCTGTAAGCCACAGGATCCTCTGGCTGCCTATCCACGTAGCCTAAAGGTCATAACATGGCTATGTGCTCTCATACCCACACCTATAGGAGAGAAGTGAAACTAAAGCTCCTCCCCATAGTCATCATCCCATGATAGATGATCTAATGAAGATCTATATACATCTCAGCCAATATCAGTGTCCTGCAGGCTGTTAGGACCCCTGCATCCATAATCTGCAAGATCCTTGAGATCAATGCTAACATCACCCCTGCCCCCTGGTGTTTGGGGCAAGGTACCCTAACACTATTCTACATACGAAGAAGTATATTTTTTGTGTCATTAGTGCTACTACTGCATGCTCTATCAAGGCTAACTGCCTATGCCATGGGACACGTGCTACACCTAGCCCTAGTAATAGGGCTACTACCTGTAACTATGTATATATCCCCGCTACCACTGGTGTGCCTCGAATGGGTAGCTAAAATATCCTGTGCACATCCTTCAAGGTTACTGTTATCTCCCTATTCATCAGGTGAAAGGTCCTAGTCTCCAAATTCCAATGCTCATAGAGCACTATCACCAATACCATGAATGTCTGCCTCTGTGGCATCTACACAAAGTAGCCTAGCCTGAGTGCATCCACTCAAGCCCACTCTGCCAAAGTAAACTACCCTCCAACCACTAAGACCAAGGCATGTCACTCAGCTCATCAACCGATCCAATGACCACTGCACCCAAATCAAGTCAAAGTGTCAAATTTTCTTCTATGCCAAAACCTTTTTTTCTTCCCTCATTCCTGCCACCTCCCTTTTTCTCTGCATTCCCACAAATTTTTTTCTCCATGTGTTCCCATAGAAATTCCCTTTTCCCCACAATCCTGCCATCACAGGATCACATTAGTCCACTACCCTTCTATTGATGCAAGAACGCATTCCTGCACTACATGTCTACCCTTCCCCTAGCCCCCTAGGAATGCATTTTTTCTAGACCCCAGATAGTTTTTGGTCCATGAACATGGTCCTGCAAAAACTTCTTGCAGGATCACAGTCCCACCACAAATTCCCCCTAGCCCTAGGATTTTCGTGATCCTGCGATAAATCCTATAACCTCCCCTTCCCCCCTTCCCTAGCATGTTTTGTGGGAATGCATTCTCACAAACGTGGGCACATTCCCATTGATCCTGCGCTTGTGGGATCACTTGTTTTCCTAACAAAACAAGTAATAAATTCTCAAAGAACTCAATGAAAAGGTATATTTTTTGAGCCTACCTATTAGTCAAGAACTCCATGATGCCAAACACTTTAAATGATCTTAGAATGGTGAGTCAATTGCCCTCTCTCTTCCATCTCGTCCTCACTTATCAGAGCTCCAAATCATGATTTATAGGCTCTAAAGTATGCAAATGACTTTTTTTTACCCCTTCGACCCTTATTAATGTCCTTCTGAGCCCTAATTTTCCCTCCCAGATGCCCTTTCACCCACTATTTCTTCCCCTCATGCCAAATCCTGCCACCCATTTCCTTTTTCATCTCTCTTGTTCTCGTATGTCCCCCGTCTTCACCTGCAGCACACCTTTTTCACCTTTTCCTTTCGAGACACCATCTCGGCCCCTTTTTCTTTCCATGCCACCCTCTTGAGGGGGCATCACCCAGTCTAACATCTTGACCCATAATCTGGGGCATTCTCACTACCTAGTCCATTCCTCATGTCGTCTATTATTGATAAAAAAAACATCTTCAAAATAGCGTTATTTTAACACTATATCGAAGGGGGAAAAATGTAGACACCTAAATTTGATTACATAATTTAGTAATCTTATTTATTTTTTCTCCTAGGATATCCTATTAATTAAATATTATTATTTCTTTAATTTATGTCATCCCCTAGTTAATTAATTTAATTAATTAACTATAGTCCAATTAATTATCTAAATGACAAACCTATAGTCTAATAATTAATTAAATCCCTATTCTTCTATTAATTTAAATGGATAGACTTCTCTAATTAAATAAATTCATGAAAACTTTTTTTTCTCTTATTTGGAATTAAATAAATATTTAATTCCAACCCTTAACCGTCAACTAAACCCATCCCAAAAATCCTAACATGTAGCTCATACTCAACCCAACTCATTCACCCATACTAATCCTTCTTAATTAGCTACTGACCCATGATTAGCTAATCCAACCCTCCACTCATTCTCTCTCCTCCCATCACATCCTCCTAAACCTCCCACTTGCCTCCTAATCCAAGCCTAATCATCTCCTAAACATTTGCACAATCATAATCTATGGATTAAGAAATCCTAAGCCAAAGCAAGTGAACCCTCATGTCACATCCTCACATTCCCCGATTCCCTCATCTCATGTCAACCTTAAATGCTCACATATGCCTCTTACACACTCCATCCTTCTCTTACCCAATTGTCCCCTCTCACAACTCCCAAAATGGTCATATTCCCCCACTTCTTCCAACCTCTCCCATTGTGACACTTGTCACAATGAGATGCATTTGTGAAAGCACAATCCATGTGCTCCCCCTGAAGTGCATCTTGACCCTTCCTCATGTTTGCATCTTGACCATCCATTCATCCCTCCTCTTGCCTATAAATTAAGCCTCATTCTCCTTCATTTTCATCCACCTTTTATGCAAAGTTATTATGCTCATTTGAGAGCCAAAAAAATCAAAACAAACTTATAATGCCAAAATCATTCCCAAATCACATCCTTTGAAGCTTGAGCATAGCGTTTGAGCACACATTCCATCCTTGGACAAATATTCTACACACTTGGATGTTAGAAAGTAAAGTCCACCAAGATAACTGAGAGGGGGGGTGAATTAGTTATCTGATGCTTATAACTTTTATCAATTTCAATAGCATTTAACCATGTAAGCAATGTAATTACCAACCATAGAAAGATATTCATACACAATAACCCAATGACACAAGATATGTTGACTAGGGAACCTCTTGATCAAAGAGTAAACCCCGATGGGAATGATGCCCACAAAAGATGCACTAATATGAATATTCCTTATGAAAGGATGGACTCTATTAGGAGTCTTATGAAATACATTCAGTACATATGAATCTCAGTTAGGAGATTTTGAATCCCTGTTAAAAGATTCTAACCCTATTAAGAGTTATGGAAGACAAAAGGACCCACTGCCCAAATAGCTTCAATGGAAAGATCATTGAACACATTATCCAACTAACCTTAAGATTATTCAACAAAATAATATGAAATATGTTACCTCCTTCACTATGCCAAACTGCACTCACTGCTATACCAGATCTCAATTTTAGATCTTTGTACTTCGCATGACTTCCCTTCACAACTGCATTGGCTCTCTTCTTCACTTCATGCATATATTCGCATTCAACTATAATCAATCACTTTCTCATTATCTTGATACATCTTTATACATACTTCACAATAAGGAAAAACATTCCTTCTTTTATACCACACTCAAATAATTACAAATGAGTCGGCATACAATTACAAAATAAAGTTTTCCACAAGCTACATCAAAATTACACAAAACTATCAGCTTCCAAATATAATAACTCTTCACTTGTGTGACCTCAAAGTTTGCGTTGTCATCCATGTCACTATCAATGTGTCTCTAGCTTCCCTTTAACTACACAAAACTAGATTCCATCCCGATTAGGAGATATCATCCAATTTCCACAAACCGCTACTCAGGAACACTACTTGAATACTACTTCCACCAAAATGCTCATAACTTTAATGAATGAATGAATTACTGTCTACACTCTTAACCATAGACATATAACATATCAAATAATATAACCTCAACATCACATATCTCCAACTATAATATAACATGTGCACTAATCAAAACACTATCTACTTCTCTGTGAGTCTCCAGAAGATCACTGTGTTGACATCAATGACAATCATAGTCATGAATGCAACAACAACTGCTATAGAATGACTACCAAGCATTCATTCCTAACAATCTCCCCCATTGGAATTGATGGTAGCATAGATGAAAAACATCCAATGTTCCAAAAATCCAATACTGCAATACTGCTGCTCTGAAAAATCCAATACTGCAATACTGCTGCTCTGAAAAATGCTTCAAGTCCTCTTCATCAATCAAATCTTTCTTCATTTTTCTATTCAGATAGTACAAATGGTTTTTCATGTACACTTCTCCCCCATTGACATCAATGATAGAAATTTCATCATTATGTCAACAACAACTCAATGTCAAAAGACACTATTCAGAAAATACAATCACAAGAGTCCTCATGACTCAGCTCAGATACACATACTCCACCATAGAGGAAGTACCAACATCTAGTCCAAAAGAAAAATAAGGCTCATATACCACTGGATGGATGCAACCGATTGCATCATTACTCAAAAGTAGGCTAGGGCATAACCCCAAGCATACCTCTTAGATACTCAAATGTATCCTTAGGCAAAGGTTTTGTAAATATGTCTGATATCTACTCCTTTGTGCTTATGTACTCCAGTCTGACTTCTTTCTTAGCAACTTTCTCTCTTACAACATGATACTTTATCTCTATATGCTTTGTCTTAGAATGTAATACAAGATTCTTAGACATACTAATTGTACTAGTGTTGTCACAGTGTATGACAATAGGCTCAAAAAACTTTATTCCAATATCCTTCAGCATTTGCTTCATCCAAATTATCTGGTTACAATTGTTTTTTGCTGCTACATATTCTACTTTTTTTGTGCTTTATGAAATAAAATTATGCTTCTTGCTTAGCCAAGAAACTAATCTTCCTCCAAGGAAAAATGCTCCACCACTGGTGCTTTTCTTATCATCAACACTGCCTCCCTAATTAGCATTTGTATATGCACATAGTGTAAAATCATCAGATTGTTCATACCACAATCCATTGTCCATTGTGCCTCTTAAATATTTTAGTATCCTCTTTACTACTGCATAATGTGATTCTCTAGGTTCAGCTTGAAATCTTGATACAATTCCAACTGAATGTGCTATATCAGGTCTTGCATGTGTCAAATACTACAATCCTCCAATCATAGATCTGTATTTCTTCTATTCAACTGCTGGTGTTTCATCTATGCTAGATAGTTTATGTCCTGTAACCATAGGTGTTCCAACTAGTTTACAATTCTCCATTCTGAATCTTTTCAATAAATCATTTAGGTACTTTGTTTGACTTATAAAAATACCATCACTATTCTATGTTATCTATAATCCCAAAAAGTATTTCATCTCACCAATCATACTCATTTCAAATTCAATTTTCATTTCATCAGCAAATTTGTCACTAGCTTCATCTTCTCCTCCAAAAATAATGTCATCAACAAAAATTACTACAACTAACAATCCATTTTCAATTTCTTTTGTGTACAGATTGCTATCATTTGTTCCTTTTGTAAATCCCAATTTTAACAAATACTTGTCCAGTCTTGCATACCAAGTTCTAAGTGCTTGCTTTAGTCCATATAATGCTTTCTTCAGTTTACATACCATGTCTCCTTCTTGAGTCAAAGGAAAACCTTCAGGCTGCTCAATGTAGACTTCTTCTTCCAATTCACCATTCAAGAATGTGGACTTCACATCCACATGATACACTTTGAATTTCTTAAAAGCTGCATAAGCCAAAAACATTCTTACTGCTTCAATTATTGCTACAGGTGCAAAAGTTTCTTCATAGTCAATTCCTTCTTGTTGTGAGTATCCTTTACATACCAATCTTGCTTTGTTTCTTACTACTTCTCCTTGTTCATTCATCTTGTTTCTGAATACCCATTTAGTTCCAATCACATTCTTGTCTTTAGGTCTAGGAACCAATTCCCATGTCTTGTTCTTTTCAATCTGATCTAATTCTTCTTTCATAGCTTCAATCTAGTGTTCATCTTCACAAGCTTCATTAGTAGATTTAGGTTCAATTTGAAAAATCAAACATAAATGTACCTTATTTCTAGTCATAACTCCTCTATCTAGGCTTCTAATAACTTGTCCAACAAGATGATGTCTTGATATATACCTGTTCGGTGTCATAGTCTCAGATCTTCATTCAACTATAGATTCTTCTCTCGATTCCTCTTTGGTTTCTTCAGCATGACTCTCATTCAATAATTCACTGTTAGTCTCATAGAATAATTTAGTAGTTTCAGTGTTAGGTTGAGGATGAGTTCCTTCATCAGATTCATAATCAAGCATTATTTCCTGAATTTTGAACTTTTCATCAACTTTAACATTTGCACTCTCAACAATAGTCTTAGTTCTCTTATTGTAACATCTATATGCTTTGCTTTTCAAAGAATATCCAAGAAAAATTCCTTCATCACTTCTAGGATCAAACTTTTCAATGTCATCATCTCTCTTTATATAACATTTGCTTCCAAAAATTCTAAAATACTTAACTGAGGGTGCATGTCCAAACCATAATTCATAGGGTGTCTTGTCTGTGTCTGCTCTAATTTGAACTCTGTTCATTATATATACTGATGTGTTCACTACTTCTCTCTAGAATATCTTCACCAAATCATTCTCAAATAACATATCTCTTGCTACTTCAGTCATTGATCTATTTCTTCTTTATGCAATACCATTTTGTTCAGGTGTTCTAGGGGATGAAAATTGTCTCTTAATGCCATTCACTTCACAAAAAGTATTAAAATCTCTAGAAGTAAATTCTCCACCTCTATCAGATCTTAAACATCTAATCTTCATTCTAGATTCATTCTCAACTTTATTTTTAATGATCTTAAACTTATCAAATGCTTCAATTTTTTATTTAAGAAATGCAATCCACGTCATTCTTGTAAAATCATCAACAAGAATCATAAAATACCTTTCTCCATAGAATCCTCTAGTCCTCGTAGGACCACTCAAGTATGTATGAACAATCTCCAATTTCTCTTCAGATGTGAACTTCTTACTAGGAAATGAACTTCTCTTTTGTATAGCCATCACACATTCCTTGCAAATCATGTTAGTAGGCTTCATAATCTTAGGAAAATCTCTTACTGCAAGTGTAGTACTCAACTTCACAATGTTATCAAAGTTTATGTGATAAAACCTTCTATGCCATAACCAACTGTCATCAATTTTAGTAATCAAACATGTCATCTTAGTAGGATTCAACTGAAATACATTACCTCTGGTTCTAGATCCAATTCCAATTAGATTTCCATCTTTATCCTTTATCACACAAGTTTTCTCAGTAAACCAAACTTGATATCCTTTATCAACTAACTATCCAACACTCAAAAGATTATGTTTCAAACCATCCACAAAGTAGACATCATCAATATTAGTCTTTCCATCAAGAGTAATAGATCCTATACCTTTAATCAAACAAGGTGCATTGTTTCCAACTCTCACAATTCCTCCATCATAATTGTTAAACTTTATGAACTTCTTCATATCTCTAGTCATATGATGTGAACAACCACTATCTATAATTCAATCAGCTTTCTTTTCAACTTGGGAAACTAAGGCTTTTTCTTCCTTAACATCAGTTTCAGGATTTTCTTCTTTAATTGCTACAAATCCTATTTCATCATTATTCTCAGTATCACTTTCACTTAGAGTTCTTTCAATACTAGCTTCAAGATCTTCATCATTAGCATAATAGCATTCCTTAGATCTTCTAGGCTTGAAATTGTTTCTGTGCTTCTTAACTCTCTTAGGACATTTAGATGCAAAATGACCATATTCTTGACAAGTCCAACATTTAAAAAATTTATTACCGTCTGGTTCTCTCTTTACAAGCAAGGCAATACCTTCTTCAATCTTTCGGTCTTCATTTCTAGATTTGCTATTGTTGCCAGCATAGTCTCCATTCACACTGATGCTTCTTGACAAGGTAGGGTGCATACTAAGAGCACTGAATGTTGTCTCCATTCTAGGTAAGTCTCCTGATAACCTTAGGTTCATCTCTGTTGCTTCCAATCTTCCAAGAAGAGTCTCTCTTGTAAAGTTCATTGTACAAGGTATAACTTGTTCAATCATCTATGTTGTCTACTTAAATATAGGTGTCAATGTCCTCAGAATTTTCCATATTATTTCATTCTCTATCTTTGTTCCTCCACAAGATTTTATCCCTGCAACAATTTCTGACATTCTACCAATATAGCTTCTAATAGATTCATCTTCCATCATTCTAATATCTTCAAATGCACATATCCAATTATGTAACCTAACTCTTTTTGCATGTTCATCACCTTCAAAAGTAGAGGGTAAAGCTTTCCAAATTTCATGAGATTTTTCAAACATTTTACCTGACTGTACTCATTCTCCAGAAGGGTTGTCAAAAGTGCTTCTCTTGCAAGTATGTTACACATGAATCGATCTCTCTCATCACTAGAACATGTCTCAAGATTATCTTCTTCAATTATAGTCTTCTCATTATTTGTAATCAACCAATAACCTGGTCCTAAACACAGTCTATGTGTCTTCATCTTCTCTTTCTAGCTGTCAAAATTTACTCCATCAAATTTAGGGCTTTCTTCCTAAAATTCACCATGGATCTCCTTAATTTGTTAAACTTCTCTTTCAAGGACTTGCTGCTCTGATACCAATTGTTAGAAAGTAAAGTCCACCAAGATAACTGAGAGGGGGGGTGAATTAGTTATCTGATGCTTATAAATTTTATCAATTTCAACAACATTTAATCATGTAAGCAATGTAATTACCAACCATAGAAAGATATTCATACACAATAACACAATGACACAAGATATGTTGACTAGGGAACCTCTTGATCAAAGAGTAAACCCCGGTGGGAATGATGCCCACAAAAGATGCACTAATATGAATATTCTTTATGAAAGGATGGACTCTGTTAGGAGTCTTATGAAATACATTCATTACATATGAATCTCAGTTAGGAGATTTTGAATCCCTATTAAAAGATTCTAACCCTGTTAAGAGTTATGGAAGACAGAAGGACCCACTACCCAAACAGCTTCAATGGCAATATCACTGAACACACTGTCCAACTGACCTTAAGATTATTCAACAAAATAATATAAAATATGTTACCTCCTTCACTATTGCAAACAACACTCACTACTATACCAGATCTCAATTTCAGATCTTTGTACTTTGCATGACTTCCCTTCACAACTACATTGGCTCTCTTCTTCACTTCATGCATATATTCGCATTCAACTATAATCAATCACTTGCTCATTATCTTGATACATCCTTATACATACTTTACAACAAGTAAAAACATTCCTTCCTTTATACCACACTCAAATAATTACAAATGAGTCGGCATACAATTACAAAATAAAGTTTTCCACACGCTACATCAAAATTACACAAAACTGTCGACTTCCAAATACAATAACTCTTCACTTGTGTGACCTCAAAGTTTGTGCTATCATCCATGTCACTATCAATGTGTCTCTAGCTTCCCTTTAATTGCACAAAACCATATTCCATCCCGATTAGGAGATATCATCCGATTTCCACAAATCGCTACTCAGGAACACTGCCTGAATACTGCTTCCACCAAAATGCTCATAACTTTCATAAATGAATGAATTAATATTTGTGCTCTTAAACATAGACATATAACATATCAAATAATATAACCTCAACATCACATATCTCCAATTGCAATATAACATGTGCGCTAATCAAAACACTGTCTTCTTCTCTGCGAGTCTCCAGAAGATCACTATGTTGACATCAATGACAATCATAGTCATGAATGCAACAACAACTGCTACAGAATGATTGCCAAGCATTCATTCCTAACATTGGAGGCTTCTTAGAGTGAGGTTTGCACACTCTTTTGGTTTTTAGCTCTATTTTGTATTGTCTAATCTTAAAGGTTTTATCTTATTTGTTTTGTTGAATGCTAGCTTAGTTTAGTATTCTTTAACACTACATTTTAGGTATTATAGTACCCAAGCCACAATGTTGTCAACATTATTGAGCAATTTGGACCAACACCCAAAATTGAGCCTAATATTTGCATTACCTTGGATCATAGTGAGACTATTAGGTCACCTAATGGTCCTCTTACATAGTTGTGAAGATTAGTGGTCTTCCTTCTTGTGGAATCTTTATAAATCATACTTGCATGATGAATGTTATAACTAAAGAACACCTTTACACTAGACAACTCCAGCAATATTTCTATGATAAATCTTATGTGTCGATCAAAATATTCAATGGTTTCACTTATCCTACCCATGGTACCATTACTCTTCTTGTAGAAGTTGGTAAGAAAACCTTAGATGTCACATTTGTTATCATCCCAACTTTAGATTAGTTTCAAGTTAGACTTAGCCTTCCTTGGCTCACTTCCATGAAATATATGGTTTCTCCTATCCATAAGTGTTTAACATTTCCCCATGATATATGGAATAATCATCACAATTAATCAGTCTCTATCAACCTATAGCTACTTGAGGTAAATTTTATCTTGATTTATTTTTTCCCTTCCATTCCTCAACTAGTCCAACCTCCTAAAAACAACTATTTATTTATAAAATATTCAACATTAAGAAGATCTATGAACTTAGAAATTCCTCTCCTATATTTCCATCTATTTGCCTCAAACCTAAATTTATTCTTACACATTCCACACCTCCCATTTATGCTTTAGTTCCACATCCTATCTCCTATAAATGATTCATTGTTTCTATCTCTCAACCTAGTGTGGTGTCTTTAATTCTTCCTCCTAGAGAAGAAAAGGACCCGATATTGATTGATCCTAAACCAAATCAATTTTTTTTAAAAACCCAATGTAATCATTGTTACTTTACAAAATCCTCTACAAGTAATTAACATGAAATCAATGATTATTTTGATTAGATTGTCATAGCTAGAAAATAACATTAAGTATAGAGATGGAGAAAGGAAAGACATATCGACATAGACACTATCAGAAAGTATTATTGGAAACAAGAAGTGTTATCAACATAAAGGAAGAGTTATCAGAAAAGAGTATCGGAAAGTGTTAAGGGTGAAAGAAATAAAAGATTACAAATGAGAATGACATCAAATTAGAAAAATGGTTTATGGAAGATCGAGAAACCCTAATCAGGGCAAGCAACTATAAGAGGAGATCTAAGGTAAAGTTCATACATGATGATGATGCTAAGAGATAGATACAGATGCAGACAAATATACAAAGATACAAATCAGAGAATGCAGATAGAATTGAAGAGTTGTGTTATCAGCAGAGATCAAAAAGTAGATAGGAGCAGAAGAAGAGAAAAATGAGATCTGACAAGCTTTAGGGGAAAGCATTTACAGGTCAAATTTCTTGTTGATTTATTCCTAGCAGTTTAACAACAAGATTGTGAAATCCCTTAACTGGGTAGTCTCTAACCGGACTTAGAAGTTCTATTTAGGAACTTATTGTAAATCCTTTAATTGCGTGAATACTATATAAGTGGGATAAAATATCTTAACAGAGTAGTCTTTAACATGACTTTTGATACTACTAACAGGGTATTAGATACTCCTAATGGGATGAAGTCATTCAGAAGATGACACTTATGTAAGCTCTTAACTAGGCACCATATTATTGTAGTAATGAGTTATGGGTATCATCCCCACCCCAATTTTTCCCTCTGACCAAGAGTTTTCTATGACACCAAAATATTGTGTTAAAGTATTTGAATGTTTTTGTGTTATTTGCATGTAATTGGTTATCAATTAGACATTAGACATTATAGTAGCTATTGATATAAGTAATTTAGTGACTATCAATTTATGATTATAAATTTTAATTAGTTTGAATTATCTATGGCACTAATTCACCCCCACCCCACTCTCAGTACTCTACCTAATAAATATACAAGACCCAAATAATAAGCTAAGAAAACCATTTTCAAAAAGAAATTAACTTAGAGAAAGACTACAAATGAGCCTTGATGATCTCGACATATTATCAGAAGATAATATCAATTCTAAGGAAGCTAATGAAACTATACAAGACCTATCATAAAAGAACAATGAATTACTTGAGAAAATCAATCAAATGAAAAAAGAACATGAAAGTCAAGGCTTGAGAATGATTAAAGTACTAGAAAGAATGAGGACTACCAAAAGTATCAAAGAAATTATGGAAACTGGGAAGAGAAATGTTGAAGAAATAATCAGAAACCAAGATTTACTCCTACAAGTACAAATAGAAGAGGTCTAAGAAATAAATTACTTGATAAGAGATATCAGTGACAAGATTCAAAAACTACATGCATGAAATCAAAAGTAGAAGGAAGAAAATGAAGAATTGAGAAACAACCTAAAAGTTGAAAAAGAATATAATGCTAGATTCACAAAGATTAAAAAAAACATGCTAAAAAATGATGATCAACTAAAAAATCAAAGAAAACCAGGTGACACTACCGGATTGGGATATATTGGTAACAACACAATGGAGATTAGAGAATCATCAAAATCAGGACAATGAACCTCTAAAGGATTTAGTAATACAAAAGGTAAGAAATCTTACAAATCTACCTGGTACAAAAGTGGAAAATATGGTCATACTACAAATATATATAGAAGCAAACAAGAAAACATTCTTGAAAATACATACTTCAATGGTTACTGTTACAATTACAACAAGTTTGGTCATAAAGCTATTAAGTGTAGATCTAAAACTATTAATAGAACATCTAAGAAACATTTTCCTAGATATTTCTACAAATTTAATCATTATGGACACAAAGATGAAGAATGTAGAAATAAGGTACCGACAATAATGAAATCAATTTATTATCGAAGAAGAGAAACAAAAAACTCTATTACATGTTTTAATTGTGGAAAATCTAGATACCTAGTATTAGAATGTAGAAAAGAAAGCACTAAAAGAAGAACCAAACTATGGAGACCATTTACATTACCATGTTACATTTGCTCAAATTTTGGTCATATTGCCTACTACTGTAGATATCAATACACTACCACCAATGACACTAAACGAGAAAAGATCATAAATAAAGATCAAGTCAGAGAGGAAATGAAGAAGATCTGGAGAAAGAAGGAAGATGTTACATTATCAATGGAAGACCTTGTGTTGGATGATGTAGGGAATTCATCTACAAACTAAGCAAGTAAATGCTTAGGGACATAGAATTTTATTAAAATATTTGGAAAGTCCCTTAAATAAAATTCAAAGCTAAAATATTCATGAGCATCAAATAGATGCAATGATAATTATAAGAGTAGATAATTTGATGAAAATTATTAAGCATGAGATTACTATCGATGAACTAAGATCACTATCGGTATAAAAGTATTGTCAGCCTACAATAAATATTTTAGTACAATAATCATTGGACACATTGTCATCATATATAACAACACTTATCATAAAATAATCACATTTTGAAAACTTACTACAGAGATCAAAGCTTAAGGAAATATTGTTGTACATTGAGTAATTCATTCTATAGAAAGGATTTAGATGGATTGATCGAACTACAAACCCTAGCAAAGGAACATACCAAAATCACAATGACAGAGAGAGTGGTGTTAGTTTATAGATAAGAAGAGGATGAATTGAAATATTAGCTAAGTACTCTAAAATTCACAAATACGAGTAGAGCTAAAGCATTTTCCTGAATACCATGCTAAGTTATGTTGATAGAAGATGTAAGATCATTTATTCAGTATAAGAAAACTAAAAATTAGTGATGAGGATATAAGGACAGCCTACCAGGAATTATACAGAGATGAAGGAATGTTGAATGAAGAATATGGGCATCTAGAAACAAAAGGACAGACACATATCGTGCATATGCCAAAGAATTTTGAAGTTGAATGGATCAAGTGTGTATTGATTCAAATACATGGAGATTATATCTAGCTAGAAGGAGATAGACAAATTGAAATCACAAAGGAAATCATCAGTATAGTCACAAGATTATCGGCTAATGGGAGAAAATGTGTAAAGAGTTAGATCCTAAAACACAAATTGAAGGTTTGGTCAGGTATAAGAAAGACCAAAAAACTTTTGTTGTGAGAAATATTTTGTATAAGGAAATGAGATTTTCATCAATAATTATTGGTTACAAGATCTATCAAGCAAACCAGTTAGACAATATATCGGGAGGAGAACTGAAAGTTGCATATGAGATTGTTACTGAAGGTAACATATATGACTTAGCATAAATGATACAAAATCAATTGATGGTGAATTTAAGGAAAATAAGAAACAAGGATTAAATTTTGGAGCACTACTGGTATGTATATTCTTTTATATACAAAACTATTTTCCAATCATCGATAGAGTAAATTGGATAGTTAGTGAACTAGTTATGCATCAGATTAAGAAGTACATTGAACAATTGGGAAGTAATTACAATACAATAATATGTAATTATTTTAAAGAATTTCAAGGAAGAATATATGAAAGATATCAGATACCACCTCATATTGTTGAAAAATACAAGAAAGATATATGTTTTCTAGTTAGTAAACATTCATTTATAATCAAAGCAGTAGAGCCACAAATATCTTGGTAATAACCATTTGGATATGGAGAAAAAGGGAATGAACTTATAACAAGTATTGAATAATTGTTGAGTCAACCTAAGGACATGAAAACTAATCAATTTGGAACCTATGAAGAATTGTACAAAAGGGTAACATCAAATGAGAAGAAATCAAAGGAATAAAGCAACAATACAATGAGAAGACAGAAATCAAACATAGTACCAAAGACATATTCCAAGATCAAGGATAAGTTAGCTAAATAGAAACAAACTATCGATAAAGAAGCTGAAGGAGAGCTACCACCAACAAAGAGAACAAGATCAAGAACTGCACAATCTACACTAAGGAGAAATACAAGAAATCAATCAAAAATAAAAGGAAGCACAAGTAAAGGAAGGAAGAAGAATGAACCTAAACCTAAGGTAGAACCACCCAAAGTGAGAATTTTGAGAATGATTACAAACATAGAAAATAAAATATGAAATTATGGAACTATCGCTAAGATACATGGAATCAAATATAAGAAGTGGTCAGAAGAAGATAAGAAAATAATAGAAGATACTATAACTTGTTTCACTTTCACAAGTACATAAGATTTAAAAGAGACCTAGGATGGATTAATACTGAGGAACTACTTGAAAAAATCAACACCAGGTAGAATAAAGCTGCTGAATAGGAGAGACAAAGCAGAGAAATAACCCTGATGCTTACAAAGCCAGAATCAAATGTTGAAGAAATTGATCAATTGATGAAGATAAATGAAAATAGATTTTCTAAAAGGAATAGAAAAGCTAGAATACTAGAAGGATTTCATGATGAAGTAGAAGAAGAAGGATTGAAAAAGTGGGCAATAATATTTAAAGTAGAAATGTCAGAAGAGAAAGAATAAAAAATTGGTAACATATGTGAACAAGGAGAAGACATAGATTTGACAAGCAAGGAAACCCAATAGGGTTTGATGAAGGAAAAATAATTTAACCTACGGAAATACAAGATGAATCTAATGATGAAATGAGTAATGAGAAAAAGGAATAGTTTGAGGATCAGCATACACTATAAATTACAGTTACAAACACTGAACCAAAACAAGATCAGGTATCACATGCTACTGATAGGACACCTATTATCAGTGAGGTAACAAGAGAAGAAATAAATAAAAAATAGATAATAGATCAAGCATGGGATAGGTAACAAATCACAAAATCTAAGGAAGTACAAGTTGCAAGAACGCTGCAAGACATGATAATGATAACAACAACACAAGAGAAGAGAAAAAGAGATTTTGATTATGAAGAAGAAGAAGACCTTGATGAAAGACCTAAATTTGAGATTCTAAAGAGAGATCCTACAAAGATGAATTATGAAGAACAAATTTTATATGTAGAGAAACTCAAAGAGAGAACAACAGCTGAAAGAAAGTTGAAGGAAAACCAAAGGAAAAAGACCATGAAACAAATAGTTAAAAAAATTCAAGCTTACTATCATAGATTATAGTGGATAAAGAAGAATCATGTATGGACCAATTGAAAGCATATGTAGATATAATAGAATCTGATCAAAAAGTGAAAGTAGAACTCACATAAAAGATACAACAGAATTCAAAGACTAATAGAAGAAAAGCTAAGCTAGCAGAAATAACAAGGATACTATCATAGAAACTTGAAAAACTAAAGGAGTTATTGATAGAAGCAACATAAATTTTAAAGAAACTATTTGAGAAAGGAGATACAGTAATTGAGGTGTCATGCATAATAGCTATACATATTGATTTAATGAAAAAACTTATTCAAGATGCAATCGATCTACTGGATACACAAGAATAGAATAATGAAGACTTAATTGACAAAATAATAAGAGTCAAAGGACATATCTGTTGGAGATTTGCCAGCAAGCTAGTGTTGACTGTATGTTTGTCATTAATGACAACATATGGTAAGCAGCATGCATGGAAGGTTGATGGAGAGAGACTTGAGCATATGCTACATGGATATGTTATTAGCATTATATCATGAACACAAAGGCTGATTATGAGCACAAACAGTTGTGTAGCAGTTTGTGTTAGTAGTGTTCCTAACAAAATTACTAATAGAGTTCGGTATGAGATTCATAGTATGGTTATCATGGAGCCTTGCACATTTATATGTATGTTGTAGACATGTGTATAAAGCTATGTTCATGGATGTAGAGTCAGATATGCAGTAGAAGTTAAGTTATGAGTTCATAGTTAAACAGTCACAGTTTCCTGAGTTTACTCAGAGGAGCCGACAGAGATTATATTGGTACAGGAGTTGCACCTATCATTTTGGTATGTGGGCTTGGATTCATGTTTATTGGAGAGTTAAGAATGTTTGGTTGAGAGGATGACATAATTCAACATAAGGAGAAATTATCAGTTAATTTGGTGAAGCCGACAGTGTGAAGCAACATGTTCACTCATATTGAGTTGGACGGGTCCTAGTTTGTGTTGCGTGCTTAGTAGAGCCGACAAAGATGTTATTGTAGAGTTTTATTATTTCTCTAATATAATTTCAAGGTATTTCTAATAGACCGACTTGATTATATCATTTAGAGGAAAGATACTTATAGGTAGTCATTTGTGATTGCTAAGTATGGCACATAGTTAAATGATATAGAGTAGAGCAGAAGGTGTGAAGTATTGAGCCATCAGCATAAGGTCTATGTGACAAAGAAGAAAGTGTATGCTATTCATTGGTACTAATCCAGATAGTAGGTCTACATCACAATTCACCAAACTCCAGATATAGTGTGTATCTATTATATAGAAGGTTGTAGCCTTCACTCCTTTGAGTAGTGAGCTCTCAGGTTCAAAGACTAAAGGTAATGTTTTCAACTTAATCCTAAAGCAAGTTATTTTGTTTCTAAAGTAGATGATAGTTGGTTATGGCACAAAAGACTATGTCACATCAATTTTGACAATATAGTAAAGATAAGCAATGTAAAGGCAGTAAGAGACCTTCCTAGCATTGAAAAACTAGTTGATACAATGTGCAAGGAATGTGTGATGGGAAAGCATGTGAGGATTTCATTCAGGAGAAAAAACAATTCATCAAAGAACAAGTTGGATCTAATACATACAGACTTATGTGGACCAACTCAAACAAGATCATAATATGGTGAAAGGTACTTTATTTTGTTTGTTGATGATTATTCTAGAATGATGTGGGTTGCATTCTTAAAAGACAAATCAGAAGCCTTTGAGAAGTTTAAAATATTCAAATCTAAGGTTGAAAATGAGTCTGGATTGAAGATTAAATGTTTGAGATTAGATCGAGGAGGAGAATTCACCTTTGACAGATTTTATGAGTACTGCGAAGAATATGGGATAAAGAGATAGTTAAGTGCACCTAGAACCCCTCAGTGGAATGGAATAGCAGAAAGGAGGAATAGGATCATTCTTGACACAATGTGCACTATCATGATTAAAGGAAAGGTGGCGCACACCTACTGGAGAGATGTGGTCAATAAAATAGTCTATACTATCAATAGAATTCAGTTAAGGCCTGGCGCAGATATGACACCTTATGAGCTATAGTTTGGGAATGTACCTACAGTCAAATATTTTAGAATATTTGGAAGCAAGTGCTACATCAAAAGAGATGAATCTATTGGCAAGTTTGATGCAAGAAGTGATGAAGGTATTTTTCTTGGTTACTCTACCAAAAGCAAAGCTTATAGATGTTTTAGTTTGAGATTAAAGAAGATCATTGAAAGTGCTCATGTTAAGATTGATGAGAATTTCATGATTCAAGAGAGATATCATGATTATGCACCTTTGATTGAAGAAGAACATAGACCTACTAGTAGTGAAGCAGTTGTTGAAGAAATGTTTGATAGCATTGATGTTCTATACAATGACCCTAAAACAAGTGAAGAAGAAACACAAAAGGAAAATGAGAGAGTCACACCTAATGTTCCTAAGTTCACATCTAGATATCATTCAAAGGAATAAATCATTGGAAATCAGAGCAGAAAAGTCATGACAACATAAAAAGCAAAGAGTTCAGCAAATGATGAACCGATATGTTTACTTTCACAGATTAAACCTTTAAGTGTTGAAGATGAATGTAATGATTCAAATTGGCATGAAGCAATGAAAGAAGAACTAGATTAGATAATTAAGAATGATACATGAGAATTGGTCCCTAGGCCTAGTGATAAGAATGTAATTGGAATTAAGTGGAAATTCAGAAATAAAATAAATGAAGATGGAATAGTGGTAAGAAACAAAGCAAGACTAGTGTGTAAAGGGTATGCGCAAAGAGAAGGAATTGATTATTCTAATACATTTTCCCCTGTGAGAAAATTGGAAGCCATAAAGCTATTTCTAGCCTATGCTACATTCAAGGACTTTAAGGTATACCAGATGGATGTCAAGTCAGCATTCCTTAATGGAGAGCTGAAAGAAGAAGTCTACATAGAATAGCCTGAAGGATTTACCTTATTAAATAGACCTGGTATGATATGCAGATTGAAGAAAGTCCTCTATGGACTTAAGCAAGCCCCAAGAGCATGGTATGAAAGACTTGATGGTTACTTGACAAAGATTGGATTTGAGAAAGGAGCAACAAATTATAATCTATTCATAAGAGAAACATCAGATGGATTGTTGTTGGTTGCTATTTTTGTTGATGACATTATCTTTGGAGGTAATGACAAGCTTAGTGCAGAATTTTCTAAAGAAATGCATAGTGAATTTGAGATGAGAATGATTGGACCTATCAAGTACTTTTTGGGACTAAATGTGTAGCAGACAGATAAAGGAATATTCATAAATCAGACTAAGTATGTGAAAGAGATCTTGAAGAAATTCAAGATGAATGATTGCAAGCTAGTTAGTACCCCTATGATAATAGGATGCAAGCATTCAAAAGAAGATGATTCACCAATAGCAGACATAACCTTATATAATACTATGATTAGTAAACTTATATAGCTTACTCAAACTAGACCAGACATTTCCAATGCAGTTGATATAGCTGGAAGATTTGCAGCAAAACCTAAGAAAAGTCATCTCATGGTAGTAAAGAGGATATTTAGATACTTGAGAGAAATTATAGACTATGTTTTATGGTATCCTAGTTCAGAAAATGTAGAAATTTATGTGTATATAGATACGGATTGGGTAGGATGTGTGGATGATAGGAAGAGTACCTCAAGAGGAGTAGTATTTCTTGGAGATAGGCTTGTCACATGGACAAGTAAGAAGAAAAATTATATTTCTCAGTCAACAACAGAAGTTGAGTATGTTGTAGCAGCATTAAATTGCTCTACAATTGTGTGGATCAAGCAGATGATAAAAGATTTTGGTATTTAGATTGATTATCCTCTTGTTATCCATTGTAATAACACTAGCACTATCAATATGTCAAAGAACCTTGTGATGCATGCAAAGACAAAACACATTGAGATAAAGTATCACTTCCTAAGACAGAAGATTGTAGAGAAAGAAGTAAAGTTGGATTATGTAAGTACAAAAGATCATCTAGTAGACATATTCACAAGCCTTTACCTAAGGATACATTTGAGTATCTTAGGGAGAAGCTAGGAGTAATTTCATTCCCTAAATCTGATTAGAGCTTGCAGGAGTGCATCAGTCCTCAGTGACTAATGAAAGGTTGACTACTATACTTCAAGAGTAGTACCAGTGCTTAACTAAGTGGCACCCTTTGCCATTGATGTCAAAGGGGGAGTAAGTATATAGTCATGAAACAAAAAATAGTAAGAGATGAAGGATTCATCCTTGAAGAAGTTTTGTTGAGGAAATAGAGAATGTTATAAAAGAATTATAGAAAGGGGGAGTAAGTATTTAGCAAGAAGAAACAAAATAGTAAGAAATGGAGGATTCATCCTTGGGGGATTTTTGTTGAGGAAATAGAGAATGTTATAAAAGAAATTCTCATTTGGATTGGTGGTGTTTTTCATTGTTTCCATCAATGCCAAAGGGGGAGATTTTTGGAGATTTGTCAGCAAGCTAGTGTTGACTATATGTTTGTCATTGATGACAACATATGGTAAGAAGCATGCGTGGAAGCCTAATGGAGAGAGCCTTGATAATATGTTGCATGGATATTTTATCAGCATTATATCATGAATTCAGAGGTTGATTATGAGTACAAATAGTTATGTAGCAGTATTCCTGACAGAATTACACATAGAGTTCGGTATGAGATTTACAGTACAGTTTAATGGAGCCTTGTATATTGTAGACATATGTATAAAGCTATGTTCATGGATTCAAAATTAGATATGTAGTAGAAGTTAAGTTATGATGTTCACAGTTAAACAATCATAGTTTCCTGAGTTTATCCAAAGGAGTCGACAAAGATTATACTAGTACAGGAGTTGCACCTATCATTTTGGTATGCATGCTTGGATTAGTGTTTATTGGAGAGTTAAGAATGTTTGGTTAAGAGGGCATGACATAATTCATCATAAGGAGAAAGTATCATTTAATTTGGTAGAGTCGATAGTGTGAAGTGACGTGTTCACTCATATTGAGTTGGACAGGTCCCAGTTTGTGTTGCATGCTTAATAGAGAAAATAGAGATGTTATTAGAGAGTTTTATTATTTCTTTGATATGATTTCAAGGTGGTTCTAATAGGTCAACTTGATTATATCATTTAGAGGCACTATAAAATTTGGGGTCAAATTTTGATGCCAATTTGCAATGCCACTACAATTTGTGTTTGTTTTTTGTGTTTTTTTTGCAAGTGCCCCCGATGGTGTCATAATAGTGATGATATCATCATAATTGTGATGCCCATTTGGTTATAAATAAATAAAAAGAAAAAGAAAGTGTCATTTATAATTTGTGAATTCGAAGAACTGTCGCGAAGATGACACTACACTTTTGTGTGGCATGAAGAGGGAATTCGAGTTTGGCATATGCGAAGAGGCTGGCACCATATGGGAAGAGGGCACTAGCACTTGAGGTAGGCATTCGAGCTTTGTCTTCTCATTAAATCAATTTCAATGGCATTTTTTACATCTTAGCATTGTTAATAGTTGCATTGTTTACATCTTAGCATTTAGAATGCTCAATGACCCACTAGCTTTGAGAGCTAGGGCATCGTTGCTATTACCTTCAAGGCATTGTGTGAAGTGTTTGATCTCTCTTTATTTGTTTTTATATTGATATTCACTATGTGCGTACTCCCCATTTATGATCATTTCACAAGGAAATGTCTTGATGGCTCGCATGCTACAAGCTAGGGCATGATACATTGTTCATGAACTCACTATTTAATACTGGCATTGTTTACATCTTTTTATTTGGAATGTTTGATGACTTGCAAGCTTTGAGAGCTAGGGCATTTTTGCTATTACCTTCAAGGCATTGTGTGAAGTGTTTGATCTCTCTTTATTTGTTTTTCTATTGATATTCACTATGTGTGTACTCCCCATTATGATCATTTCATGAGGAAATGTCTTGATGGCTCACAGGCTGCAAGCTAGGGCATGATACATTATTCATGAGCTCACTATTTAATATTGGCATTGTTTACATCTTTTTATTTGGAATGCTTGATGACCTATGAGCTTTGAGAGCTAGGACATCATTTCTATTACCTTCAAGGCATTGTGTGAAGTGTTTGATCTCTCTTTATTTGTTTTGGTGTTGATATTCACTATGTGTTACTCTCCATTTATGATCATTTCATGAGGAAATGTCTTGATAGCTTGCGGGTAACAAGATATGGCATCATACATTGTTCATGAGCTCACTATTTAAAATTGGCATTGTTTATGAGCTCACTGTTTAATATCTGGCCAGGCCATGTAAATGGTACTAGGCCAACCCAATCAACCCAACAAAATGTGTCATGTTTATCTTTGTCAAATACACTCGTTCACCATTTTGTTCTTGTTCTTCACAAAAATATTGCATCAAAAGTAATTGCAAATAATGATTCAAAGAAAAAAGAAATAACTACAATAGATTAGACCCCAAAAGAATATAGTCAACTACAATAGCTCATAGTCTCAATGAAATAAATAGTGTATAAAATAATATATGGTGCACAATAGCAGCAAGCATACAATGACAACAATAACATTGCATGATAAAATTCAATACTCTTAGTTTTTATTCACATTGCACATGCATAATTATAGATGAGGATTAGTAATAGGGTTTCAGGCATTGCTTAGATCCTTTGGATCTAACCCCATCTTTTCCTTCCTTGTAGGTTTTGGATCATACAAGAGTATACTGGATTGAACCCCAGGTCAACACTTCATTACTTTAGGCAATGTCTGGTACCTTCATTATTTATGTTCATCCACTTATGTATGTTTGCATTCATTCATATTCTTCTGAAAATTGGCTATTAGCGACCATATATGATGATTCTTGATGTTTTTGGGTCATTTGATGAAAAGATGTAAAAGTTTCTTAAAAGTTTATATTTTTTATTTCAATTTTTAAAATCATAAAATGAATAAAATTTAAAGATAACAAATTAAGATAATATTTGTCTTCACTTAAAACAAAAACATAAAACTCATAAAGCATGGTAAAAGAGGGCCCTAACTATGGTAAAATGGGAAAGTTGCCATCTTACACTGCTCTTCATATGGTAGTTGCGAAGGAACTATGTTATAAAATTTCAAGGCATGAAATTTTATACTTTTTGACATCATACTTTGTTCTCCTTAGCATTGAGTTTACAATGTGGGGGACTCGAAGAAAATATATGTACAGTTATAAAATTTCATGCCTTGAAATTTGGCATGAAATT
This sequence comes from Chamaecyparis obtusa, assembly GCA_027943335.1. Lineage (NCBI taxonomy): Eukaryota > Viridiplantae > Streptophyta > Pinopsida > Cupressales > Cupressaceae > Chamaecyparis > Chamaecyparis obtusa. Next base: position 297,004 of record BSBK01003241.1, on the reverse strand, counting down.
TTATAACATAGTTCCTTAGCATTTGATCTTTATATGGCATCCATGACTTGACGTAGGCATTCAAGCTTTGTCTTCTCATTAACTCAATTTCATTTTGATAGAATTTTTTGATTTAATAGAAAAATATAGATGTTAATACTGGCATTGTTTACATCTTTGCATTTGGAATGCTCGATGACCTACGAACTTTGAGAGCTAGGGCATCATTGCTATTACCTTCAAGGCATTGTGTGAAGTGTTTGATCTCTCTTTATTTGTTTTATTGTTGATATTCACTATGTGGTACTCCCTATTTATGATCATTTCATGAGGAAATGTCTTGATGGCTCATGGGCTGCAAGCTAGGGCATCATGCATTGTTTATGATCTCACTGTTTGAGCACCTCATGTCCCTATTTGATTGGTCAGTGCTCTATTTGTTATATTGATGCTATTAGATCAAATAGGGACATCAATAATAAAATAATACACTTATTATTTTGAATTTAAGCTCTAGCATCATGCAATGTTATTGTTGTCAAAATAGTAAGTGTATTAATGTATGATCTAATAGCAGCAACCTCATTGATCATTACCTTTGACTCCTCCATTATTATAGAAGAGATAACTACCTACAACTATATTTCATAATTCATCTTTTGAAGTCATAGGTTAGTTTAACTATTGGACAATGAGCTGATAGGAGTTTCGAATAGATCTGAATAAAAACTAAGAGTATTGAATTTTATCATGCAATGTTATTGTTGTCATTGCATACTTGCTATTGTTGTGCACCTTATATTATTTTATACACTATTTATTTCATTGAGACTGTGAGCTATTGTAATTGAGTATATTCTTTTGGGGTCTGATCTATTGCAGTTGTTTCTTTTTTCTTTGAATCATTGTTTACAATTACCTTTGATGCAATATTTGTGTGAAGAACAAGAACAAAATGGTGAATGAGTGTATTTGACAAAGATAAACATGACACATTTTGTTGGGCTGATTGGGTTGGCCCAGTACCATTTACATGGCCTAGCCAGATATTAAACAGCGAGCTCATGAATAATTATCCTACTACTTACCCTATAATTTCTATATCCACTTACAATAATAAATTACAGAGTTTCACTGTAATTTCTATGTCCACTTCCATTAAAATATATCACTCCTCATGTTATAGAGGCATCCTTCTCATTAAGTGTTACCATTAAAATATATCACTTCTCCTGTTATATAATGTATATGCATACTTGTTTAAAATACCATACCTGTTGTTCTTAAATATTATTACCATTTCACTCAAATTTACATGACATTAAAGCCAAGCCCAAAATGTATACATACGTGTAAGTATAGGAGAAGCTAGATTCTACAACTATTAAAAAAAAAACTATATCAATAGTAGCTTACGAGAAACTATACTTGTGCTTACCACACCATACCTTAGCATCATAATGCTTATCATTTTCAAGCTTCAGCGAGGCTTCATACCATGCAGCGTCTACAAATTTGTATGCAACATTGATTTAGGCTAGAGATAAACTACATGTTTCATGTAAACAACATGGTTGAATGCAATCTTTTTTGCACGTTTTCAAGAGTTTTTCCACCAATACAAGCGTAAATAACGCATTGAACGTAATCTACGAACACTACGTGGTATGAAATCTCGCTGAAGCTTGAAATATATCACTCCTCATGTTATTGTCAAAATTAAATTCAAATATTTCTCAAAACATTTATTCTTGTAGAATTAAGATATCCTGATCTCAATAATAAAACAATCTTTCATAATAGATTTTGAATCACATTAACACACACCCATATTGTTCTGTAGCATAGTTCCTTTTAGAAGTGTATAACTTGACTATGCACATACACAATTGTAGATGAAGATCAATAATAGGGTGTCAGGCATTGCTTAGATCCTTTGGATCTAACCCCATCTTTTCCTTACTTGCAAGTTTTGGATCATACAAGAGCATACTGGATTGAAGCCTAGGACAACACTTCATTACTTCAGACAATGTTTGGTACCTTCATTATTTATGTTCATCCACTTATGTATGTTTGCATTCATTCATATTCTTTTGAAAGTTAATCTTTATGATCTCAAATTCAAAACTGTATGTGTATTATTTTATTACTGATGTCCCTATTTTATTATTGATGTCCCTATTTGATCAAATAGCATCAATAAAACAAACAGAGCTCCAATCAATCAAATAGGGACATGAGGTGCTCAAACAATGAGCTCATAAAATAATATATTTAGTCTTAATAAAATCTTATAAAACAACATATATTGTGTGAAGTGTTTGATCTTTCTTTATTTGTTTTGGTGTTGATATTCACTATGTGGTACACCCCGTTTATGATCATTTCATGAGGAAATATCTTGATGGCTCACGAGCTGCAAGCTAGGGCATTATACATTTTTCATGAGCCCATTGTTTAATACTGGCATTATTTACATCTTTTCATTTGGAATGTTTGATGACCCTCAGGATTTGAGAGCTAGGGCATCATTTTTACTACCTTTAAGTCATTGTGTGAAGTGTTTGATCTCTCTTTATTCATTTTGTTGTTGATATTCACTATGTGGCACTCCTTGTTTATGATCATTTCATGAGAAAATGTCTTGATGGCTTGCAGGCTGCAAGCTAGAGCATCATGCATTGTTTATGAGCTCACTGTTTGAGCACCTTATGTCCCTCTTTGATTGGTTAGTAATCAAACAGTGAGCTCATAAACAATGCATGATGCTTGATCTCAAATTTAAAATAGTAAGTGTATTATTTTATTAAGACTAAATATATTGTTTTATTAAGATTTTACTAAGACAAAGTATTTTGGGTTAGTTTTATGTTGTTTTATAAGATTTTATTAAGACTAAATTTATGATCTAAACTCATAATTATACTTGATATATATATACTTCAAAGGAGGAATTATGAAATATAGTTGTAGCTAGTTATCTCTTCTATAATGATAGAGTGAAAGGTAATGATCAATGAGGTTGCTTCTATTAGATCATACATTAACATACTTACTATTTTAAATTTGAGCTCAGGCATTATATAATGTTATTGTTGTCATTGCATGCTTGCTACTGTTGTGCACCATATTTTGTTTTATACACTGATTATTTTTTGAGACTGTGAGCTTGGTTTTTCTTTCAGAAGTGTACGGCTTGACTATGCACATGCATAATTGTAGATGAGGATCAGTAATAGAATGTCATTCATTGCTTAGATATTTTTTATCTAACCCCTATCTCTCTTTCCTTTGCAAGTTTTGGATCACACAGGGGGCACACTAGATTCATACCCAGTCAAAAATTCATCACTTTAGGCAATTTTTGGCACCCTTATTATATATGTTCATCCTCTTATGTATGCCTATACTCTTGCATTTTCTTATGAAAGTTATTTTCCTTGTATAGTATATACAAGTTAATTTTCATATATATATATACATGTAATCTTTAGATGCAAAATTTATTTTCCTTTACATGTATCTTTGCATGAAATGAACACAAATTAAACAAGATCATCTAATAATGAAAACTAAGGTACTATAGTCACTCATCTAGTAATTAGTTCCCCAAACCATTACTAAAGATTGAACATAAGTCTAAGTCCCCAAATCTATTGTTCTATGTGTATAAAATAATATATGGTGCACAATAGTAGCAAGCATGCAATGACAACAATAACATTGCATGATACCCGAGCTGAAATTCAAAACAGTAAGTGTATTAATGTATGATCTAATAGCAGCAACCTCATTGATCATTACCTTTCACTCCTCCATCATTCTAGAAGAGATAACTATCTATAACTAGGACATCATGCATTGCTTATGAGCTCACTATTTAAGCACCTCATGTCCCTATTTGATTGGTCAATGCTCAAACAGTGAGCTCATAAATTGCGACACTCATTTGGTTATAAACAAAAAGAAAAAGAAAAAGAAAGTGTCATTTGTAATTTGTGAATTCGAAGAGCTACCATGAAGATGACACTGCACTTTTGCATGGCGCGAAGAGGGCATTCGAGTTTAGTGTGCATGAAGAGGCTGGCACTGTGTGGGAAGAGGGCACTAGCACTTGAGGTAGGCATTCGAGCTTTCTCTATTTGATCATAAATGGGGAGTACCACATAGTGAATATCAACAACAAAATAAATAAAGAGAGATCAAAAACTTCACACAATATATGTTTCTTTATAAGATTTTATTAAGACTAAATATATTATTTTATGAGCTCACTATTTGAGCACCTCATGTCCCTATTTGATTGGTTGGTGCTCTATTTGTTAAATTGATGCTATTAGATCAAATGGGGACATTAGTAATAAAATAGGGACATCAGTAATAAAATAATACACTATGTGGTACTCCCTATTTATGATCATTTAATGAGGAAATGTCTTGGTAGCTCGCGGGCTGCTACAAGCTAGGGCATGATATATTGTTTATGAGCTCATTGTTTAATACTAGCATTGTTTACATATTTTCATTTGGAATGCTTGATGACCTGCAAGCTTTGAGAGCTAGGGCATCATTTCTATTACCTTCAAGGCATTGTGTGAAGTGTTTGATCTCTCTTTATTTGTTTTGGTGTTGATATTCACTATGTGGTACTCCCGTTTATGATCATTTCATGAGGAAATGTCTTGATGGCTCACGGGCTACAAGCTAGGATATCATATATTGTTCATGAGCTCACTATTTAATACTGACATTGTTCATGAGCTCACTATTTAATATCTGGTCAGACCATGTAAATGGTACCAGGCCAACCCAATCAGCCTAACAAAATGTGTCATGTTTATCTTTGTCAAATACACGCATTCACCATTTTGTTCTTGTTCTTCACACAAATATTGTATCAAAAGTAATTATAAACAATGATTCAAAGAAAAAAGAAACAACTACAATAGATTAGACCCCAAAAGAATATAGTCAACTACAATAGCTCACAGTCTCAATGAAATAAACAGTGTATAAAATAATATATGGTTCACAATAGCAGCAAGCATGCAATGACAGCAATAACATTGCATGATACCCGAGCTCAAATTCAAAATAGTAAGTGTATTAATGTATGATCTAATAACAGCAACGTCATTGATCATTACCTTTCACTCCTCCATCATTATAGAAGAGATAACTACCTACAATTAGGGCATCATGCATTATTTATGAGCTCACTATTTGAGCACCTCATGTCCCTATTTGATTGGTTGGTGCTCAAACAGTGAGCTCATAAATAATGCATGATGCCCTAACTTGCATCCTGCAAGCCATCAAGACATTTTCTCATGAAATGATCATAAACGAGGAGTACCACATAGTGAATATCAACAACAAAATAAATAAAAAGAGATCAAATACTTCACACAATATATGTTGCTTTATAATATTTTATTAAAACTAAATATATTATTTTATGAGCTCACTGTTTGAGCATCTCATGTCCCTATTTGATTGGTCAGTGCTTTATTTGTTATATTGATGCTATTAGATCAAATAGGGACATCAATAATAAACTAATACACTATGTGGTACTCCCTGTTTATTATTATGTGCCACTAAGAATACAGTCAACTAAAATAGCTCACTGTTTAATAATGCATGATGCCCTAGCTTGCAATCCGCAAGCCATCAAGACATTTCCTCATGAAATGATCATAAACAGGGAGTATCACATAGTGAATATCAACAACAAAACAAATAAAGAGAGATCAAACACTTCACACAATATATGTTATTTTATAAGATTTTATTAAGACTAAATATATTATTTTATGAGCTCACTGTTTGAGCACCTCATGTCCCTATTTGATTGGTCGGTGCTATGTTTGTTATATTGATGCTATTAGATCAAATAGGGACATCAGTAATAAAATAATGCACTTATTATTTTGAATTTGAGCTCATAAAGATTAAGATGTCCTACTGTTTTGAATTTCTATGTGCTTTGAGCCAATGAAATTTTTATCATCATGATGAAGTAATAATGCATTAAATGTCTTACTTATGTCCCTATTTAGTTTTAATTTTATAGTGAATTCATGATTTATAATTCAGTTTTAGCAGCTCAATGTGTTTTAACTCAAGAATACCCCTTACTTGGTTTTCTACAAAGCTTTTGGCAAAATTTGTCAGAAAATGAGAAGCTATGAGAAGGTGACATGAAGCTAATGAAAAGAGGCATCTCCAATTTGTTTTGCAGATATATACATTAAGGATCATGTCAGATAATACAAAGGAATTCTATCAAAATAGGGAGACAATCGCTAGATTGTTGTCTAACTTTCAAAGAGAAGGCGATAACAAATGTTATTGTCCATGCAAGAGTTGTAACGGCTTAATGACAAGAAGAATCAAAATCAAAACAACAAAGAGACATTGTAGAGAGAATGGTCACATGGAAGGGGGGTTTGATTATAATCCAGTGGTAAGTTGTTTGTTATATTATTTTCACAATTAATATACATATGAACCATGGAAGGAGGTTTGATTATCATCATTTTTATATAGGTCGATCTCCCCAGTGTGAATATATAGGAACATGGAGGTGTGAGTATTGAAGTTGAAGATCATGATCCCATGGAAGATGACAATCATGCACCAGAAAACACATTTGAAGATGATGTTATGAATGCATTCATCATTGACACATTTGGTACTGGTGCTACTAGTGTTGATGCTGATGATGAGGATGACATTGATGACGTCCATGATATACCTCTACTTGAGAAGGCAGACACGGCCCTTTACGAAGGCTCTCAATTTACTCTTCTCTCTATTGTATTATTATTGGTGAATTTAAAGGTTATGAATGGTTTATCCAACATAGCAATGTCACGTATGTTAAGGTTTGTCTTATATGTCATTATAGTCTATAAAAGGTGAAACATGTACCTTTAAGATTGTTTATAGTAATGACTTATATTATTTGTTATAGATTGATAGGTGACTTTCTGTTCCCACCATCAAATGTTCTCCCTTGTTCATACCGAGAATTATGTGCCACTATGAAACATATTGGAATGAAGTATCAAACAATAGATGCTTGTCCTGAAGATCATATTATTTATTATAAAGAACACAAAAATGCAACAGAATACCCTAAATTCCATACAAGTAGATATTGAGATGATCAAGTGACAAAAAAGCTACCTCGCAAGGTTCTTCATCACATCCCCATTATTCCACGTCTGAAATGATTATTCAAGTGGAATAGATTGGCACAATTTATGGATTACCATGCATGTGACAAAAGTTGAGATGATATTATTCAAATGCTTGCAGATGGTTCATCATTTATGGACATAAAGGAAAAGTGGCCACACTTTAAAGAGGAACCTCAAAATCTCAAGCTTTCTCTGGCGGCAAATGGTGTCAATCTCTCTGGAGAGATGAGATTTGTTTACTCAATGTGGCCTATTTTTGTTATAAACAATAACCTTCCTCCATGGATGTCAATAAAGAGGGAGCACATTATGTTGGCAATGATTGTTCTAGGTATCTTATTATTTTATAGTTATCTACATGTAATTATAAGTCTTGGAGTGAAATGGCCACAATAATTATCTGATGTTATTGTTAATTCAACTAGGTAAGTATCAAGTGAAAGATATGAATGTATATATTGCACCTCTTATCGACGAGTTGTTGGTGTTATGGAATGGTTTCACTATGTATGACATCTCCCGACCAATTGGACAAAGAGAATTTCAATTCCATGCAATGCTTGTGTGGACAATTCATGATGCTCTAGGGTTGACACATTTCTATGGTATGTTATGGTGAATTCTAGTTGTACGAGATAATTCAAATTCTAAAAATATACATATTTAATCCAATTTTATCATTATTTTGTAGGTCTTCAAACAAAGAGAAAATTTGCATGTCCAATGTGTGGTCCAGAGATGAAATCCTGTCATTCCAAAAGTTTAAGAAAAGAGGTGTTTGATGAGTATAGGTAGTTCCTCCCCAGAAATCATAAGTATCGAAGTGCAGAAAGTCATATTTTCAATGGGTAAGAAGAGACTACATCAAAGCCCCGAAGAATGACACCTCACCTATGGCAATTAGAATATAATAGAATTCAAGGTAGTATCATTCCACGTAATGGTCGATGTTTGAAAATTATATATTTTGATTGTGTTTTGTTGGCTAATTATGTAGTTGATGATCTTGAAGGTCATGAAGGCATCACCGACTAGCTTCCAAAGAGACTAAAATGTTATCCCAAAGAATTTAGTAGGCTGCCCTACTATGAGCATCTACAAATTGTGCATTTGTTTGATACTATGCATATTGGAAATAATGTAATAAAGACATTGTGGAAAATATTGGACAGAAGGCGTGACAAAGAAAAACTTGACAAAATTTGTAGTGACATTCATGATTTCAATCATGCAATGAAAAATATCATTGAATCAAATAGCAATGGAGATCAGATTAATGCAAGTGCTCTTCCTTGGTTATTAACATAGCAACAAAGTAATTCCATAAAAGAAGTGATCCAAAAAATTTGATTTCCTACAGGATTTTCTACAGATATAAGCAATCTCATATCAAAGAAAAATGATTTTGGGTTAGGGATGAAAATGCATGATTAGCATACCTTCATCAAGGTAAGTCATAGTCTTTTATATTTACAATATATTTGTGTAATTGCATTCAATTTTCATTGTATGAAATGACCAGTTGACAATTGTTGCAGTATTTGCTACCCCTATCTCTCCCAAAAAACTTTGACAATAATATCAAATAAATGATATGTGATCTTGGAAAATACATGAGGTAAGTATTGATATTTGTTCAATATATCAAACAAGTAATATATTGTAAAGTCTCATATTTATATATTTATGTCTTGAATCCCTTGTAGGTGGTTGTCATCTAGAGAAATCCATAAGGAAGATATAAAATATTGGAAGAAAAGAATTTGTCGATTAATGTGTGAAATACAAAAGTGTTTACCTCCATCTTTTTTCAATGCACAAGAACATTACCTCATACACCAAGTTGAGGAGATTGAATTGGGTGGACCTATACATGCTAGGTCAATGTGGATGGTTGAAAGACACTTGAAATTTTTTAAGGATTTGGTACAACAAAGAGCACATCCTGAGGGTTCTATGGTTGAGGGATATATGGTATACCATATGATGGTGTATGTTACTCAATATGTTTCTAATCTTGCAACAAAGACCCATATAGATTGCATTTGAGATCTCGACTCAATTAAAAAATTTGAAGGGGAGTACTTGGTGGGCAACGATAGATTTAAGAAAGTGAAAGGTAATAAATTATGAGATGTTATTGTAGTAAATTAATTATTAATCTTCAAAATAAATCTATTGTAAGTTATTTATTTACTTTTGTACGACTGCTAAAGAGTGGGATGTAATACATTTGTTTATTGCAAACAATCAAGATTGGATGATGGCATGGATTGAATTTTGTCAACATGATGGTCATAAATTAACATGGGAATCCATATCTTCATTGGTTATACAAGCTCATCACAATGGAGCTCCCAATGTTACACAAAAGAAAATAGATTTAGCATATGGTTTAAGAAATCACCAAGTACTTGTAAATTTGTTAATTAATCAATCGTATATTTTTCAACTCGTGATGCAATAATTTATACATGTTTGACATTATTGCAGGTGAAACACCACAAGGCTATTTTTGTAATGGTTATAAATTTTGCATCAAAAAGTTGGATGACACAAAGAGAACTTGTGATTTTGGGATAAGTGCAGTGTTCCAGATGACTAATATTTCATCTAGAAATGACTTACATCCTCAAGAGTCACAAAATTGATACTATGGTATTTTGGTTGATATACTTGACTGCGACTTCAATTCCTTCAAATTAGTTCTCTTCATTGTAAAATGGTATAGACTACGACTCAATAAAAATGATCATGATAGAACTATTATTGAACATAACAATGGATTTCCAATGATTAATACAAGGTTGTTTGAGCCAATTGGAGAAGAGCCCTATGTTCTTCCAAGCCAATGTGAGCAGGTATTTTACTTAGAGGTTCCACATAAACCAGGTTGGTTATTTGTTATTAGACATGATCCAAGAGAAATACTGATAAAGTATAATACAATGGAAGAAGATACCGAGGAAGATGAAGAAATGGAAGATGATGTAGAACCATATCATGATCAAGAGCTAGTCGAAGAAGAATATGAAGAAAAAGACGACGATGATGATGATGCTGCTACTGATGACGATGATGCTACTACTGATGAGGATGATGTTGCTACTGATGAGGATGAGGATGAGGATGAGGATGATGATGATGATGATGATGATGATGATGATGATGATGATGCTGATGGTGATGATGATGATGACAATGACAATAGTGGTGGTGATGATGTCGTCGACGATGATGATCTTGATGATGAGATAGATGAAGAAGAATATCATAAGGACATAATAACCCGACCAAAATAACCCTGGACAAAATAACCTAGCCATAATAACCCGAGGACAAAATAACCCAGGGTCATAATAACCCAATCCAAAATAATCCGGAGTCAAAATAACTCCATAAGATTATAGAGAAAGGAAAATAAAATTTATAAATTACAAGTATATTTCTATAAAAAAAAATTATTAAAATTTTCAATTAAAGTGTCAAATTATGAGCAATGCCTCTTCATAATACCTTTTGACTTACATATTTTCATAATAAATCTTATTTAGCTTATTCCCATGAATTTGTCTTTATTTCTGTAATTATTTACCATTTTATAAGTTATTTAAGCATATTAAAAATGTTTTAAGGCTATTTTAGGGGTATATAATGGATATATGGTCTAAAAATGACCTAAATATCCTCTATGGTGCCTCACAATCTCTTTTTAAGCATACTAACTTGATCTAGAATGACTATGGGTTATTTTTTCCATGGGTTATTTTGACCATGGGTTATTGTGACCCTGGGTTATTATGTCCTTGGGTTATTATGGCAGGGTTATTGTGTCCAGGGTTATTTTGGTTGGGTTATTATGTCTGGTTACCATATCAATGACATGAATGAAATGTACAATTATGCCAGATGTTTGGCATGTTCTAATGATTGTTTTATATGTACTACTCTTATTCACCTTGTTTTATATGTCCTACTTATATATCTTTGATCTTTTGTTAAGAGAAATTTCATTCTAAAAGATTGTGTTTAATCTCTATATGCTTAAACAAGCTCACTAGTTAAGATTGTTCTCATTTGTAGTGGGCATGAATAGAATCAAATCACTTCAAAGACATCAGTGTTTAGACATGCACAAATTAGTGACATGATTAAGAAAATTACATTTCTTTACAATTGCATGGTTGTCTTTGGTTTGTCATTTTGTTTTGAGTGTCTAGTGATTTAAACCAAAGACTTTGACTTTGCCAAAAAATGTGCAAGTCTACATTTTTATGTTTCTTTTTATTGTAATTATAATTAGTATGAATGAACAAAATAATGATAATGCAATATTTGTCGAAATAGTGTCGATGACTTCGGTCAATGTGCCTATGTGTCAATGTGATGTTGGCCCATGCATGTTGAAGGTGTCACGCACAACAAGTAATCTTGGGCGTGAATTTTGGGTTTGCCCAAATAGGAAAAAGCTTTGGATACGTAATTATATTTTATGTTTAAAAATAATGTAACAACTAATCATTTTATGAAGAACTGATATACATTTGGTATTGTTAGGGAAATACTAGATGTTAATACTTCGGGTGGGTCAATCAAACCACATTTACATCTACCCCATCTACATCTATACCTGATATAGGAAATGAATGCAACTTGTGCAAGGCTCGAGAGGCAGCTAGTGTCCCCAAGATTGCTTCAATGGTGAAAGTAGGAATCATATTTCTATGATGCCTTCTTTGTGTAGTTTGTGCACTACTTTGTTGGGACAATATACGTAAATGCGGTTAACAGAGGGCTATTGTAGATACTAAATTTTTTTTAAGAATTTATAGTAGATACACATAAAGAACATATACATAAACATGACAAATGAGAAACATAAATGTAGATATCACAACAACTGACAAACATAAAAGTAGGCATCATAATCATAATTTTTTGGAGACACAACATAATTGAATGGTATACCCAGATGATGCAACAACTATATATCGCTCTTCTGGTTCCAAGTTTATATTGCGGTAAACAAAATCCATAGATAAAAAATAAATTTAGAGAGCAGAGGAGAGTGAGAATGACCAAAGTAATATAGGTCCCTATATTATTTTGGTCATTATCGCTCTTTTGTGCTCTCTAAATTTATTCTTTATCTTTGGGTTTTGTTTATGTAGTGTAGACATGGAACTAGAGGAGTAGTTGCATTGCATCATCTGGGTATACCACTCAATTATGTTGTGTTTCTAAAAAATTGTGACCACGATGCCTACATTTATGTTTCTCAACTGTTGTGTCCTAGGACCCCTTACGACCCTTTACGATCCCTAAGAATACATCTTAGATATCTTAAAATGTCATAAAGGGTCATAAGAGGCTCCTAGGAGGGGTCAAATGAGCTTCCTCCTTCACGTGGTTGGCCCCTTTAAGTGGAGAATGTTAAACTATTCTAAAAACAAAGACAAGCTCAATAATGTAAGATCTCAATCCACGTATGAAAAATATATATCAATCCATCTTAATGGCTACCAAATCAATAGATCTTTGTCAAGAACCTAGTCGCAAAGAAACACCATAGACTGCACCATGAACCCGCACATCAAATTCAAACCAAAGAAGTCAAGAAGTCACTTGAATCAGATCTGAATGCAATCAGGTCCACATATATCCCATGAACACATCAGGAAGAATGCATCTCTGATCACTGCACTAACTTCTTGTGCTGGAGCAGTCGCTATCACAAGTCTTGATTTGGTAGGATCCATTCCAAATCTAAGTCTCTAGACTTGATTCAATAATCCACGAGCCACTACCGAATCTAATGCAAAGTTATCTCTAAATTCTACTGGAGCAGTCACTATCACAAGTCTTGATTCAATAGAATCCATTCCAAATCCAAGTCTCTAGACTTGACTCAATAATCTACGAGCCGCTACCGAGTCTACTGCAAAGTTATCTCCAAATGATCCATAACCAAATCATGAGCAGGAACAAGATCTGCAAGAACACTGTTCTGAATCGATACCAACTCAATCGACAAATATATATTTTTAAAAAAAAATGATTGTCGTCGTAACTACGATGACTTCAAAATAGTGATGGTCATAAGTTACAAATATCTGACATCCATCAGTCGCATTAAAAGCATCACTATCAAAAAATAACCATAAACGATGGATATCTATAGTAAATGTCCAACGCATGTCCATCACATGTACAACATAGTCATCATTACAAACCATAAACAATAGATATGCATCATAAACTTCTGATGGATATCCATTGCATTAAAAGCATTTTCATCAACAAACATGTTACAAATGACGGCTACCCGTCAGAAGATTATGATCGGTCACCATCATTTGTTAATTTTTGCGACGGATAGGTATCCCAATTCCGACAGCCACAAACAGGTCCGACGACAGGTTCGCTATGTTGGCACCCTCTTTTTGCAATGGTCATGGTTGTCATAATTATGACGCCTAACAAAACTGTCACTTTTTCTTACTACAAAATTGCAATGCTGGGTGGTGTCGCTTAATCGACAGTTTACTATCTAAATTCAAATGTTCAGCCATTGGAAAAAGGTCTCAAATGTACTAGTGAGGAAAGATACTTATAGGCAGTCATTTGTGATTGCTAAGTATGACACATAGTTGAATGGTATAGAGCATAGTAGAAGGTGTAAAGTATTGAGCCATCAGCAGAAGGTCTATGTGACAAAGAAGAAAGTGTATGTTATTCACTAGAACTGATCCAGACAAGTCTACATCGCAGTTCACCAAACTCTAGATATAGTGTGTATCTGTTATACAGAAGGTTGTAGCCTTCACCCCTTTGAGCAGTGAGCTCTCAAATAGTGCATCCTCACCCCTAACAGGGTTAATTGTAAAAGACTCCTAACAGGGTTTGACCCTTAACCAAGTCACTATACTTATTGCATTGTAAAGATCAACTCCTAACAAGATTGTAAGATCTTCTAACATGGATCATTATACATGTTGGAGATTTTCCTAGCAAGACCAAACTTGAATAAATATGTGGGCTTAACTCTCAGATTGTGCACTCAAGTTTGACAAGAAAGAGTCCAATTGATGAGGATTGAAAGGAATCCTCCTTCTTCTTTGAGCTCCACATCACTCAAGTGGGTATTGCCTTATCTACACCCTCAAGACACCTATGACAAACAATAGGCCTGCAGATACATTATTGTGGAATAGTCTTCAAACTCTTATAGGTATAATGTACCCCAATAGAATCACAAATCTTATGCAATAGCCCTATTTGCATAGAATGAGTTTGAAGACTAGAAAGGACCTCCTACTACTACCAACATGAAGGGAAAAGGTATTTTATTGAATGATTTTAATGTTGGGTTGAAAGGACCCCTGAGATACCCTAAGTCTCTTATAGACCAGTGCCTTATCCAATGGGCAACAGAGTCAAATACATCACTACAACAAGGAGCTATGAAACAAGAAGAAAATATCTCAAATATGTTGATGCCTTACATCAATCATACACCATTAACAAACCTCACTTCAATAATCCACTTGTGTACCCAGATATGTTATCACCTATTCAAAGGATTTTAACCCTCCCCTTAGAAGAGACCTATAAACAAGTAATACATTAACCAACATCTACTAGAAGACAAGCATGAGACACCCTTGATATCCCAACTCATACACATCTAAAAACCAATCTTGAACTCAGTTATCTCTGCGAAGACAACTCTATTGCAAACACATAGGAAATGCAAATAGAAAGATTAAACACCCTTGATGCTATAATCAACAAGTTCGGGATTCAAATGGAGATAGTCTGATAACAGTACAAATATATTGAAGTCTTATACATAAGACAAGCTATTACAATATGCATTATATTCTCAAAACCAGAATGGAAAGAGGGAACCCTACATGCAAAGAAAAAGGAAAATATCTACAGGAAAAGGACCCTTCATGGAACCAGAATAATGGGCATCCAAAATTGTGGAACCCTATACAAGTCAAAAATACAACAATATATACCCTCTAGTCATCTTGGAATCCCAAAGATAGGATGCAACAAGCTTTGAACAACTAGGGTTAGGGTTTCCACCCACCAAACCAACTAGAAACAATTAAAATTTAATGCATTGGATGGAAACCAGGCTATCAGATCCAAGAATGATCCTCACTTATGCAAATTTTCTAAGCAATGTACCAAGGACCATGAATTTGTCATGAAAATCAATCAAATTAGCCACCTGCAACACACCTCGAGCAACTGGTTACCCATATTTTCAATGTATAAACCCTCTACAATCAATCATGGAACTCTCTGGACCACCCTGCAATAGTTAACATAATCAATTTTGCCAGATCCAGCCGCCCAGGCATTCAATTTCAATCCTTCCTGTCACTGGAAACCCACTTAAAATATTTGAATTTGAATTGCAATAGCTAACCAAGCAAGTTTAAAATGCGACCGTCGATTTCATCATTTCTCAGCACATCAGGCGGTCATCATTTAATTCTGTAATAGTCACGAACCCTTTGAAAAAGTCATCGGCCACACCAGTAGTCAACAACTAATCAAAATCAGGCACATCAGTGCCTCAGACCCACTTTACAATCCTCTGATGAAGATACTTTATTAACGGTAGTCGCATGATCGCATAGCATGAAAATTGCCTATGCGAACATGCGACAAATCATTGGCACAACTTTTACTTGCCAAATAACCCCTATCGCTTAGAGTCAACACAAAACATTAGTCACATGATCGCATAGCATGAAAATGGCCTATGCGAACATGTGACAAACCGCCAACATTCACCACATCATTGGCCTTTAAGTTATGGTCCCATTGAGACATCCTCGTTAGCATCCCATTTGCTAAATACATTATAACCTCGAGCCCGCCTGCAAATTCCACCTCAACAGTCTTTCTGACATCATACCCTCCTAGACAATCCTTCAGCCAATAAAAAATGTGCACATCAACACCATCTGACAACTGGACCTACCACATATAAGCCTTCAAATCAGACGACGAGCATAAGATCACATGGCTTTGACACCACCCACGAAAACTTACACCCACCGTTGATCCTCTGCAAATGTCAGAACCCTCTAACAAGCCAGAAAACTAGGTCCCACTGACAACTACCAACACACCACTTCATGGACCAATGAGAAGCTGCCATTTGAGTACATGTAGCAGTGGACCCGCCTCACTTTGTCACCTCTGAACACCTGGAGAATCGGATGGCTGGTGCATGATCTCAAGGGCTCAAAAGATTATATGAGATCATGCGTCCGTCATAGATCTTGAATCTTTGCCAATGTCACTATAGCCTTGACCCCACCCTACCATGTAAGATGCCTCGATGAATCAAAGACTACCATGTTGTAAATAATTGACAAGCAGGCCCCAACTTTTTCTTCGCTCACAGGTCCCTCTGACAACTCGGATATCATCATTTCATTCGGCCAATGAGGAACCGCCATTTGTGCCTACCTGGTAGTGGACCCGCCTGCATATCAGCATCTAATCAGACAGTGGGTGCAAGATTGCATGGGGTGAGAATATTCCATGTGAACATACGCCAACCGTTAGATCTTAAATCTCTGACACCGGGACCCGCTAACATGTTACAAGTCATCACTTGGCAACCAATGAAAAGCTACCACCTGTACTATTATCTGACGACCGGGTCCACATGTATTACCATTTATAAAGAGGGCATAGCACTTCGTGAATACATGACTGAAGAAGAGACAAGCTGCTCATCAGTTCACAAGATGTTAAGATATAACTACCAGACAATGAGAGACTACGTGAACAAACAATCATGTAATCACCGAATAGAAATGTTAACTATCAGAGGACTTAGAGAACTAGCGACTAACTGAGAAATGAAATGCGCACATGCCAAATGGAGACTTAAGTTATTGGGAAAAAGTAATAGAGGAAAAGAACAAGGCCAAGAGAAATTAGGGCTTTTTCCATTCAACAGCCAAAAATTTGAAAATTCAACCTGGGGCTTCAGGCCAGAAGCAAGGAAAAACATTGCAGAGACCAAGGGAAAATGGGTATAGCCATAAAAAATTTTGCAGGTACTAACAATACACTAGTGCAGTTTTAGTGGGTGTCAATTCCCACTGGGGTTTTTACCTATTTAGGTTTCCCCGTAACCAAAATTGTGTTCACATGTTATTGTGTATGTGCTTAATGTTCTTTTGTACTTAATTAGATAAAGAATTGAATCTTGTAGATAACTAATTCACACCCCCCCCCCTCTCAGTTATCTCTTGGGACTATTCCTAACAATATTAGCACTATATATAATTTGAAGAAGAAATGGAATATAGTGTTGATGGATATCATAAATAAGCAAAGAACCATTCAAGTAGTGGTACAAACAAGTTGACACCCAAAGGACACAATTTTTTTTTGCCTTTGGAATTATTGTCTGTATCATCTTAAAATGGAAGCACTTCCATGATAAGAGCATTTAGCCCTCCAAGTAGGTGGTCTGGGGTCATGTTAAGCACCTTGATCAGGTCTTTGCATGTATCTAGCTTTTCCCCCTATAATGTTTGCCTCTGTACCTGATTTTCACTTCAAACCTGCATTTTCTGGCATTCTGGGTCAGGATCTTGAGGTTTTTAACCATAAGGTCAAAGTCAACCTTATGGGGTCAAAGTCAACCTCAAATCTAACCTAGTCAGGATCAACCTCGACCCTAACTTGGTCAAGTTTAACCTTGACCCTGACCTGGTCAGATTCAAGCTCATCCTTGACCCCCTATCCAGATTTCAAATTTCCTTGATTTTCGGGTGTCAGGTTTCAAGGATATTTGTTTTCCCACCTCTGGGTTGCCCATTTTAGATTTTAGAATGGTAAATCCTTAAATTGCATTTAATCTAGGTATATTTTCTAAAGGTTATGACCTAATTGGGATTTAGTTCTCAAAGATGGCCCCTATAGAGGATTGTGCCCTAGTTCACTATAAAATGAGGCCTTCCTCTCTCATTTTCTCAATCAAGTTTTGAGATCAAGCAATCTCTTTTCCAAGAAATTTCATGATAAAGTTTTGTGAGAGCCACCACATCTCAAGCAATTGCAATCTCTTAAGCTCTCAAGTGCAAGCAAGTGAATTCAAGCATTCAAGTGTTCAAGCATTCATCCATCAAGAAGATCCATTTTTAGACATTGAAGGATTCAATCTCTTTGAAGCCCCCTTGAAGATCCATCCTTCTACATTCATCCAAGCCTCCTCATATGCAAAGATCAATTCAAGATTGGTGTTGAAGATCAAATGCCATTGATTTGAGACATCCTACATTCATTGAAGCATTCCTACTTGTGAATTTGAGGATTTGAATCCTCTACAAGGACTTCAACATAAGCGAGGTGAATTGTTTCAATTGCTTTGTTTATGCATACTACATTTCAATTCAATTTTAAAGTTAATATCTAAATTGGGGTTTGACTAAGGCAAACCCCCCATACAAAAAAAACCCCCCTTTTTTATTGTATCTACAGGTGCAAAATTTTGTATCTCAGAGCATACTCGGATACCCTTTTCGGTGAACTTTCTAGATCTGTGAACAAAGTCAGAATCGACCTTCAAATAAAGAATGTAGCCTTTGACCTTTTATGAGGGTCAAAGACTACCTGCCATCAGAAAGACAAAAGATTTCTGAGTTTTCTTCGTCTCGGCATTTCCAATTTTGAAACAAGTTGCAGATTTGTCTGAAAGTTCACACAGACATCAAAAATTAGAATTTTCTAGATTTTCCCTAATTTGAGGTTAGTACTTGTATTTCAATTATTTTAGATTTCAAACATAATTCTACCATAGGGAAATATAGGTTTTTCTCTCTCTTTCATATTCTTTCATAGATTGATTTGATTGTGTATTAACCTCTTAGTTGATCAAATTGGATCTCTCCTTTGAGAATTTGGATTTAGGAGTAGATCTCATATTTCCCCCATATATCACATTTTACACACACATTTGAATAGAGGTGATTCCATTTTACCTCTATTCATTTTGGTGAACCCGACATACTCTCTTTTCTTTTGTGGAATTGGATGCCCTATTGTGTTTTTCCTTTTATCTTGTTGGTATTAGATTTCTCTTTTATGTTAAATCTTGTATGCTAATTAGATTTCAAAAATACAAAAATATTTATGCTTTATGTGTTCTTACTTTAGTTCATTTGCATTACATTGGTTTATGAGCTTTACTACTACTAGTTCTACTTATAACATTCCGGTTAGAAGAAATCATAGACTCATGGGTGCCTTTGATCCTGAATCTTCTTCTCCTTTCCTTAGGATCCTGGATGATAATTTGATTCTTCATGATTCCAATCCTACTATGGAGCAAAACTCTTCTCACTCATCTCATGATGAGGATGATGCTTTAAGAGTTCCTCCTGAACAAGTTCAAAAACTTTCAACTGAACTTGATAAAATGGGCAATTGGCTTATTCAAGAGAACCATAATCAAGATTCCATTCAAGCTATAGAGGCTCTTAAGAAATTTTTTCATGATAGTGATCAAGGTGTTAACCTCTTGCATGGTATTACTCACCTCGTGCATTCAAATGTTAAACTTTTAGCTCAAGAAGCTCAAGATTTAGGGTTGATTCCTCCTACCACTAGTGTTGAACCTCCTTCCAATCCTTTACATAATATTCCTACCTATACTCCTTCTTTGGTGACTGTGGTGATTCCCTCTGTTCCTATGAGTGTACCTCTAGTGTCCTTTCCTACATCACAACCTTCAGATCATAATGTTCCTTTTACTTATTCCAATCTGCTTCCAACTATAGTTCCTAGTGTTCCTCCAGTTGTGTCTTCTATTCCTATAGCTTCTTACACTTTACCTAGTGTGTCTAATGTTGCTACTCCTACTATTTCCTCTAATGATTCAACAATCATTAGTTTGGCTCAAACTGTGTCATCCTTACAACAACAACTCGCTTCCTTAACTCAAAACAAATTTAGTATTCCTACATGTGACACGGGAAGTCCTTTATCCTTGGATATTATTCGTACTCCTACTCCTCAACAAGTCGATATGCCTCATCTTGAGAATTATAATGGAAAAGGAGATCATGTTCATCATGTTAAAACATTCCAAATCCTTTATAGTGATTATGCTCATGACCATAGGATTTTAGCCAAACTGTTTGCTAGAACCTTCCATGACAAGGCCTTATAATGGTATTGTTCCTTGCCTCCTCATTCTATTGATTCCTTTCCAAAACTTGCTAATGCCTTTATTCAACAATTTCAAAACAACATTGGCCCACAAGTGTCTTTGACTAATTTGATGCATTGTAAACAAAGTACTAAAGAAAAATTAACTGAATTTATTGGTAGATTTAAGCATTCGCATGCTCAGATTTCCTATCATGTTCCTGATATTGATATTCAATGTATGTTTATTTCAAATTTGCAAAAGGATATTAGAAATAAGATTCTGCTTACTGAACTGACCTCTTTTCAACAACTTTGTGTAGCGCTTCATCGTTATCAATTACGAGTGAGTCAATTTGAGAGCAACACTCCAATGGCTCCTGTTCTAATTGATAAGAGTGATGCTGCTCCTAATCAAAACAAATTTCAAAAATTCAACAACTATGTCAAGATAAACAAACAAGTGAATGTAGTTGCTGATCAAGTTGTTGTTGCATCTCACAATGCCACTTCTGCATCCACTACTTTTCGATTAAATCATATGTTTACTCCTCTTTCCAAACCTTTACATTCTATTATGAATAGGTTTTTAGCTGCTAATATGATTACTTTACCTCCTATTCAACCTCTTTTACCTGCTACGATTGCATCTAAATCTTTTGATCAAAATGCTTTTTGTCAATATCATCGTCAGAATGGTCATGATACTAAGAAGTGTTATTCTTTAAAACATAAGGTTCAAGACTTAATTGACTCTAATGCCTTATTTGTCGATAATCATGATGGCAGTGGGAGCAAATTTGTCTCTCCCCCTAATCAAAACCTTCAAATCTATATGAATCCTTTACCTACGCATGATACTAATACCATTGCTCAACCATTTTCTATGGAAATTGTGTATGATTCTAAGATGGATGATCTCAATCATGTTGCTAATAAAGTGGAGCATGTTGGTCAATCTATATCTCCACCTCAAACTCAACCTCAACCTCAACCTCAACCTCAACCTCAGATTCAACCTCAAGTTCAATCCCAACCTCAACCAAAACCTAAACCTAAACTGAAAACTTAACCAAAACCTCAACAACAACCTAAGAATAAAAGACCTTGGGAACTTTTGATTACCTTTGATGATTCTGAGACTATTAAAGCTCCTGATGGTCCCCTTTACATTTCTACTAGGATTTCTTAAATACCTACTCGTGGTTGTCTTGTTGATCCTACATCCTTAGTCAATGTTATTACTGAAGAAAATCTTTTTATGAAAAGCTTACAATGTGATTCTTATGATACATCAGATGTGTGGATTCAAACTTGTAATGGTTTTCTTTATCCATCATTTGGTTCTATTACTTTACTGGTTGAACTTTGTGGAAAAATTGTGAACACTACCTTTGTTGTGGTTCCTACTTCTGATCAATTTCAAGTTAAGCTAGGTTTTCCTTGGTTGAATGCCATGCATGTTGTTGCTTCACCTATCCATTAGTGTCTTAAGTTCATTCATGATGAAGAAGTGAAGATGATTAATCATAGCTTATATCAACCTTCTAGGCCTAGAGATTGTGCTACTCTTGATTTCTTTTGGCCTTCAATACCTAATTCATGTCCTCCTCAACCTGATAATATTTTTTGTTCATATCAAGCTTATAAACATCGTAAGATTCTTGAATTAAGCATTCCTCCTATGGATCTTAATCATGGTCTTTTTCCTACACCTTCTATACCTCCTTTAACTATGGCTTCTAGTTCTGTTAATCAAGTTCCTTCTATTAAACCTATCAAAGATCTTGTGATTGTTCCTCCTATTGTTAATAATCCTATTGATCTTCCTAAAGAGCCTGTGAAGGATCCTATGATTGTTCCTCCTAGTTCTCAACCTATTTCAAATAAATCAAAATGTAATCTATCTGCTAATGAACATTGTAAAAAGCGTCGTGCTCATGCTAAAGCTCATAATTCTATTCTTCAAAAATCTCTACCTTCTTTAGATAAACCTATGCATGATGTCTTATAAGAAGTTGTTACTAATAATGATGTTAATATGCATGATTATGATGATTCTATTCATATCTTAGATCCTATTTTGATTAATTTGGATGAAGAAGATACTCTTGATGATACTGATGATGTTAATGATGAATATGAGACTATTGACATTGACATTGATTTACCTAATATGCTTTCATCACAATTAACTCTTACACCTAGTGTCGAACATTGTGATTCTCAAGAGGATCCTTGTTTGGAACTAGCTATCATTCTTACTGTGTTGGATATAGTCCCTCTTGCAAGTTACCCACCTTCCCTAAATGATATACAACGAGATGGGGAGAGTAGGTAGTAGGCTTGATCAGCTTGTCCTTTGTGGTAGCTTTGTTGTGTGTTTGCCTGCTATACTGTATTTCTCCCATAATGTGTTTGCTAAATGGTGTTAGATTCTTTTATACAATCCTTGTTACTCAGTTGGTACAAGGTGATAAAGGAATCGAAACTGTTGTTCAAATTCCTCTATATGTATCTCTATTCTTCTATGCATTGTTCAATTTTATGTTGTAATTGTGCTATTGTTCGTAAATGTTTCCTTGTGTAATCTGCTTGGACTCGAGATATGGTAGCACTAATTCTTTTTGGTTTCCATGTCATGGTTTGAAAAGATTCTCCTTCGTATATCTTATGTGATTTTTCCTCCTTTGTGATCGTAGTTCTACTTTCTTTGGGGAATGATGTCAATTCATTTGCAATAATATCATATATATTATCTTATGATCATACTGACCCCATGGTAGGTAGATCCCTTCTATGTTCTCTATATGTTTCTATGATATTTCCCTTAATTTGTCTTAGTCTAGGGGCATCTCAACGTGGAAATGTAATCAGTGGAGTTGTTTATGTTTTTGTTAAAGCCATTGCTCCTGTTAAAGTGTTAGCAATGACTTTAACGTGGGGGCACATGTTTTTCTCACCTATTGCACACACTCACTTTTTGATACACACATATTTTTCAAGATACTTTTCTCCCTTTTTGGATTAGTAACTAATCCTTAAAGCATGGATTTATATTTCAGGATCTCTTGATCCCTCAATTTTCAAATATACATATATTTTGATCCCTTAAGGTTGGAGGTGTCCTTAAGATTAGATCTCTTTTGTTTTTGGTTTTATTCTTATGGAATATAATATTCCTAAGGGTGAATCCTTGATGGGTTGACTAGTGCGTAGCCACATTCACTAGGCGGTTCAATTCCATCTTTCTAGTTGTGCCATTTTCATGTGTGGTTCACAATGGGACATAAGCTCTCATTGGGCAAGGTAATCACACCCTTTCTTTCTCTCTCTAGAGAAGTCTCTCTTATTGTGATCTAGGAGTCGATGAAGACTTGATTCCCTGTGGGCTTAAGGTTTCTCTTTATCCCTTAGATTATGATAAGATTATCTTTTTATTTTGATCTCCTTTACCAAGAGTTTGCATCGAGTCCATACTCTTGCTAAAGTGGGGGCTTAATGTATCATCTTAAAATGGAAGCACTTCCATGATAAGAGCATTTAGCCCTCTGAGTAAGTGGCTTGGGATCATTTTAAGTTCCTTGATCAGGTCTTTGCATGTCTCTGGCTTTTTCCCCTGTTCTTCTTGCCTCTGCACCTAATTTTCACTTCATACCTACATTTCTTGGCATTATGGGTTAGGATCCTGAGATTTTTGACCATAGGGTCAAAGTCGACCTTATGGGGTCAAAGTCTCAACCCTGACCTGGTCAAGATCGACCTCAACCCTAACCTAGTCAAGTTCGACCTCGTCCTTGACCCCCTATCTAGATTTCAAATTTTCTTGATTTTTGGGTGTCAGGTTTTGGGGATATTTGTTTTCCTGCCTCCGGGTCGGCCATTTCGGGTTTCAGAATGGTAAATCCTTAAATTTTATTTAATCTAGGTATATTTTCTAAATGTTATGACCTAATTAGAATTTAATTCTCCAAGGTGGCCCCTCTAGAGGATTGTGCCCTAGTTCACTATAAAATGAGGCCTTCCTCTCTCATTTTCTCTATCAAGTTTTGAGATCAAGCAATCTCTTTTCTAAGCAATTTCATGATCAAGTTTTGTGAGAACCACCACATCTCAAGCAATTGCAATCTCTCAAGCTCTCAAGTTCAAGCAAGTGAATTCAAGCCTTCAAGCATTCAAGTGTTCAAGCATTCATCCATCAAGGAGATCCATTGTTAGCCATTGAAGGATTCAATCTCTTTGGAGCCCCCTTGAAGATCCATCCTTCTACATTCATCCAAGCCTCCTCATATGCAAAGATCAATTCAAGATTGGTGTTGAAGATCAAATGCCATTGATTTGAGATCCTACATTCATTGAAGCATTCCTACTTGTGGATTTGAGGATTTGAATCCTCTACAAGGACTTCAACATAAGCGAGGTGAATTGTTTCAATTGCTTTGTTTATGCATACTACGTTTCAATTCAATTTCAAGGTTAATTTCTAAATTGGGGTTTGACCAAGGCAAACCCCCCATACAAACAAAAACTCCTTTTTTCTTGTAGGTATAGGTACAAAATTTCATATCTAAGAGCGGACTCGGATACCCTTTTCGGTGAACTTTCTAGATCTACATGAATAAATTCAGAATCGACCTTCAAATAAAGAATGTAGCCTTTGACCTTTTATGAGGGTCAAAGACTACCTACCGTCAGAAAGACAAAAGATTTCTAGGTTTTCTTCATCTCGGCATTTCCAATCTGAAACAGGTTGTAGAATTGTCTGAAAGTACACACAGACATCATAAATTGGCATTTTCTAGATTTTCCCTAATTTGAGGTTAGTACTTGTATTTCAATTATTTCAAATTTCAAACATAATTGTACCATAGGGAAATATAGGTTTTTCTCTCTCTTTCATATTCTTTCATAGATTGATTTGATTGTGTATTAACCTCTTGGTTGATCAAATTGGATCTCTCCTTTGAGAATTTGGATTTAGGAGTAGATCTCATATTTCCCCCATACATCACATTTTACACACACATTTGAACAGAGGTGATTCTATTTTACCTCTATTCATTGTCAAAGGGGGATAAGTATTGTATAGATGAGAAGTATTGCAAAGGAGAGAAGTACAGTCTAAGGGGGAGAAATAGTATAATTAGATAAGAAAGGTTTTTCCATCAATGCCAAAGGGGAATGTTGTTGCTTTTTGACAAAATCCTCTACAAGTAAATAACAAACAATAAATAAGGTTTTTGATCAAATTATCATTGTTGGAAAATAAAATTAAGTATAAAGATGAAGAAAGGAAAGATGTATTGGCATAGACACTATCAAGAATTATTATTGGAAACATGAAGCATTATTAGCATAAAGGAAGAGTTATCAGAAAAGACTATCAGAAAGTGTTAGCGGTGAAAGAAATAAAAGATTACAAATGAGGATGATAACAAATTAGAAAAAAGGTTTGTGGAAGATCGAGAAACCCTAATCAGGGCAAGAAACTATAAGAGGCGATCTAAGGTAAAGGTCAGACATGATGATGATGCTAAGAAATAGATATGGATGCAGATAGATATATAGAGATACAAATGAAAGAATGCAGATAGAAGTAAAGAGTTGTGATATTGGTAGAGATCATAAATTAGATAAGAGAAGAAGGAGAGAGAAATGAGATCTGACAAGCTTTAGGGGAAAGCATTTACAAGTCAAATTTCTTGTTGATTTATTTCTAATAGCTTAACAACAAGATTATGAAATCCCTTAACTAGGTAGTCTCTAATCAAACTTAGAAGTTCTATTTAGGAACTTATTGTAAATCCTTTAATCAAGTTAACACTGTATAAGTGGGACAAAATCTCTTAACATATTTTTCTTTAACAAGACTTTTGATACTCCTATCAAGGTATTAGACACTCCTAACTGGGTGAAGTCATTTAGAAGATGACACTTATGTAAGCTCTTAACCTCGCACCTTATTATTGTAGTAATGAGTCATGGGTATCATCCCCACCGCATTTTTTCCCTCTGACCAAGGGTTTTCTATAACACAAAAATATTGTGTTAAAGTATTTGAATGTTTATGTTTTATTTTCACGTAATCAGGTATTTGTTAGACATTACATTAGCTATCTATAAAATTTACTGGCTATCAATTTATGATTAGAAAGTTGAATTAGTTTCAATTCTCTGTGGTACTCATTTACCCCCCCTCCCTAGTACCCTACCTAAGAACTTTCCAATAATCATTGCGCTTGTGATCCTCATTGTAAATATTGTGCTAGAGCATGTAAACATGCTTCCCAAAACCTTTCCTTCCCTAAGACACCTAATAATTATTTGATTACCTTTGATCAACCTATGCATAGCCCAAGGGAGAAAGTTAATCTTTAAAATATGAAACTGAACAAACATGTTGATTCTATTTGGATTAGAGATCCTATTTTGATTAATTTGGATGAAGAAGATAATCTTGATGATGATTTCAATATTTCTAATTCAAATTATGTTCATGGTAGTGATTTTGATCATATGTATGAGCTTATTAATAATAATTATGATTTACTAGATAGATTTACAAAACAATTATCTCTTAACCCTAGTGACAAACTAAGTGACTCATCCATGGAGCATGGTCCTTGTTTTTAAGCTATTGTTCGATTTGTTTTGCTTGATTTTGCTCCTCTTTCATGTTTCCCACCTTCCCTAAATGATACAAACCAAGATGGTGGAGCAAGTGATATGCTTGATTAGCTCCTCTTTTATAATGGTTCCCTTTATATTTTCTTGTTGTAATGTGCTTCCCCTATGATGTGTTTATTGTTATACATTTTGTTTAGATTTCTTTAGATGACCCTTGTTGCTCTATTGGTGCAAGGTGATAAAGGAATTGACCTATTGTGATATTCTTCTATTTGTATCTCACTTATTCTATATGTTGTATACATGTTATGTCGTGCATGTGCCATTATTTGTAAATGTGTATTTGTGTTGTCTAATCGTTGATGACACAAAAAATTAGCTACCATTCTTTTTGGTCTCCATAATGTCATCCCAAAAACACTTCTTTGTATCTCTTATGTAACCTTCCATTGTGCTTGTATTTCTACTACCTTTGGGGGATGATGATGTTAGATAACTAAGAGGGGGGTGAATCAGTTAAGTTCAGTTATCCTACAGTCCCAAATACTCCTAGATGTATATAATAAAACTTTTAAACCAAATAATCAACTCGGTAAATATCAACTGTGCCTTTCTCTTCATATATTGATTACTAGTAATTTAAATATTATGTTTATGGATCTATCCAGTTACAGAAATGTGTAAAGTAAAATAAAAATTCAACACATCCATACATATATAACACATAGATTTTTAACATGGAAACCCTATTAGGGGAAAAACCACCTCGGACTGGTAACCCAAAATTATTCACTCTTCTAAAGTGAGCTCGGTTAGGAGCCAACCCTGTTAAATGTTACAAAACACACTGTGGGGTGTGACCTAGTTAGAGGATTTATCACTAACAGTTCTCCCTTGACCAAACATTCACTATAGGGTCAACAAGAAAACAATCAACATTCATTGAATGTCATATTGAAATATAAAGACTATTAAGTCTCACTCGGTTAAGAGATTTATCTGTAACAATGGATAAACTGATACAATAATGATCTGATTCAAATACAACTTTGATTTGCAAATTTTTAGATCTATACCAAGCTCAAAATACCTCTAATAAATAATCAATTCAACATCTTCATTTCCTCCAACTCTGATTTTCTCGATAATTACTTTCTCTGTTGCTTGGTGTTGTGAGCAGTTTTTCTCGGTTCTGTCTTCAACCAATTTGATCAGTGTTGCATGAAAATAAACTCTTCACGTGAATTCTCTTGCAAAATTTAGAATCCCAGACTCAATAATGAATCTCATGTCTCCTTATATAGACATCATAAACCATTTTATTTCCATCCATATATTTTGCCTCTTAATCTTCACCGTTCATTTTTTCACTTTAACCTTCCTTGGTAGTTGTGTCAATAAAATGTTTCATTCTCCTTCATTCGATCATCCATAAATTTTGTCATTCATTTGATCATCACAATAAACATTATCTTTTATCTTAGAATCATATGCAATTGTCCAAATCATCATCTTT
Organism: Chamaecyparis obtusa; assembly: GCA_027943335.1. Lineage (NCBI taxonomy): Eukaryota > Viridiplantae > Streptophyta > Pinopsida > Cupressales > Cupressaceae > Chamaecyparis > Chamaecyparis obtusa. The sequence goes on along the minus strand of BSBK01003241.1, from coordinate 268,471 downwards.
AGTCAGCAGTCACAAGTTCCATTTATTTCTTTCACTCGGTCAATACTGTAATGCGTCAGTGATAACTAGCTCAGTTAATACTATACTCGGTATACACTACACTTTGCTCAGTGTACACTATTCCAACTCGGTGTATATTGAAATCTTCAATTACCAACCACATAAACTTGTTCAGTCCTGATCTTCAGTACATAATGGAATCATGTAATGCAATCAAGTCCTCAACATAATGCCAAAAATTCATCAATAAGTTACCCAATGTGTACCATATCCATATCTTACTCATCCATCTCATCTTTATGTAGATGTCTCATTCCATTTACCATTTTCCTTCTTAAGATGTTTGTAACCATCATGATAAGTATAGTCAAAACTAGTTGACATCAATGACAATACATTAACTAATTTAATTGTCTTACATATACTTTAGTAGCTCGGTGATCATCAATCATTGTCTTTCAATTATCCATTCCATTGTCAAACTTTCCTTCAAGATATTCAATCAGTTACAATTTATCAATCTCTCCCTTTGGCATTGATGGAAACACAGTATGAAATATGCCATAGAATACCAAACATCTTTTCTAAAAATTTGTATGCAAATGTTGTAACTCGGTAAGCTCTCCCTAGCTTGCACATTTTATATGTTTAATCACTACAACATCAATACTCACCATGCAGACTCTCCCTACAGAGTTGATCTTTTCTTCTCTCCTATTATCTTCTCTCCTTTCATTGATTCTTCTCTCCCTTTGGATAGATATTTCATTAATTATTCTCTCCCTTTGACAACAATGACAAAAAGAATAAACAGCTCTGTAATAACCAAAATATTATCTCTGGCATTCGGTTTAGATCAAGTACCTTGCATGTACCAATATATAGTTTTTGTTTGTTTTCCATCTTTCAGTTTTCATGACCTTAGGAAACCTAAAGCGTGAACATCATGCATCAACATCATTTGATATTCTGATAATGTATAAGTTAATAAAACCTTCTAATCACCTTACTGATCGATAGACAGGGGATGGACCCCGAGTCTAGTCCTCAAATACTCAAATGTATCCTTAGGTAAGGGTTTAGTAAATATATCTGCAAGTTGCTTTTTTAATTTCACAAACTCTAGTTTCACTTGCTTTTCTTGTACTTATTCCCTCGAGTAGTGATACTTTATAGATATGTGCTTTGTCTTTGCATGCATCATTGGATTCTTAGAAATGTTTATAGCACTAGTGTTATCACAATATATTATCATTGGGTCGATGATCTCTTCATTCATACTTGCCAAGAGTTGTTTTATTCATGCAATGTTTGAACAATTAGTAGCAACAAAAACATATTCTGCTTCTGTAGTGGATTGACAAATGCATCATTATTTCTTGTTTATCCAAGTAACTAATCTTTCTCCCAAAAAGAATGCTCCACCAGTAGTGCTCTTTCTATCATCAATATTTCCAACCCAGTTTGCATCTTTGTAAACTTTCAGTTTGAAATTGCTCTCTTTCTTGTACCACAAACCATAGTTTTCAGTGTTCTCTAAGTATCTCAAAATTCTTTTTACAATAGTCATATGTGATTCTTTAGGATTAGCAGAAAATCTTGCTACAATTCCAACTATGTGTGCAATATCTAGTCTACTATGTACAACATACATCAACTTACCAATCATTGATCTATATAGTGTTTGATTTACCTTAGTTGACTAATCACCCTTTTTCTATTAGCACCTGGTGACCATAGGTGTACTGACTGGTTTTGAATCCTCCATACCAAAGGCCTTCAATACTTATTTTATGTACTTTGATTGAGTAATGTATATTTCTTCACTTTGTTGTAAAATTTGCAAGCCAAGAAAGAATTTAATCTCTCCAAACATTGACATCTCAAATTCTTTTATCATTTCATCAACAAATGATTTACATAGATTATCATGTCCTCCAAATAAGATATCATCAACAAAAAATTTAGCAATAAGAATCTTATCATCAGCTTCACCTTTCAAGTATAAATTATTGTTTTCACTTGTTCTAACAAATCCAATACTGATAAGATAGGAATGTAGTCTTTCATACCAAGCTCTCAATACTTTTTTCAATCCATATAGTGCTTTGTGTAACTTAAATACCATGTCATTCTACTTAGGATCAACAAAACCTTCATGTTGTTCAATGTATACCTCTTCTTTAAGTATTCCATTCAGAAATACAGATTTAATATCCATATGATAAACTTTAAATCCTTTGTAAGTGGCATAAGCAAGCAATATTCTAACTCCTTCAAGTCTAGCAACTGGTGCAAAAGTCTCACCATAATCAATTCCTTCTTCTTGTGCATACACTTTGCATACAAGTCTTGCTTTATTCCTAGTGACTTCTCCATTTTCATTCAAATTATTTCTGAATATCCATTTGGTTCCAATTACATTTTTATCATTTAGTCTTGGTACCAATGTCCATGTTTTTTATTCAATATCTTCTCAATTTCTTCATTCATTGCCTTAATCCTTTCATCATTTTCAAGTGCATCTCTAGCAGTTTTAGGTTTAAATTCACAAACTAAGCATGTGTTCTCTTTCAACTTACTTTATTTCATCATGTCATCTTTCTTATCTCCAATAATCTAATTCTATGGATGATGTCTCCTCACATACTTTACAAGTACAAGTTCAATTATTTGTTGTTCATTGTATTCTTCACTCGTTGTAGGATCATGATCTTCATTGGTAACTATTTCCTAATTCTTAGTTTGTGTAGGCTGATGCTTGGTATCATTACCCTGTTGCTCGGTAATGTCACGTTGTTGCTCAGGTAGAGTGTCATGTTTCTCAATGTAATTAAATCTATCATAGTCTTATGGTTCCTTTTTGCTTTCTTCATCATTTTTCTTAGTAAATTCATCAAATCTCACATTTGCACTTTCAATCATCTATAGCCTTGTTCAAACATTTGTAGGCTTTTCTTTTAGTAGAATATCCTAAGAATATTCTTTCATCACCTGTTTAATCAAATTTCCCATTTCTATCATCTTTCAGAATGTAGCATCTACTTCCAAATATTCAAAAATAACTTACATTAGGTGTGTAACCATACCATAATTCATAGGGTGTCTTATTTGAATCTTTCTTTAGTTGAACTCGGTTCAATGTGTATATAACAATACTAACAACTTCTCTCCAGTATACCTGTGCAACATCCTTTTCAATCATTAGTGTTCTAGCATAATCAATAATAGACCTATTCCTCCTTTTAGTAATTCCATTCTGTTGTGGTGTCCTCGGTGCAGAAACTTGTCTCTTAATTCCATGCTCATTACACAAGTTAGTGAATTCATCAGAAATGAACTCACCACCTCTATCTGATCTCAAGCATTTTAAATCTTTACCACTTTCTTTCTCCACTTTAGCTTTAAACCATTTAAACATCTTAAAAGCTTTAGATTTTTCTTTCAAGAACATGACAATCATCATCGTAGAGTATTCATCAACAAACAAGATAAAGTATCTATCTCCATAATAACTTTGAGTTCTCATAGGACCACACAATTTGGTATGAACCAACTCCAGAATAGCATTAGATGAATAGTTTTTGCTCTTAGAACTAGATTTTGAAATTTTTCCCATTTGACATTGTTTACACGTGACATGGTCAGGTTTAGATAAGCTCGGTAAACCTGTAACTCTCCTTTTCTTATTGATCTTAACCATGTTGTCAAAATTCACATGACATAACCTTTTGTGTCATAACCACACATCTTCAGTTCTAGCCAATAAACAAGAAGTTTTAGCATTATCAAGATAAAATAGATTACCTTTAGATTATTCACTAGTACCGACCAACTTTCTAGTCTCATCATAGAATTTCACCTTTCTATTCTCAAATGAAACTCAGTGACCTATATTATTCATTTGTTCTACACTCAATAGATTATAATTAAGTCCCTTCACCCAATATGCATTCTCACATCTAATCTTACTATTCAACAATATAGACTATTTTCCTCTTACTAGACAAGGCGTATCATTTCCCATTTTAACAAATCCACCATTATAATGTTCAAGGTATTCAAATTTGTCTTCATCACCAATCATATGATATGTACTTCCATTATCAATAATCCAAGTATCATTATTGCTAACTTTAGAAATTAGTGTTGTTTCAACATACCTTTCTTCTTCTTCTAAATTTTCTTTCAAAGCTACAAATACCACCTCAATGTCTTCATCAGTGTCGATGTCAATGTCGGTGTCATCATCATCATCTTCAACAAGGTAACATGCCTTCTTGCCTTTGTCTTTGTAATCTTGATTACTTCTTCTGTCATACTGTCAATTTCCTCTATGTTCTCGATTATCTCTTATGTCAAACTTCCTTTCACTAGATTTTTCATTATCTTTCTCATCTTCTTTCTTGTTAGGACATCTAGTTGCAGTGTGGCCAATCTCTTTACAATTAAAGCATACCAAAGGTAGTTTTCCTCTAGACATTCCTTTACCTTTCTGCAGTCTTCTAGCCATTAATGCTTCAAACTCATCAAGTTCATCCTCATCACTTTCACTATCACTCTCATTTCTTATCATGTGTTTACTTCTTGATTTACCAATTTTTAGAGATTACATAAATGTAGACTCAAGAGTAGGAACAACACTATTATCAAAGTTATTCAACTCAAAAGTAGTCATTCTACCGATTAGACTATCAAGTGTAAGATGATTACTCAGAGTTGATCTCATCTCATGAATTGCAGAGACTCTAATAGCATAAGTAGGTAGAAAAGTTCTAAGAATTTTACTTACAACAGTGTCTTCTTCAATAATATCTCCTACTCCTTAGATAGCATTGACAATCTCCTTAACTCAGTTGTTGTATTGTGATATATTCTCTCCTTCTTTCATTTTCATGTCATAAAACTTTCCTCTAAGACTTTCAGCTTTAGCCCTTAGCACATTCACATCTCCTCCATGAACTAGTGCAAGCTTGTCCCTCATCTATTTAGCAGAAGTACATGTCTTAACATCTTCAAATTTGACATCTGATAAGGAAGAAGCAAGTTCTATCATTGAAGTGTTGTTTTCATAGTTTTCTCTCATATGATTAACAATTAAAGGTCCAATATGTAAGATAAACTCATTATCCAAGTAGTATATTGTAGACTCTCCAATCCCTAATAGATACAATCTCATTCTACTTTTCCATGTCAAGAAATTGTCTTTGTTCAACTTGGCACCTCTCTCTTATACATCTTGTGATCTTTATCTTAAGTCCTTAAAACTTTTCCTTTCAAGAACTCTATGCTATGATACCAATTGTTAGATAACTGAGAGGGGGGTGAATTAGTTTAGTCCAGTTATCCTATAGTCCCAGATACTCTTAGATGTATATAATAAAAATTTTAAATCAAATAATCAACTCATTAAATATCAATTGTGCCTTTCTCTTTATATACCGATTACTAGTAATTTAAATACTATGTTTACCAATCTATCCAGTTAGAAAAATGTGTAAAGTAATATAACAATCCAACACATCCACACACATATAACACATAGATTTTTAACGTGGAAACCCCGTTAGGGGAAAAACCACCTGGGATCGGTAACCCAAAATTATTCACTCTTCTAAAGTGAGCTTGGTTAGGAGTCAAGCCTACTAAAGATTACGAAACACACTGTGAGGTGTGACCTAGTTAGGGGATTTATCACTAATAGTTCTCCCTTTACCAAAAATTCACTATGGGATTAACAAGAAAATAATCAACATTCATTGAATGTCATATTGAAATATAAAGACTATTAAGTCCCACTCGGTTAAGAGATTTATCTGTAACAATGGTTAAACTGATACAGTAATGATCTGATTTAAATACAACTTTGATTTGCAGATTTTTAAATCTATGCTAAGCTTAAAATACCTTTGATCAATAATCAATTCAACATCTTCATTTCCTCTAACTTTGTTTTTCTTGGTAATTACTTTCTCTGTTGCTCAATGTTGTTAGCAATTTTTCTCAGTTCTATCTTCAACCAATTTGATCAATGTTGCATGAAAATAATCTTTTCACATGAATTCTCTTGCAACATTCAGAATCCCAGACTCAATAATGAATCTCATGTCTCCTTATATAGACATCATAAACCATTTTATTTCTATCCATATATTTTGCCTCTTAATATTCACCGTTCATTTTGTCACTTTAACCTTCCTCGATAGTTGTGTCAATAACACATTTCATTCTCCTTCATTCGATCATCCATGAATTTTATCAGTTGTTTGATCATCACAAAAAACATTATCTTTTATCTCAGAATCATAAGCAATTGTCTAGCTCATCATCTTTAGCCGGCAGTCACAAGTTCCATTTATTTCTTTCACTCAGTCAATACAATAATGCATCGGTGATAACTAGCTCAATTAATAATATACTCGATATACACTACACTTTGTTCGGTGTACATTGTTCCAACTTGATGTATACTAAAATCTTCAATTACCAACCACATAAACTTGTTCAGTCCTGATCTTCAATACATAATGGAATCATGTAATACAGTCAAGTCATCAACATAATTCCATAGAGTCATCAATAAGTTACCCAATGTGTACCATATCCACATTTTACTCATCCATCTCATCTTTATGTAGATGTCTCATTCCATTTACCATTTTCCATCTTAAGATGTTTGTACCCATCATGATAAGGATAGTCAAAATTAGTTGACATCAATGACAATACATTAACTGATTAATTATCTTACATATACTTTAGTAGCTCGATGATCATTAATCATTGTCTTTCAACTATCCATTTTATTGTCAAACTTTCTTTCAAGATATTCAATCAGTTGTAGTTTATCAGATGATAGTTCATTTTGATATAATTTTGATACATGTGAGTTATCATATGATCATATTAACCCCAAAGTTAGTAGATCCCTTTCATGCACTCGTTTTCCATGTGTTCATTTCCCTTGGTTTTTCCTTGCTAGGGGGCATCTCATAGTGGAAATATTTCTTGTGGGTGCATGTATTCTTTGTTAAAACTATTTCTCATGTTAAGGATTTTTCAATCACTTTAATGTGGGGGCATACACTCCACTCCTTGTTTCACATTTTATACACACACATAATGATTCAATACAATCTCTTATGTAGATGGATAAGGAGACAAAGATTTTCTTGCATTCATCTTTACATTATCATACCCTAAGTATTATTCAGTTAATCATAAGATTTATCCATCCTCTCTTTATTTTGCTCCTTTGACTAACCGCTTTCATTTGGTCCTTAGATTGAACACTTTTTAAGATACCTTAATGGAGACAAGCTTTCCTTAATGATTGATTCCTTTTAATGGGTTGACTAGCATTTGATAGCTTTCTAGACTATCAATCCCATCTTTTGTAGCAACATTTTTCCTTTGCATGATCCATATAAAGTAAATACCTTACTATGCTAGTCCATACTCTCTCTCTCTCTCTCTCTCTCTTAGCATTACCTCTTTTATCGTGGTTTTGGATTTAATGAGGACCTAACTCACTTGGGGGCTTGGTGTTTTCTTGTCTCCTTTACCTTAATAAAGGTTATCCAATACATTAATCTAATTTACCATGAACATGAGTTTGTCTCAGACTCCCACTAAAGTGGGTACTAAGTATATTATCCTAAAAAGTTAGCATACATAATTAGATGCTCAGTTAGGCCCCATTTTGGAAATTTGAAGACTTCATATCCATTATGATTGATCAAACTACTTATTTCCTCATGATTTGGCATCTACCCTATGTTCTTTTCTTCCCAATTAAATTTTGGTGCTTTTTCCTAGGAACAAAATGCACAAGGTATTTGTTCCTCAAGGATTAGGCCCAAATTTGAACTAGAGCCCCATTGCGGTGTTTTAGTGGGAAATTAGATCCTAAAGTTAGTCTAGCTTAATTTTAAATGCTGAAATGTGTGATGAGGTATATAAAAACTCTACTTCTCCTCATTTTGGTAACTATTGGCTATTTTTTCCACCATTCAACCTATCATAGAAAACCTATAAGAGAAATCTTCATTATGGGATGAACTCTATCATAGTGGGTTAACATGTCACATTATCTATAGGGAGGGTAACACAAAGTGTTATCCCTATTTTTGAATTTCATGAGAGGCAAAATGGCCCTTTGCAAAATGGAAAAGGTCAATAGGTCAACGCCATAGGGTGGGATAACACATCATGTTACCCACTTTTCGTTGTTTCGTGAGGAGCAAAATGACAGCTTGCAAAATGGAAAAATCTCACTATTTCATGGTTTTTTGTCCTTCTATTTACTGTTTGTTATGAAACCATACCAAATATTGGATCAAGAGCTTTTTGATCAATGGTTGTGTTTTAATCTTACATTAAGGGATTTTTGTGTTGTATTTAGGTCGTCCATTTCAATTAGAATCTTCATCAAAGACTCAATTTTACTGGTGGCTTGGGTCTATTTTTTATGCATGGTGATGTTATTTATAGGTGTGTGGGGTGGGTTAACATGTTGTGTTATCCCATTTGACATTTCTATTCAGCAACCCAAGTTGAGTGTTTGCAACTCGTGTACAACACCATGACTGATTATTCAGTGCCGAGTTGCAATTTTTTGGCTATGTCAATATCACACCAATGCATTGTCATGCTTATTTATTACTTGAAGGGATATTTTATACCCTTCAACTGTCAGATGCACTCATTTGGGCCATTTTCTGTCACTTCATGGATGAATATTTTTGCAGAGATCAAATTTCTTATATGATTTCCATTTATTTTTGTGTCTATAATCTTAACCCCACCATGGTTGGGGTTTGAATTCAATGTAAAATCTCAGTTATGCTTTAACTCTATAAAGGAAAAGATTATACATATTTTGTGGGTTTGTTCTCTTTTGTTCATTTGTAGTAACTATACTCTGCACTTGTAAATTTGTCTTTATCTTACATGAATAGAAAATTCATGTTTTCCCTTTTCTCACCATTTTTCTATCTTGTGCATTTCTTTTGCATTGTGATCAATGTTTCTTCTACATTTATAGGGTTCATGTGTTGTGTCTAATGTTCTTATGGATGCCATATTGTGAAGATTATCCTTACTTGTAGTGTCTTATTATTTATGACCTACATATGAGTTTTTGAGGCATAGATTAGATTTGAGATTTATGTATATTGGAGTTCTTTATTAATATTATGTGTAGTTATAGGCAGGGAGAGTGGTCAAATTCAATCTAGTGCATCACCACGTTCCCCTTTTATCATATCCTTCTCCATTTTCACTCAAAAGTAGTAGTTTAGGTGGACTCTAATTATAAAAGAAGATGGCCATCTTCAAAGACCTAATCTCTCATTTCAAGTCACACACTTGGAGATTGTTTTTGTGTTTCACAATTTTGCTAAACCCCACCTAAACTTGGGTGTATACTTTTGTGACAATAGTAATAACAACTAATAATATGATTTTGGCACTCAAGCAAATAAGAAAGTTCAATATTTGAAGGCAAGAATCCAAGATCTAGTCTCTCTCCAAGCATCCAAGGAAATTTAAAATCAATCTTTTCTATTGTAGCAAGATTCTCTCTCTTAATGGAAAATTAGATGGGTTCTCAAGAAAGAAAGAAGATCCTTTACCCTTACACTCATTCTTCCTCCATAGAAAGTGTTCAATCAAGCATAACAACATTGAAGATCTAGAAGTGGCATTCATAGATCTATGCATTTGCGAAGGAATCCTTGATTCCATTCTACATTTCAAGGTCAAAAAATTCAATTCAATGACATTGAAGAATCTTCATGAATATGTGTGATCTCAATATCCATTCATTAAGGTATTGCTAATGTAGATCTAATATTTACCTTCATTTTTTACTTTCCTTTATGTAATCTTATTTCATTTTTATAGTTGATTCTGAAATAGGGATTTGACCAAGGAAAACCCCTTTCCACAACCTTTTCCTTTTTTTTGTTGAGGTATAGGTGGTTTAGTTATTTGAACAAATCTAGAAATATTGGGACCTGCGAGACTATGAGTCAAAATCCTCAAGAATTTTCTAGAGAATAAAATAGACTAGGCTTCTTGTTGCTTGGAACATAATGGTTATTGCTATAAAAAATTTGCACCCTTTCATAGTGTATTATCCTTAGACAACCTTGTGAAACATGGAAACAACCTCCAACTATGGGACTTGCACATGTGAGGTTGAATCTCTGGAGAAGTTTGTCTTCCTTACAATCAAGATGTACCTAAACTACTAGCTTTGAGGGAAAAGGGAGAAGGAATGAGAAAAGGGGAAAGGGGTATTGCATCATATTGAATTTGGTTACTCTCCCTTCCAATAGCTACACAAAACATCAATAAAACCTCCTAAGACATGCACAAATCTCACTCTAGTCTATCCTCCAAGCAATTATATATAGGTTAGAACAAAAGAAAAGCTACAAGGAAGAATAATCTTCACAATACAACATTCACAAGTACACTAGACACAACATACAATAAGAAAAACAAAAGAGAAATAGTCTGTACAAGGCAATAAAATGCCCAATATATTAGAATAGCAAGATAAGGTAAAACAAGGATTTTTCATTAATGCATGGCAAAAGGAAATTACAGTTGTAGAGGATAGCTACTGCAAAGAACCTGGAATATGTATAAAAGATTTCCTTTTAAAGAGTTGGCATAAGTTAGATTTATTATTGAGTACAAACCCTAACCAAGGTTAGGTTGCAAAACATGGAAGAAAAAAATAAACCAAAAGATTTGATCTTTGGATGCAAGTTGAATCCATGAAATGATGGAAACAGGTGAAATGAATGCCCTTGCAGTAAAGAATAGCTCATAAGAATGTCCTTGCATTCCTCGAGTGTCCTTTGTGGCATAGAGAAATGGTCTTAAGGGTCATCTACAATAATAAATGAGCATGAGGAAGTTGAAAGATTCGACCAGAAGCATACACCACTAATGGCAGCTCTTGAGTGAATTGACAGATAACACCAATGGAGAGTCAACATAAGCAAAAAGTTGTTGAGGTGGACGAGTGATCAATGTTTGGTCATCTATTATTCTTTTTTTGATCTGAGTCCCTTTGATGACCTCAATACATGCTCAATTAGTACCCACAATAATCTCTTTGAACATCAAGATGACCCCTTAGAACCTCCTTCTGATGACACCACTTTTCCCTCTCTATCCATATATGTCTACCATGGCAGTCGATAAGACTACACCATGTTTCTTCAAAATCCTTTACCAATTAAAGTGAGCATTTTGACAAGACCTTTTGCATTTGATAGATCATTTGATCTATGCCAAAAAGATCACTTTTGATGAGACAAAAAAGGAGCTACATTACTTAGACCCTTAACATAGGATACAAAACCCTGTTGAAAATACCAGATCGACCAAATGGAGCAAAATCTATACTGGAAACATCTTATTGATGTAGGTAAGAATTTTGATAAGACCCACATGCCATTCATAGATCACATAAATCCACTGAAAACTATAATTGATGAGATCGAACAAGAGATATATCTAAAATGGCCCTATCTATGAGAGTAGGCACTTCATTGAAATACACAAGTCCCTTCCTAGACCATTGACTCTCATTGAAAACTACACATCAACCAAATAGAGCATAAGCTTCATTGAAAATGACCCTATTGATTAAAGTAGGCACTTTGATATGATGCAAAAGCCATTTTCTAGACCACCTAACTCCCACCAAAAAAATCATGTCAATGAAAGTGAAGATAAGTTATATCGATATCCTCTTTATCAATATAGCTCAACTTTTGATGAGACACACAAAAGATCCCTTAGACCATTATAGGTATGCCAAAACTATCCATCAATGAGACAAGAGAGAAGTCTCATCGATGAACCTTGTCAATGTACGTAGTCAATTTGATGAGACCCTAAGACACTACATAGACCACTTAAGTCATGTTGATAATTGCATGTTGATGAAACAAGAGAGAGACTACATAAAAAATGGCCTTATCAAATAAATTCATGAATCTATAAGCCATTAAAACACCTCAAAGACTATTGTACCTATAAAAAACAATCCATCAAAAAAATAAATGACTTGTCTCTATTGGAAATCTAAGATGAGAAAGTGAGATACTGAGAGGGGGGTGAGTCAGTTATCCATAATACTTTTATACTTTGAAACTAATTCCACATGCATGCCATAAACATGAATTTCAATACCAAAATGAAACTAACATTCTAATCTCACCCATCAAATGAAACACATAACATATAAATTTGGTAACCCAAAAACCCTTGAAAGGTAAAACTGGGGTGGGGATGACACCCACAAATCTTCACTACTAAAGTGTGTCTGTTAGGGCTATAATGTTTGATCACTTCAAATGATCTACCCTACGAGGGCTCTATCCTATTAGGAGCTTACAAACTTATACAGTCTACCTTGATTAAAGGATTAAAAGCTTATAGCTAAGTAAGTACTTAGTTAAGAGATTTACAAAGGCCTGTTAGGACCACTATGTTAAGATATTTACCCTTACTCACCTGCTAAAATATATTAATACATGATCCTTCAATTTTCACTAAAAATATTGATTACAGATCTTCTCTTTCCAATATTTATCTGATCTCAAAATCAAATGTAGCTATGTTCTATCCTTCACTGCTATGCTCGGTCACTCTGCTTGATCTTTGCATCTAACAATCAAAACACTGCTCTAATCTGTATACAAGAGATCTTCTTTGTCACTACTATGTTTAGGGTTTTGATATCACCTTATATAAACATTTGATTAATCTTCTAGATCAAGATCAACAATCTAGATTCATCACTTATGCCACTTAAGCATTCCTTTTTTTTGATAGGTTACATAGCTTACATAGGGATTAATGATTAGAGATACAAAGTGTAATCAACTCCTTGATTTTCTCAACAATAATTAGCCATTAGCTTAGCTAATCTACATTGTGCATGAAGTAATCATGTGAAATGAATGGAGTTGGAGCTTGCATCCATGCTCAGTGAATGTCCAGTAGACTTTAAGTCTAATTGCAACCTGTCAATCAATTCTTGATTATCCTTGGTGAATGTTTCTACATTGCATAGGCTCTTGTACAAAGAATAAACATTTTGTACAACTTTATTTAATTTATTCACTAAATCAGAAAGTTTTATCTATTTGACTATTATCTCAGTTGAGACCCTTTCAAGTACCTTTGTCTCAAACTTTCTTTCTAACCACTGCATAAGCTTCTCATTAGCTTCACTATCATCATTGTTCACCTTTTTAACAATATGAACCAATTTCTCTAGAATAGGTGAAGTCTAATTCACATCATCCATTTAAAAAGCATCTACAAATATACCTTTTATTTTATGTAGTACCTGCTTCTATCGATGTTCTCTCCTTAGTTCCTCTTGCTTGCTCTTCTTCTTCAAGAGATCTTGAAATATTTGCATTTGCTCATAGGTCAAGTTATCAGTGTCCCAGTTTGAAATCACTATAACTTCATCAAATATGACCTATGTGTTGGGAGACTTTTCCTTTTTCTTATGTGATTTCTTCCTTGGTGTGCTACCACTCGATAGTTGTACTAAGGCTTGGATAGCCTCTTGCTCCTTATGATTTTGATGCTCCGTAGTTGTTTTCTCCTCAGTCTTCTTCTCTTCCTCAACATGAGGACCTAAAATTATTGTTGCAAACTTATCTTCTTATTCTTTTAAACTCTCCTCTCCTTTTCCTTTATTATCTTCCTCAATAGGTGCATTTGTTGTTGTTATTGTTGGCTTGTCCTATTCCTTAGCACTTGAACTTTGTGAAACTTTTTGTTCAACTGTGACCATGTGGGAGCTTGTAGGTGCAGTGTCAATAATTTATGTACCCTCAATCCGTTTATAATCATGTACTAGGATGATAATGGGATTGGTACTCGGTAGAAAGGTATCTGAGGCTATCTCTGCAAGAATTTGGCCTTTAATTTCTTCCTTAATTAAGGCATTGATGTTAACTTGCATCTCCTTAGGGATATCCTCAATAGTGATCACAACCTATGATTCACTCACTTCTACCTTCTATCTTTCCTCTTCCTCAAGATTCTGAGGCTCGTCTATATCTTCTTTATTGTCAAGTTCCACTTGGCTAGATGTACCTTCACCTTGTTGTCCACTCTTATCAACTATTAACCCAAAAATGATCTTCCACATCCTTTTACTCTCGCTGACAACTTCTTCAACATTATGTCTCAAAATGGAGTAATCCTTAGCTTAGGTATAAACCTAATTCTATGTTGCTCCATAAATATCTTCATTTTCTTCGATGTTAATTTAGGCATGATCTGAGCTAGAGTGCCTTCTCTTATTTGTCTCTTGGTAATGATGGCATACTGCCATTTTTTTATCAATTCTAGTAAATAGTTCATCAGGAATCAAATTCCCTATCTATAGAGGTGTCATCTTAAATGTGCATAGCATTTCTAACATAGCCTCTTTAATTTTTTCTTTTTTATCTTTTCTTGATGTTTCAAATTTGATAAATTTGAATCCTACTAGTCATGTTGTCCTTTTGATAATTTGGCATATTTCATCCACACTAGTTGGATGTCTATGTGATGCCACCTTTAATTTGGTATTATCATCTATGTCGGTCATTTCTTTATCATCATCATCCTTCTACAATACCAATTTTCTTCTAGTCTTCTTTTTAGGATGACTCGACACTACTCTAGTTTGCACTTATTTCCTTTTACCTGACCCTTCCCCTTCATTTTTCATTGCTGGTGTTTTCCTTTGGGGCTCAAAAGCTGTGGAAGTTGAAGCTACCCTAGTTCTCAGTCTTAATGTTGTGGGAGTAGGCTTTTGTTTCTGTATCTTTTTTTACTAGGCTCGACAACCATTACCTCCTTGCCCTTCTTTTGAGTTTCTACTCCCTCCTCTTCACCTCCTTCAAATTCACTAGACTTATCTTAACCCCAACCTTGTGTAATTTTAAGAGGTACATTTACCTCTTCTCCCTCACCTGGAATCTTCTCTAGATTCTCAACTATTTTCTTTCTTTTCCTCTCTAGGGTTACAAACTTTAACCCTATCATAATTTTGGACTTAGCTTCTTCATAATTCCCAAAAGTCTTTTCTTTTCTATCAATCTCCTCACCAAGTAAAGAAATTATTACTGTTGATGTCTCATCTATGTTGACCTCATGAGGTAATGACCTTAGACATGCTACCCTAGGCATAACAACTTGAACATAAGTGTGGTCGGTATCCACTAGAAAACATATATCATTGTAGTGTTTCTCTACTAGGGATACAAGAATTCTACTTCTCTTCCTCATCTTCTTCTTGAATTCCACAAAATAGCTCTCCATCACACTATCAAAATTATCACCTAACTTCTAAATAAATTCATTAATCTATTACGTAACAAGTCGGTCCTGACTCCATACTACATCTCTTATAGTAGGAAAATTGTTTTGTACATAAAAGAATAGATAAACTATCAGGGAACCAAACCTACACATTGATTTTTTAGCTTTCTTGATTGATGTTAGGTTCTCGCGAGCAAGTTGAGTCAACTGCAGCTCGGCAAGATCATAAGTATAATCTTTCTTCATCATTTTCCATGCTTGATCTACTGCAATTTAGGGAACACTATCCATCCTTCTTGACTGATGAATTTTTTGAGCAATAACCCTTACCACAAAATTAATCTCAGGATATATGATCATAGAGATTGTCATTCCTCTCTTATTCCATATCGCTAGTGTGTTAGCTTGAATGACCTCTTTGCTTTGGCACCTCATAGTCTTCTTCCAGGTAAGAATAGGATAACCGGTGAATCAGTGAATCATTTCTTTGGTGATCTTAACCAACCCATTCTCCAACCACACTTGCATGTTATGTACTCTGCTCAAAATTATCCTAATTCATTCAATTTTGAAGTTGCGAGGAAAATCTAGGGCACGTACTAACCCTTTCTCGACAATGTGTTGATGCTCTGCCTTCAACACTTTGTTGTCACACAACCTATTGTAAGCTTCCCTCAACTCATAATCTCCAATTTCTCCAATCTTGCACATGTAGCATGGGCACACATCATGTATCATCAAGACTTTCAGTGGAATCGATGATAGGGCTCCCGAGAGATCTCCCTTCACTGCACTTTTTGGTACAGCTTGGAATTTTGGTAGTTTGCATGCACCACTCCTTACTAATTAAACATTTAAAACTTATTTCCCTTACTTGCTTACTAATGCAGATGAAGTGGATGTCATTTCTCTAATCTAGGGTTCAAAAGATATATTTGAGTAGCTTGGTAATACCTTGTTTTTACTGTTCTTCATGATGTTTGTCGATGACACTCTATAAGAATCTTCACAAACTAGACTTAGCACAAATTGCTCTTCTCAATCACCTATGAATCTCTTTGCAAATTCTCAAATCACTCGGTGAAATGAGAATGAATGATAACATTTTACTTTATAGACTCAAACAATTAGATTAGGTCTTCATTAAATGTTATGTACACTTTCTAGGTGAATTATAGTTGTTTCAACCTTTTCATAACAACTCAGTTACCACACACCCATACTTGTTTTAAACCATGACTTGTTCAATACTAACATTTCATTTTCGCTTGACAAATATCACATCTCAGCTATTACAAGAGCTTGACACATACTGAGTGACTTGCTCACTATAGGCATAAATACTGATGCTCGACATCAATTATGCAATTTTGACTCTTTTCTGAAATCTGTCCTAATGTATCTTAATTCATGCAGATGTTGACTTTAACACATCAAATGTCAGGAACTAGTGTAAAATATAACATTCGAAAATTCAATTCCTTGCATACCTTTTTACTTTAGATAGAAGTAGTGTGGTCACCTGATCCATTAGATTGGGTGACCTTAGCTTCACTGAATCTACTACTACTTGCTTCCTCTTTCTTTCTCCATGTCTTATTCAGTTGGTTCCTTATCTATTCAATAGTCTCTTCATTTTTGAGTTGTTCATTACTTGGTGCTTGTGCTTTGTAGTCCCTTTTTATGTGACCAATCTTGTGGCATTTGTAGCAAACCAAACTTCCACTCATCTAACTTTTGGATTTACCTCTAAAATGTGTCCTTACATAGTTTGTTCCAATATGACCATATTCACCACAATAATGAAGACTATACCATGTATTGTAATCTCAATTATATGTGTTACCTTTCCTAGGTGCATTACTCTACTTATTGGATGTCCACTTTGGTTTTGGATTAGATCTGCATCCTTGTGCTCTATGACCATATTTTATGACAATTAAAAAAATTTCCTTGAAATATAGGTGTAGTGGGTGCTTTACTAACCTTTGACCTACATTCATGTGCCTGATGTCTATGCTTCTTATATTTAAAACAATTTTCATTGAATTTAGGTTTGGGATTGAACTTACCATTTTTGCTTATGCGGATGTTTGTTGTGTGTCCTAGCTTTCCACAATGATGGCATGTAGGTTTTTTGTTCTTTGTCTTTGCATTCCTCTATTCTCCATTCTTTGATGATTCTCCTTCTTCAATGGATGATAGATGCTCATTATGTCCTAGTCCAGAGGTGTCACTAGATCTTCTTGGTGACCTCAACAGTTCCTCAAAACATTTCACATCTTCATTGGGCTTGGTCATCCTCTAATTAAGTTCCTTTTTAGATCTTAACTCATTCTTCAGTTGATTGTTCTCTGATCTCATATTTGTGATTTCCATGTCTTTATTTCTCAACTCTTGATTTGCAAGTAAAAGTTGATTTACCATGTCCAATTGATTGTTTTTCAGCCTCTGCATATCACATGTCCTTTCATCAAGTCTTGTAGTCACTTATCTCTTATCTTCTTTAGCCATTAACTTGTCTTCTTCAACTTTATTTTTTTGTTCAATCACTTCACATAGTCTGATTGATTGGATTTCATGTTCTCTCTTTAGACTTCTGACATCTTCATTCATTATGTTGTTTCTTTCTAATAGACTTTCTACAGTTGCATCACTTTCAATAGAGTTTCCATTATCAAATAGACCTTTAGTATCATCTTCTTGATATTGTGTGTCATTTTGTTAGATTGCCAATTCTTTCCTTCTGCTTAAAGATTTCTTTAATTCTCCTCTTGTTGCTTCAATCTGGTGCAATGCAAGTTGGATGTCAATCTTCTAATTCTCTATGATCTTTCCCAACTTATAAACCTCCATTTCCAAGACCTTAACTCTCGATCGGTTAGACTTCTTCTAAGATAACAAAGATTTGATACCAATTGTTGGAAATCTAAGATGGGAAAGTGAGATACTAAGAGGGGGGTGAATTAGTTATCCACAATACTTTTATACTTTGAAACTAATTCCACATGCATGCCATAAACATGAATTTCAATACTGAAATGAAACTAACATTCTAATCTCATCCATCAAATGAAACACATAACACATAAATTTGGTAACCCAAAAATGCTTGAAAGGTAAAACTAGGGTGGGGATGACACCCACAAATATTCACTACTACAGTATTAAAGTGTGCCTATTAGGGCTACAATGTTTGATCACTTTAAATGATCTACCCTATGAGGGGTTTTCCCTGTTAAGAATTTACAGACTTATAAAGTCTACCTTGATTAAGGATTTGAAACTTATAGCTAAGTAAGCACTTGGTTAAGAGATTTACAAAGGCCTGTTAGGACCACTCTATTAAGAGATTTACCTTGATTCACCTGCTAAATTTATCAGTTACGATCCTTCGATTTGTACTACAAATGTTGATGACAGATCTTCTCTTTCCAATATTTATCTGATCTCAAAATCAAATGTAGCTTTGTTTTTTCCTTCACTGCTCTACTCGGTCACTCTGCCTGATCTCTGCATCTAACAATCAAAACACTACTCTGATCCACACACAAGAGATCTTCTTTGTCACTACTATGTTTAGGGTTTTGATATCACCTTATATAAACATATGATCAATCTTCTAGATCAAGATCAACGATCTAGATTTATCACTTATGCCGCGTAAGTGTTTCTTTTTTCTGATAGGTTACATAACTTGCATAAGGATTAATGATTAGAGATACAAAGCGTAATCAACTACTTGATTTTCTCAACAATCATTAAATCTTGCATAGAAGTTGGCCAAAATGGTTTACCTAAGTGTTTGTTCCATTAAAAACACATATGTCAAAACTGGCTTGCTCGACATATGAAGTCTCTGATACTCAGTCAAAACTATTCTTCATATACTAGTGCTCGACACTTACTCTTCTATACAACTTGACATATATACTTCTCGATGACTATTGAAGTACTCGGCAACCTTTGACTTGCTCGATAGTAACTACTGCTCGATAACTATACAAGTCTATACATGACTCAGCCTTAATAAGATGGCTCAGTCACAGTGATGACCATCCAACATTACCTTGAAAATGATTAAGTGTTAGACACTAATAGACAACATAGTATAGGGATCAACAGTCTCATCGGTGTTTTTGTTATTTTTGTTCATGATTGAAGAGACTCCATAGTCTCATCAAAAAATACCCAAAGATTGACCCTACACTGAATGAACCTCCTTCATTGTATTTTGCTGAGATAAAGTATATGTCTCATAAGAATACAACCTTTAAGTAATCTGACTGATCCAGGGAATCAATCTTGAAAAGATACAAATATGGTGAGCCAAAGAGGATCATACTAAAATTCAGCCCATGAAATGTCTCTCGGATCATATATATGTGATGGGATAATGGTGGAAAAAATAGCCAAAAATGCCCACGGTGTGTTGTTCCTCCCAAAATAGCTTCAGATTTAGATCTCAGGCCAATGCGATTTCTAGGTTCTATTTCTGGTCTTTGCAAGTTCCTGTCTATTTTTGTTTGTTTTTATTTTCCTAAAACTACTTAATTTATCTTATTTTAATCACTTATCTTGCACCATTACATTGCTTCCCCAAATCTATTATATTCTTAATCATAACAACAAAAGATCATTACACTCACTTAGCACTAAAGTCCCACTTGAGCCTAATGGGTCATCTTCCTTTTGATTGTGCATTAAGAAAGGAGTGGACAAATCTCTTGCATAACAAATAGAAACTCCCACCTATATTTTCTTATTTTACACCAATGAATAATTGACAACCTTAATAATTACTAAGAACAATTTAAAAAGGAAATGGCTAATCACATATCAATAGACCATCAACCATAAAATTAATATAACCAAAATACTCAAATGACCAAGTGAGACAAGGTCAAAAGCATGAAACATATATCAACCCAATAGCTTACTTTGAAAGCTAAACATAAAAAAATATATCAAGAGACCACCATAATGCATACACAAATCAAGCCATTCTCAACTAGGTATTAGGTGGATCACGACCTGTCACCTTGATAGTTCAATTGGTTATGCAAGGTCATCATCATTCTTCCCATATAATGACTGGTAATGGCTAAGTTCAAATGGGACTTGGTACTATCTCCTTTTTACATGAATCATTAAGGATTTTAAGGGTATGCTCGAACTTTTGAAGTCAAATCAAGTAGATTCTTAGTACCTACAAACCTACATCACAAAGATGAAACATACATATGCATATATATCTCATGGAAAACATCACAGAAAATGAAGGAGATCAAGAGATCATGTGGACCTCACAAGTGAGAAACATGACTTTGTCCCTCATCATACAACCACATCATGGATAAGAACAATCACAACATGTACATCAAATATATTGTTTCATAATTGTCATGAACAATGTTAACATAATCAAGGGTTAGAACATGATTAGATATTTAGGCATATGAAATCATATGACATAACCTTAGTAAGCTCATAATCATGAGTTAGTACACTTATTATTAATTGTAAAACAATAATCATCAAATAGATTTCATAATCATGGAGAGAGAGAGATGAATAATGGTCACATCAATGTCTATGTATCAATCAATAGCATAATCATCAAAGCAACATAATCAAATCCTAATGCCAACAAAGCAAGATAAATAGTTCATCATAAAAATCAATTTCTTGAGAAATCCTAAACACGCATGCAAAAATGAGAAATATATGGAAGGTTATTACAAAAATACATACATGGACATCTATAATCTACTCATGGGCTTGCTAATTTTCTTCAAAGTTATTTTGTCAAAAGATGCTTTTTTTTTTAATCTCATTTTCCATTGTGAGATTTCTTACAAGATTGTAATACCATTTATTGGAGTAACTTCTTTTATGCCTAAGCATTTACAAATCCAAGTGACAATTTAACTTTATTATTTTAAAATTTATTTTTGAGTATCAAAATTAAGTAGAATGTAAGATTATTTTTCATGCTTTTTTGTGCTAAGAATTTACCTCTTATACCAAATATGGCACAAACTTAATTTGAGTATAAAATTGGTTAGATTTGAAAATACTAGAGTTAATTTTATACATCAACGGATTTATTTGTGTTGTTATTCAAGTTTGAAGATTTTGAACTATATCTTTTTTATATATGTTAAGGTAAGTACTACTAAGGGGAATCCCCCATCAAATTGAATTTACAAATTGATTAAATTTATGACTTGCCACAAGGGTTGCAACAAAGAACATCACAAATATGTGTCATCAAAATATATGCTTCTAGAAGGCCCCATAACTAAGATGTATTCATTTTCTCCACTATTTACACTTTCATAAAAGATCTAAGCTACATTTGATGTTTTCTAAAAAGAATTATTTATCATTTTCTTTATTATATCAATATCATTTGAAGCTTTGGTTTTGATGGTAGAGATTTATTTTGTTTTGCCTTAGTTCATTCTTGTTTTGCTCTAGATGGGAAATCCAAATCATGAATATTTTCTTTTTTTTAGATTGCATCATTGTGATGATCACTAATTCCTCAAAGGACTCCAAAGAGATCTCAATAATATTAGGCTAGATGGATAGATTCTTTTTTTAGATCATAGGGCCCTCCTAAATACTTGTTTCTACACTATGTCATTACAAGTTCTCATGAGGAAGTCCAATGAAGAGAGTGCAAAAGGCTTAGTATCAAGTTCATGAAGTTTAGGAATGACATAATGGTGGGATTCCACCTCCACACACCAAATGGGTTGAATGGTTAAGGAATTACCCCTCTCATGCATGAACATATTTCTTCAATGGAAGGTTGAGTGGTTTGTTAAGAAACATTTCCTACCTCTATTTTTTTCATAATCTACAATTTGTCTTCAAATATTATTGCCTACCTTTAAAGAAATCTTTTGAGGAATCCCTTTGGAAAGATATGTTTTGATGCATAGGTGATTCCATGTGAAACATTTTCAATTGATTATTTATTTAAAAATCTTGTAATGTCTTTATAAAACATTGGCAATGACCTTTAAGAAATTTATTTCCTAGAACTTAAAAGTAAGATAAGGTAATGTCACCTAAAGAAATACAAATGAGAATTTCTTAGATTATAGGTAAAAGGAGGGGAACCAAAGCTTAATTCAAATGAATTATCCTTGAAAAAACCAAGGGTTGACATTGATAACCAATTCCTTTTCATCCATACAAGGAAAATCTAGAATGAAAAACCCTTTGGTACAAGGGTAGATGTTGATTTCCTCCCAATATTATTTAGAGTTGTTGATTATCCAAGTGTGGAAAGTTTAAACTTTTGGCTAACTTTAGATAAACCTAAAAATTAAGAAATGAACTTGAAGGTAAATCTCTCTATTTGGATTAAAAAATTCCATACAAATTTCTAGAAGAGAAGCCACTTGGAGAATATGAAAGAGGGGGCTATAACCCTCATAGATGCAAGGAGATAGCTCCATAGTGGGGACACAAGAGATGGGTTTATGTGGATGATAATTTTGGTATCCTCCACCCAAAACTTGATCTTTTTGGCCTAATTCCACCTTGAAAATAAAATTGATGATTGCTTGAAGGTTGTGGGCGTAAATCAAGAGGGAAACACATGTAAAGGTTCGAGGGTAGTATTTGATTATTGAGCATTCACTACATCATCAAAAACACCCATGAGAGCCTTGGCAGAGTGGGTACCAAGGGGAGAATCCTTGAAAACATGATTAAGAGGGATAGATTGAGAGAACACAATGAAATCACCAAACTCTATGCAGGTCAAGGAAGTCACATTTGTAGGAGTGTGAGACATTAACAAAACATAGGAACTTTCTAACTAACTATATATATATATATATATATATATATATATATATATATATATATATATATATATATATATATATATATATATATATATATATATATATATATATATATATATATATATATATATATATATATATATATATATATATATATATATATATATATATATATATATATATATATATGTATGTATGTATGTATGTATGTATGTATGTATGTATGTATGTATGTATGTATGTATGTATGTATGTATGTATGTATGTATGTATGTATGTATGTATGTATAATGTTAAATAAATACACAAAAAAAGTTTGATTATCAATATTAAATATATTAATACTTAAGCACATTGAGAACACCATCCTTTATATATATAAATTAGTATCCCCTAATATGATTTGATAAAAAGTAAATAAATAGTAATTACAAATGTATTTGAATAATAATAAGCTCAATAATTAACTAAATCACAATATTGTAAAGGTCACTCTTAGCTCAAGAATAATTTTTCGCTATCAACCTTCATAGGTATGGTACAATTTGGTATAAAACATAGTATATGCCTACCACCACAAAAATATGTGCCTATTCACACCATGGCTGTCAACACAAAAACTTTGGCCACCTAGATAATGTTGAGTGTACCTTGTACCTTGGGTTAGACATGCATGTGTGCCCCTTCTTCAATGTTCATAACTCACTTCATCAATTTATTCTTCCTTGAGTAATCTCCACACACCTCTCCAAGTTTCACATAAATGTTTTATATAATCTCCAAGAGGTGGTTTTCAAACCATCAAACCCTTTCATAAAGGTTACCATTAATTATTTTTTGATGAATATAATTAGTACTCTCTTTTAAAAGCAATAAATATTATTCATCAATGTCCTTTTTAAAAAATTAATATAACCTAGTTTAGGACTAGGAACCATCAATAAAAACTAGTAAACATAATGCTTAGATGCTAAATTTAGTATTAAGGAAGCCAAGTCACATAAAAACACAAACCTCCACCCTCCTAACTACCTAACCCAAGAAATTTTCCTAAAATAAAATAAAAAACTACCTAACACAAATTAATAACATGGCATAGGGTCCCAACATTGAGCTCCTTGATGTCATCTTGTAGAAGTTTGATCAGCGGAAAGGGAAAATCACACCACCACTGTTTGGCCTTAACACCCTTGTTTTCTTCCAACCCAACATCAAAATTGGCTAACTAGTCCGCAACTTGATTACCAACACATTTTATATGAAACTTTATATATTTCAGGCCTCTAGCCACCCATAACACACTTTTTATTATGGCCTCCAATCTCTAATTCTTCACATCCCCCCTCCCCGCCAAGAGAATTGATTATTAATTTTGAATCTCCTTCAATCCATAGCTTCATCCACCCCTTCTCCCTAGCTACTTGCTATGTTGTTTGAATCTACACTAAAATTTAGAGCGAAAGCCCCAACTAGGTTCCCATGATCATCCTTAAAGATCCCACCACTGTTAGTACGTACAAGGTTTGATTTAGCAACAACATCAAAATTAAATTTAATCCATCCAAGACTCAAAGATGTCCAACCCACATTGTATGAGTTAGAGCCTGAGTTGATCTTGGGAACATTGAGCCAATAAAATTCGGGCCAAGAATTACCCCAAGCCTTCTTCCTAGCATAAACCTCTATTTCATGGTACTTTTGGACTTCTCCAACTTCAGACATAGAATCTTCCACCCTATCCCAAATACTCTCAATAGCTTTGCTCTTATCTTGAAAAATACTTTGATTTTGTTTGAGATAGATGTTCCACACAATAGTGGCCAGGGTAGCCTTCCAAATCAACTTGAGATTGGGACTAATAATCCAACTGACCAGAAGAAGAAGAAGAATACTCCTAGGAAGTACTCAAGCCAAATTCCATCTATTCAAAAAATAATTCCATAGCTGGTAAGAAGAGTTGCATTGGCTAAAAATGTGATCATTGTGTTCTTCCTTAGCTTCACACAAGACACATTTAGATGACCCCTCTAACCTGAATAACCTCAACCATTCCCAAGTAAGAACCCTATGAATTATTGTGATCCAAAGGAAAGAGTTCATCTTGTGTATGTTAAATGTATGTACCACCTAGAAGTGGGTGCCCAATCCACCTTCTTGAAATTGTAGTAGTACTCTTTGAAAGCAGCTTTAACCGAGACTTGGTTGCTACCTCTATCACCCTAAACCAACCTATCTTCACCACTTGGGCCCAATAAAGGCCATTTTCAATATATTTTTGAATCTCAACACAAATTTGAGATAAATTAGGGATCAAATCTTGAACTTTTCCACAAGCATGATTAGGAGGCAATCCCACTATGTAATCTTTTGCCTTATCACCCATGGAGTCTTCAAAGTGGCTAACCACAAGTTTGAATATGGGATAATTTTCCAAAATTCCTAAGTCAAGCCACTTATCCTTCCAAAATTAGATTCTACTACTAACCCCAAGATGCCGCTTGTAGGATTTGAGCAATACAAATCCACAAAACCCGAAGATCACCTGCATACAAAAACCTGTTACAAGGAAATAGAGACTAGAAGAGGGCAAGGGTTTGACTCAAAAAATGAAGAAGAAAATATCCTCAATTAATGAATGAATAAAATATACAATGGATCATCCTTATAAAGGAGATTGAAAGCCTTGAAAGGAAAACCTTAAAAAGTAGAAGTGCATGTAATAATTAGTTTAATTATTACATGACTAATGCATGCAAGTTTATAATTAAAACAACTAGTGCATGAGTGTTTTAAATATAACACTACCAATGCAAGAGAGGTTTAAATATAAAAAACTAAATCAAAAAAGGTGACATCTGAAGAATGGAGTAAAGTTAATTAACACAATTAATACTTTACTCTAACACCACCTTATGCTAAGAAGAATCATTTTTCTACAATGGTAGAGGAAGAGCCAAATACTTGACCCAAGAGGAAGAACCATCTTTTTGTTGAACATAAAATCCACATTATTTTGAAGGTATTTGACCTACAACACCTTACTCCATAATTTTTTTTCTCCTCATAAATTTTCCAAACAAACTTTGCTCCCAATGCCATGTTCATATCCAAGCTCTTCCTTGTAGCCTAGCCTTCACATTCAAGGGGATTGCAAACATCATCCCACTTTATTAGATTATATTTGAAAGTGCCATTACATCCTTTCCATAGAAAACTTCTCTTTGTATCATCAATGATCTTAGCAACATTTATAGGAATTAGGAAGACAAACATGGTATAAAAAAGAACAATAGACACAAAAGCTTTGATGAGGGTAATTCTACCCGCCATAAATAGCCAAAAGCCTTTCCAAGTATCTAGCATGTGATTTATTCTATTGATAACTCCACTATATTCCATTAGAGAAGGCTTCTTGACAACCATGGGAAGACCTAGGTATTTGATCATAACTTGATTGATATTATAATCTAGAATTCTTTGAATCTCCAAGCTTTCCAAACTATGAGGCTTGAGGAAGAAAATTTGAGATTTGGTTTAATTCACCTTCTACCCATAAGATTTTTATATTGTACTAAAATATTCTTGAAAGAATGAGCCTCTTAAGCAGTAGATTCACCAAGTAAAAGGGTATCATCAATGAATTGTAGATGTGTGATGTTACTTATAATAGAAACTTGTAGCCCCTTAATATTACCTTTACTAACCTTATCCTAAATACTTCTATTGAGGATCTCAACCAACATAAGGAAAATAAAGGGAGAAAGAGGATCTCCCTGGTGAAGCCCTTTGTTGGCATTGAAAAGAATTAGTTAGGACACTAATGCCAAGGAAAAAAAAAAGAGGTAGAGGAAATGTAGTTGAAGACCCACTTGTAGTATAAGTCACAAAACCCAACCTCCTCATGACGTTGATAATAAACTCCCATGAAACCCTGTCATAAGCCTTGTTCATATCCAATTTAATGACCATACCATCTTTCTTCTTGTTTTGAATAGAGTGAATAACTTTTTGGGCAATGAGAACCCCATCCAAAATCTGTCCATGCTTCAAGAAACCACTCTATTCATTTGATATAATGTTCTCCATATACTTCTTTAACCTAGTATCCATCGCCTTAGCTGCCACCTTGTAGATTGTATTAGAAAGAACAATAGGTCTATATTGGTCAAAATGACCCAAGTCTTGAACCTTAGGAATGAGGGCAATGAAGGTGGAATTTGTAGATTTGAGGATCAATCTGCGGCTCCTACATTTCTTCACCGCACCCCACACATCCTCACCCACTATATGCCAATTTTTTTTAAAAAAACTCAACCTAGAACCTGTCAGACCTGAGGGCATTGCTAGCACTAATAGAAAAGAGAACATCCCTAACTTCATCCTTGGAAATAGTGTCCATAAGTGTTGCATTTTGATCCTTAGTAATGCATCTATTAATATTGTGATGAAGCTTATCTTGAGCATCATGATTCATTGCTTCTAGTGCGTTAAGTAAAGTTTAAAAGAATGTTTTACTAGTAGCTTTGAAGCTTCGTTGTCTTCAATATAATTTCCTTTTGGAGTTACAATCCTAAAGACTTGATTGTATTGTCTTTTGATCAATTTTAATTGTTGGATGAAAGAAGCTGGAATTCCTATCTCCATCTTTTAAGTATTTGACCCTTGAAAACTAGTGCCAAAAGATTTCCTCTATCCTAAGTACTTTGTTATGTTTCTTCATTAATTTTGTCTCCTTTCAATAGAGCTCGAAGGTGAGGCCCTTATCAACAATATCCCTTTTAACCTAAAGCAACTCCTTTTCCACCTTTCTTTTGTTCACAAATAGATCCCCAAAGACATTCTTATTCCAAGACTTGACTTGCAGTTTAACTTCCTTCAATTTCATGAAGAGGATGTGCCTCAGACATCACCAAATGTTAGTATTCCACCATTTTGTTAACATTTGTTTGAAATTAGAGGCCTCATAGCACATATCCTCCATCTTGAAGGGGCAAGCTCAAGGATCAGAGGCCTTATCCACCATTAGGAAAACTAACCAATGACCATTCTTGCCAAAGGACACAACCTCAGCAATGAAGCAATCTAAACTAAGTAAAAAATTAGAGCCTATCAAGAATCTATCTATCCTACTGGAAATGTTAACATCCTAAGAACTTTTGTTGGACCAAGTGAACCAACCTTTATTGTATTTAATATCAATGAGGAAAAGATCTTCACAACAACTTCTAAAAGCCTAAGAACCATATGATTCAAAATCCCTACATCCTCTCTTATCCTCAGTAGAAAGAACTTCATTAAAACCACCCGAACCAACTAGTGATTAGAAGAATGAGTCAACCTAGAATCTCTAAGATAACTCTACACCTTGGTTTTGTCTCTGACATCATTAGGGCTATAAACATTAGTGACAAAAAACTATCACTATATTTGATCATATTACATCTTAAGCTAATATCGAATGCCTTAGAATCCAATTTTGCACCCTCCACAAAAGCCTTGTTCCACATGATAGCAATCCCCCTGGCTGAGCCAAGGGCACTGACGACCATGCCTTATTATTGGCACAATATCCATGAAAAACTCTTTAGGCACCTTGGTTTCTTGTGGTATAGTAATACCATGGCATTCAATATCAATAAAATGCTCGAGGAGATGTTAATTCTCTAGACCATTGAGGCTTCTAATGTTTGAATTGATGACTTCCATCAATTCTTAGATTCTAGGAGGTGCTCACCTCTATTTGTTACAAATTGCCTCGTAGAAGCCTGGGTGCCATTTTCAATTTCCTCTAATGCCTTCACCTAGGCCTTTTTGGTTTCAACTTTCTTGCCCTTGGTGTTGTTTCCCTCCAGATCATCCTAAATGCCACCTTTTCCATTGAAATTCCTAGTTCTTCTCATGGAAATGGACCACTCAGTCTCCTTCTCAGAGTCATCACCCATTGAAGTTGCTTTACCAATCGGTGATATTTTAACCTGCTCTCCCTTGTTTTCCTTTGGGATCAAGTTACTGATATTGTTAGCGTCAGTTATTCTTTATAACTTACAGATCTAACTGAGAGTCTTCATTCTATCTCCTTTGTAAATTTTGGATCTGACTACAATCTTGTTATCTCTGCATGTATGCCTAACTAAGGAAGCTTGTGTTCAGTTTATGTCTTCATCGTAATTTGCTCTTGCAAACTGTGGTTTAATTTTGTATAATTCATGCACTGTGTGCATATTGTAATCAATTTTTTTATTGAATCATGGAATGAGAGATAGAATTTCATTGTTGATCTGCTCTATTTTTTTTTTCTATTTTTGTAAGTTGTAATTTTTATTATTTCTTAGCTAGATCTATGTTGAAAATTCTACATGGTATCAAAGCTTAGGTGCTAGGAAGGAGAAATGAAAGTTTTTTTTGCAGGTTCTAAAGATCAGATCAGTTGTAAAGAATGGAGTTTTTAGCCTCTTCTCTTCTCACACCATTCAACTAATGCACGCCATAGATTATGCTTTGGCCCACAAGTAGAGGCTTGTATCAATCAGTTATGGAAATAGAGGTTGAGTTGGAGTATCCATTAGAGATAGGTCAAGGTCATGCTCTCTTCGCATGGGCCTTGTCTTCTTTTCCTCTTTAGAGACACCATGTCAATGGACCTGTCATGTATCTCCTTTCAAAATTATGGAGGGGTTTTCTACTATTCATGTTGATGATTCTTTGCTTCCATAGTTGATCAGTTATATAGACAATTGTCACCTGTATTTTCAACCAACATTTTATTCTTGCATAGTTCAGTAGTGTTGATAGGGTCACTCATACAAATTTATGTGTCATATGCATCCTTGAATGATAGATGTTTTGCCTTTTTTGCCATCTATTCATTATTTGGGAGCACATATGCAAATTATTGTCTTCTGTATCTTCGATTGACAACTGTTTTTCCTTTGTTTGCCATATGTTCTTGGTTCGAGTAGTGTTTCTAGGGGCACTCATGCAGATTGATTCTGATCTTCATTTTGGTTTTAGAGGAATCTCTTCATTCAACACTATGGTAGCTATCATTTGACAGATATCCGCAATTTTTTTGACACAAAGGATTTTTAGCTGCATCTTTTCTTTCATTAGTTTCTTGTTCTCCTTAGTTAGAATTAAGAGGGGGGGGGGGGGGGTGTTAGCGTCAGTTATTCTCTATAACTTATGGATCTAACTAAGACTCTTCGTTCTATCTCCTCCATAAATTTTGGATCTGACTGCAATCTCGTTATCTCTGCATGTATGCCTAACTAAGGAAGCTTGTGTTCAATTTATGTTTTCACAGTAATTTTCTCTTGCAAATGGTGGTTTAGTTCTGTATAAATCATGCATGTGTGCATATTGTAATCAATTTTTTGTTGAATCATGGAATGATAGATATAATTTCATTGTTGATCTGCTCTATTTTTGCAAGATGTAATCTTTCTTATTTCTTAGCTAGATATATGCTAAAAGTTCTACAAATGTGAGGACATGCAATTGTCTTCTTCTCCCCTATCCTAGGAAGAGACAGAAGACCCGACACCATCTCTATGGTCTTATCAGCTGGATCAACATTGTCGGTTGCATTATACTACTCCACAACATTAATGCCCGTCTCTCCAAACATATATAGCCTAGGCTCCTTTCCAACATCACTACTAACATTTTCCTTGTGTTTACCTTTTAGATCAGACTCTATCGACTTTACAGATTTACCGCATTCATTTAGCTTCCTGCTATAATTTTTAGTAATATGGCCAACCCATCCATAGTTGAAGCACTTGAGGGGGATACACTCATAATCAATCTGCTAAAGTCTTTCACCCAGAATCGAGCAAAGCCAAATGATGTGTTTAAAGGGCTTTCTCGAATCCAAATTAACACATAAGCATGCATAAGGAGCTAGGATACCTCTGCCATGAGGATCAAATGATTTCAAATACACCCCTGGGGTATTGCCAATTAGCCCGAAGACTTCCTCAGTTCTAAGCTCCATAGGATGCTTCGACAAGTAGATCCAAATAGGAGCAAATCAGATTTGTTCCACATATGGGTCAAAGTTGGGTGCCCATACCTTCACATATAAGCCAACATTCCCCATGAACCACAACCCCCCTTTGGAACTTTCTCCCTGTCCAATTCTGATTAAGAAATAAATTGAACAAACCCTAGTACCAAAAAGGAGATTTTTGACACTGTACCAATCCACCTATGAGATGCCCAGTGCTTGATGCATTCCATTGTAGGGCATATACCAATGAACTTCATAATAATTGCCCTTTTCTTAATTTTTTCAATACGGGAGTGTAGGAAATGCTCTAGTATAACAATGTTGACAATATCATTCGAGACAAAAATATTTAAATTTCCAACCGTCAACCTGGCCTCCTTGTCCTTGCCCTCTGTGAAGAGAAAAGAGTTATGTTCCAACAATAGTTTGTCCATCTTCATGGCATTATTAACTAAAGTAGGGTTTACCCCTGAATCTATCACATTCTACTTTTTGTAGTCCCTCAAACCTTTGCTTGGCGCCATTTTCCAATATACATGTTTATCAATTTCTATTTTAGCCAAAGAATCATATTATATTTTATTTTTCTATCTCCTTTCAAACTTGTCATAATTTTTTTTATTATAAGGAAAAAATTTCACGATATTTCTAGGATTATCTCTTGATTTCATAGGCCTAATGTACAAAAAAATCAAATAAATTGACTAATAATTTTGTATATGTTCTAGACTCGATATTACATTTCCAACACTTACATAGATGGATTCTTCTTTTTGTGACTTATGTACATTTTTAGCATTATCAACAAACTAATGTTTAGATCTCTAGTATGTAGATATGTTTATCTAGATTTGGGTTTCAAGAAATATTTTGCTAAAATTTCTTCACAATTTTTCTCTGGAAGTCTTCCTAACAAAAAATATATGTCAAGACTCATTGGTTTATAGACTCTAGTTATCTTTTATCCTTTTTTATTTTTATAAAATAATATTAAAGATGTTTTGTTCCAATTTGTAAGGCATAATTGATATGGATAAGTTTCTTCGCCATCATGAACAACATGGATTTATTGAGTCTGAAATCACTAATCACACTAATTAAGGAATCACTCACTTTCTAAAGTTAATAAAATATCATCATGAGGGTAAATATTTCTAGTCATCAAAAAGAGTGAGTGATGACAAGCTAATTTTTGAGATGGAAAATTTATCCTTCTCTTCAATCTTAACTTAGTTTGATGAAGGTATTCATAGAGGTAACCTTTAATAAAAAAAAAATCAAAACAAGGGATTAGTACTATAAATAATTTGTAGTAGTATTTATATAAATACTTTGACCCCAAATTCTATCACTAGATCAACAACTAACTTCTAATTACAACCACTACGAAGTTGATGCAAATATCTAGTACATGATCCACTAAGAATGAAATTGTTATGACTAGCTCTTGAATTATTTTCTATTGGTATGATAATGAATTATGAAGTTCACATGGACTAACATACTACTCTTTCACTATATTTTATTTATCTTTCTCATTTTAAGGAGTATAAAGGGTCACACACTTCTAGGGCTAGTGCCTTATACTAGCTAACTGAGTTGTACATGACTAGAAGACACAATACAAAAAAAAAGAGATATTATGTTAATAATTGAACACTTAATAATCCATCTTTACACTTTTAGAAATCCACATGTGATAAGAAATAACCATTACAAATCATATGTATACTTCATTACAATGTTATAACACTTATCAAATACTATTACATTTACATCAACTAACATGGTGAGAGAAAACCCTAATCTAGGAAGAATACATCACATTTCTTTACATGAGAACCTTCCTAGATATCAACAACTGGGAAGACATCCTATTATAAATATCCACCTTATATTAGCTACCTTTTCATGATTTACAAAATAAGTTTCTCTAATGATGATCGAAGATGTAGGGATTAAAACCATGGGTCTTTCTAAGTGCTTTAAAGTCACGTGAAATTGAAAGAATAACCAACCACTTGAATGAAAAATGAATTGATATTTGTAGCACTCAATTTGATTAATAAAACCTTGTAGAAATTCAACTCAAAGCTACATGTCATTAATACTACATGTGGAGAAAGTAAAAATCTAAAATATTGTGATTTAGAAAATTATTGATGTGGGATTTTAGGTTTATACCGAATGTGGGGAGTGGGTAAAGGAGTGAACATCTAAAAGTCTAAGGAAATCCCATAATAGAAGGAGAAGAAGGGATGAAAAATCTAGAGGAATGTAGGAAAAGGATGTGGGACTATACCTTAGTATGAGGTGTCAAAATGGATGGGTACATGTCTAGATATCAAGATGAAGTCCACACAATACTTGGGAGGAATCCAAATATTTGAATATTTTTGCAAATTCTACAAAAGTAGGGGGGAGGGACATAAGACATGCAAGAATGTAATAAATACCTAAAAGTAAGAGGGAATTGGAGATGTCTAGATGGACACCAAGAGCTTGCAAGAGAGAAACTAAAGAATTTGTAGGAAAATATTTTGGAACTCGATGTCAAATGTGGATGAAGTGGAAGGGGGCAAAAATCTAGATATTTCTTTGGCATCAACACAAACGAAGGAATGGAGAAGGGAACAAAGGGAATGAGGATCATACAAATCAAGGTTAAGATCCCACAAAAAAAGGAGTACATGAAGAAAAAGGAATGAAGGGTGTGAAGTTATTTTTATAAGACAAGACGAAAGGACAAGATGGGGAAAATACATCATTATCCAATTTAAAAAGCTATAAATGAGGTGGAATGTAAGGAATTGAAAGTAAAGGAAGGAGAAAATGGATATTGCAAAACTTTAATGGGGAACACAATACAAGATATTGGAGAACAAGAGACACCTGGTTCCACACCAAAATTATGTAATATAGTGAAATAAATGGACAACAACATAAAAATAACCAGATTTAGATTTTTCTTAATTCTAACTTTTGACCTATGATAGAAATACAAAAATGAAAAAAACAACACATGAAATTTTCATAGAAAAATACCCATAGAAATATAAATAACTTATGATTTAAATAATAATACTAAAATTTAAATAAAACTAATATTAATATCTTTAAACATTTTAACACAAAATTATATATATATATATATATATATATATATATATATATATATATATATATATATATATATATATATATATATATATATATATATATATATATATATATATATATATATATATATATATATATACACACATTTCTTTCTCACTATTTTAGAAGTATTAGAACATCTTTCAAATGAAAGATATCCATTCTTATTCTAAGAAATAAAACCTAACCAATGTGTAAAATTAATTAGTAACTAGCTACTCATATTCTCAATTTCATTCATTATCGAACAATAAAACTTTTAAGATGCACGAGATACTAAAATTGAAAATTGTGATAACCACTCGATAGGCAACTCTAAGGCCCTGTTTGTTTGTGGAATTGGAATTTGGCACAAAACCTGATTATCTCATAATAAGGTTTTGATATTCTGATTTTGTATATTCGGAATATGTTTTGGACCGTTTGGTTGACCCGGAAGATGGATGAGACAATCCATCTTCTGCGTTTGGTTGCCATTTTCGAAATTGGAATTGGAAGATAGAAATTCATCTTCTCTGTTTGGTTCTACATTTTGAATTCGAATTTGAATTTAATTTTTAATTTGATATTTTATTATTTTAGTCCATTTTTTATGTATAGTTTTTTATATTAATTTATATTTTTATGTGCTAAATCATAAATGAAATTTAATATATTTTTTTCAATTCTGTGAACAAAAAACTTAAATAAGTTATTATTTTGGTCCATTCTTTATGTATAATTTTTTTAATATTAATTTATATTTTTATGTAGTAAATCATAAACAAAATTTAATATATTTTTTTTAATATCATAACAAAAAAAATAAACAATATTATACATTAACAAAAACAATAAACTTGACTTTAACAAAATTTAATATTTTTTTTCAATACATTAACAAAAAAATAAACAATAGTATACATTAACAAAAACAATATTGAACAGTAAACTTAACTTTTTTTAATAATTTTATACATTATCATAAATAATATTATAACAAAAAATAATAATTATAACATTGCTCATATCACATCAAAATATAAATAAGTTATCTAGTCCACATATATATCTATCTCCAAAAAATTATCAAACTAAGTAGTAAGATGATCAAACTAAATAGAATAAATTGTTGCACAAAGAAGACGTCGTAAAAACAAGATTTCGGCTTTAGATGTAGCCTCCGCTTTTGCCATAGTTTTCTCTAGTCTTTTACAATTCTTGCACTCGTCATCTACAACAGGTTTGTGTGTACAATGTACTGATGATGTAGACAACAACGGGGTGTCATTGACCCATCGGAAGTAACCGCATCCAACTCCATCCTACAATACAAATAAGTTATAGTCTCTATAATGACTAATATTTATTATTTGTAAATATTTAAATATTGTGCAATTAACAACCTTATAGAAGTTTTTACATCCCCAAAATTTACGGCCTGGATTCTCCTCTGTCTGTGACTTCCTCAACACACAACGCAATCCATCACCGCAATCACACATAGGAGCATTCCTCGTAGCCATCAGCACTATATCAAGCAAAAAATTGTTCATTCATATTAATTTTGTTCGCTATAACAACATGAATATATTCTATGGGTACAAATTAATAAAGTTATGCAAAAAATATAATGACACAACTATAGCATCAGATATAACAATATCCATGAACTGGGTGGTGGTGTGAAAACACACCGTTAAATTAAAAAATGCAAGTAGATCCACGGTCTGCGCCCTTTTGCCCCACATTCGATGATCAATCCTGCATCTACAAAGCAAACATGATACAAAAACTAAAACTTGTTCATTTTTAAATGGAATACACCAAGGAGTAACATCAAAAATTTTGACTGTTTACAAACATGTACAGTAAACAATCATCAGATAGCTCATTTTTTTATCAACATATGTGGATTTTTTTGCATCGATATTTGAAATACCTTCTTGGTTCGATTGTGTAGATAGTTTTTGATCACACTCTGTGATTCATCATCGGGATTGCAATAGATAGTTTGAGACCAAAATGATTGCAATAGATCAAAATGGACTTTTCTTTCAGTTATTTTTATCTCTTCCATCCCGACGAAGGATCACAAAGTGTGACCGTAAAATATCTACAAAATCAAATCCAGAAGCTTTTTCAAACATAATTAATGTCAGCATATGTGTAGTCTCACTTTATCATATGTGTAGTCTCAAAACTATCCATTTCTATTTCTGTACCTATCACACGGTTTTTTAAAATGAATGAAAAATGAAAAGAAATTGAAGATGATATAGAGCATTAAACAAAGTAGAATAATTTAACTTAATTTCGTAATGCAACAATAATAACAAGATGGTTAATACATACAAATCATGAGCAATACAATCGTCTACCGAAACACATATATAAAATCATGTATGAAGAACTAGAAATGGATAGTTAAGAGACTACACCTTAACAATACATTAAATGAAGCATTCATCATGTGGTACTCCTTCGTGTATTCCACTTAAAAACAAATGCAAACTAATATGTCTAAAAGCACTCAAAATTCAAAAGACGAGAGAAACAAGGTTTCCTAAAACTGGAGAGAAAAATAAAAAAATGGAGAGAAAGACAAACACTGTATAAAATTAAGTATAAAATGACAAGCACACTCTGTGAAAGCCAACATAATCACTAGCAACACAAAATAATGGAGAGGAAAATGAGCACTATATAAAATGAAGTATAAAATGACATGCACACTCTATGAAAGCCAACATAATCACTAGCAACACAAAATAATGGAGAGGAAAACGAGCACTATATAAAATGAAGTATAAAATGACAAGCACACTCTGTGAAAGCCAACATAACCACTAGCAACACAAAATAATCTAGGCATGGATCCAAGGAATTAACACAATAAAAATACTGGCAGGTACTTACTAGTGGCTCCAACATAAATATCCAATGCTTCCATTTCTCATAAAACTATATTTTGTAAGGTCATAATCGGGTTATCATCTTCATATTCCTGTCATCTTAATAATGGAGATGAACAACAATATCATATTTAGTATCATATTCAGCTTATGATACTGAATATGATACTAAATATGATACTGCTTATGATACTGAATATGATACTGCTTATGATACTGAATATTTAGTATCATAAGCAGTATCATATTCAGCTTATGATACTGAATATGATATTGAATATTCAGTAGCATATTCAACAATC
Source organism: Chamaecyparis obtusa (assembly GCA_027943335.1). NCBI lineage: Eukaryota > Viridiplantae > Streptophyta > Pinopsida > Cupressales > Cupressaceae > Chamaecyparis > Chamaecyparis obtusa. The sequence continues at coordinate 230,913 of BSBK01003241.1, read as the reverse complement.
ATATTCATGAACAACAGTATCATATTCGGTATCATATTCAGCAATCATATTCATGAACAACAGTAACATATTCAGTATCATATTTAGCAATCATGATCATGGACAACACTATCATATTCAGCAATCATATTCATGAACAGTAGTATCATATTCAGCTTATGATACTGAATATGACTCTGCTTATGATACTGAATATGATACTAAATATTTAGTATCATATTCAACATTCATATTCATGAACAACAGTATCATATTCAACAATCATATTCATGAACAACAGTATCATATTCAGTATCATATTCAGCAATTGCATTTAAATTGAATGTTATTTGTGAATGGTAGAAGAAACCCTGTTCTTGGCACGACGATAATGTTGCTTCTCTGCATTTGTAATATGGGTTTTTGTAATAAAGTTCTCTGCTTAATATTTTTAAACTTTTGAATGTTATTTGTGAATGGTAGAAGAAACCCTGTTCTTGGCATGACGAAAATGTTGTTTTCCTCTTTTTTCTGCTCTGTTAAAACAGCATCATAAGCAGTATCATATTCACTATCATATTTAGTATCATAAGCTGAATATGATACTACTTATGATACTGAATATTCAGTATCATATTCAGCTTATGATACTACTATTCATGAATATGATTGTTGAATATGCTACTGAATATTCAGTATCATAAGCTGAATATGATACTGCTTATGATACTGAATATTCAGTATCATAAGTAGTATCATATTCAGTATCATATTTAGTATCATAAGCAGTATCATATTCAGTATCATAAGCTGAATATGATACTAAATATGATACTGCTTATGATACTGAATATTCAGTATCATAAGCAGTATCATATTCAGCTTATGATACTGAATATGATACTGATGTTCATGAATATGATTGCTGAATATGATACTGAATATTCAATATCATATTCAGCAATCATATTCATGAACAACAGTATGATATTTAGTATCATATTCATGAACAACACTATCATATTCAGTATCATATTCAACAATCATGATCATGGACAGCACTAGCATATTCACTATCATGTTCAGCAAAAATTGAATTAAAGTTGGCATACACATATATTCAGATTTCATGTCATATTCATATTCAGATTTCATGTTATATTCATAATGAACAGCAGTATCATGTCAGTTTTTTAGCCTTTTATAGGCTTCCAACTCATTTAAAATCCTTTAAAATACTATAAACCACCATATGTGGCTACTATCTAGTCGCTTCTCTCCTCCTCGGTCATCAATAAGAACCATTTGGCTCTTTCACGTTGACCCAAAAAGGTTTTGTAGACCTTGAGGAATACACCTCTACTCAATCTGGGCATGGATTTGAGAGCGTTATAGGCATCCGTCAAAGCAATCTCATGACTAGATTCATCAATTTTAACAAGGTGAATATTGTTCATGCCCTCTTTTATTTTTTTCATTGTTTCGGACATGGAATCCATCGAAGCAGCCAAACTTGCCTTCTTCCTCTTCCCCACCTTTCTACCTGATGAACTAGGAGTCCCTCTAGTACTTGTTGTTGGAGTGGACTGAGTGGAATTATAAGCCTCGTCATCCCAATCAACAGCACTATCAAGATGTACACCGTCCTCTTCATCATTCACATCGAATGACTCTTCCAAAGGGTTCCCTTCTTTAAACTCAAGGGTCGTGGTAGCTGCATTTCCTTCAGCCATGTCATTACCAACAATTACACCCAATTCAGTGAAGTACTGAAAGGGCTGCCTCTTATACATTCTTGCATTTTTTTAACTCTCTTCGCTACATGTTGGCATAAATAAATGGATTATTTGTCTTTCATTATTAACTTAAAAAAAAGGCAATATTATTTCCATCAAAATCGTAGAGAGATTACCCTACCTTGAGAAGCTCATCCCACACGCTATCCTCAGCATCCATGGACTGAGTAGCCTCATTCCAAGCTAAACCGCTTGTATTCTGAAGCTCCTTCATGACTCTATATGCAAGCTTCCAAGTTTTCAACTTGTTTTTGAAGTTATCCTTGGATAGACTGAGGTTCAAATCAGCATTGAACCGCCTCTCAATTGCGGTCCAGGCTTCTTTTTTGAAGCCTCCATCACATTTTCTTCCTAGTTGTACTTGCTCAAGGAGCAAGTGTATAAGCTTTCGTTCCATGTCCTTTGACCACATAATCTTCTTCGACGAAGAAGATATCTGGCTCGTGTTAGTAATCTCATTCATGTTCATCAATGATTCTGTGGAAGCCATGCTATGTATACAAATTGTTGTTAATCAAAGTAGCTTCATACATCAGTTTACTGAAATAAAACACATTGACCATTACAAGTCCAATACTTGCAGATAAAAAGACAAGAAAAAGGAAACCGTCATGCATCTCAAAGTAGCTTCATACATTAGTTTACTCAAATAAAACACATTGACCATTACAAGTCCAATACTTGTAGATAAAAAGACAAGAAAAAGGAAACCATCATGTATATCAAAGTATCTTCATACATCAATTTACTCAAATAAAACACATTGACCATTACAAGTCCAAATACTTGCAAATAAAAAGACAAGAAAAAGGAAACCATCAAGTAGTGTTGAGCCATACAAGGACAACTATTGTCAGGATCTATACTCTTCCCACATTCTACTTGCTATATCATTTCAGAACTGTGCCCACTGGTCTCTATCATTCTGAGACAACCCATATGTCTCTAGCACTGGTACATCTACCCCATCACGATCATCTTCCTCTTCAATGTCAATTTCTAGTGGAATGTCGTCCTCTATCGTAATGTAGTTGTGTAGTATGCAACATGCTAATACAATATGGGCTTGTGTCATGATAGGATAAGACGTGGCATGCCTCAGGATTGGAAAATGCTGCTTGAGAATACCAAATGTACGCTCTATTGAGTTTCTAAGAGAGGAGTGTTGATGGTTGAACAACTCTTCTTTTGAGTTTATTGGATTTTCTCTTGAAAACTCTTTCAGGTGGTAGCGTGTACACCGATAAGGAGCAAGAAATCCAGGTGCATTGGGATATCCAGCATCCACTAGAAAATATTTTCCTACATAAATAAAGTATATTATTAATATGTGAAACGTGAAAATATTTTCTTACATAAATGAATAATATTATTAAACTATGATTTGGCTTACCCGGGGGAACAACAAGAGGATCTGCTCTTGATAGAGCTGAAGCTAGAACACGACTATCTGTGGCAGACCCTTCCCAACCAGCAAGGCAGTACTGAAACTTATGATCGAAGGAACACACACCCATAACATTTTGCGACAGGTTGCCTTTTTTATCACGATATTTACCCTACATGTCGACATCGACGGTGACTGGTATATGGGTTCCATCGATAGCTCCAACACAATCCTATACGATATGATACAATCATCAATTGTAAGCTCAACCAATCCTCAATGATAAAAATCTGTACAAGAAAAATGTAACAACACAACAATTACCTTGAAGAATGGATCAAAGCATTCGTTCCCACTAATTTTAGGAGGAGTGTTTGGACTAGGTGGTAGAAAGCAATCCTTGTGGAGTCCCAAGATAGCCGTCAACACCTTGTGGAAGTATCGGCTAATTGTCTCTCCTGAGTGGCCAAAGTTGTGGGCAATCTTGCGGTTCCTCAAATTGTGGCCAACGGTGTGGAGGAACATCACAAGTTGTTCTTCTAATGTCAAGTGTATCGTATCTTTCAAGGATCCATTCAGCCTTAGGATAGTAGCTAGATGAAAGAAGGCTCCCCTACTCATGCAAATCTGATCATGACAATCCACGTCATTGGAATGAATAACCATTCTAAAGAAATTATTTCCTTTTCTATATCGTTTACCCCTATCTGCATTAGATTCTAGGGCCAGCACTGTTGTGGCTGCGGCAACACAAGCAATCAAAGCTGTGAGAAGCTGAGAAAATGTGGTCCCCACAACTACCCGTTCTAGAACGTCAATATTCTTAATAGGATCCATCAATGGCCTGAAAACATAGGTACATATATATACAATTAGATAGATAAATAGTTACATAGATACATAGATACATACCTAAATACATAGATATATAGGGTTAGATAGTTCATACATATAAACAATTAGATAGATAAATACTTACATAGATACATAGAAACATACCCACATACATAGAAAAGCCTCATTCTTTTCTTAAGATATCATAGCAAGATCAAGAGATATACGAAAACTTGAATCAAAATGACATTATCGACCCTAACAACCAACTAATATGATAATGAATATGATATTGCTGTTCATGAATATGATACTGAATATGATACTGCTGTTCATGAATATGATACTGAATATGATACTGTTGTCCATGAATATGATACTGAATATGAACATGCTTATGATACCGAATATGATACTATTGTTCATGAATATGATACTGAATATGAACATGCTTATGATACTGAATATGATACTATTGTTCATGAATATGATACTGAATATGAACATGCTTATGATACTGAATATGATACTATTGTTCATGAATATGATACTGAATATGAACATGCTTATGATACTGAATATGATATTGAATATGATACTGTTGTATGATACTGCTGTTCATGAATATGATACTGAATATGAACATGCTTATGATACTGAATATGATAATGAATATGATATTGCTGTATGATATTGAATATGATACTGAATATGATACTGCTATATGATACTAGATATGGTACTGTTGTTCATGAATATGATTGCTGAATATTATCATCTCAAAAATTGAATATGGGCCGAAAATGAGAATAGCCATCTTCCAGCCGAAGAGGTGGAATTTGTTTTGATAACCCAGTTTTGACATTTTATAAACCCAATTTGATTCTCGGTCGGGTCCGCAATCTTCCCGTTATATTGTTTCGTGGATACGATATATTGTTTCATGGATACGACTGTGGATGAGTATGTGATATTGTTATCAGGATTCAACTATGTAGTTTTTTGAGTCAAACTCATTGACCCATGATTCATGACTACTGGTTCAACACGAACCCATGAGAATGAATGAATCTAGGTGATGCTCACAGAGGTGAAGCACCGGAACCTATCGGGAAGTCCCGGTGCTTCACCTCTGTGAGCATCACCACTACTCACGAATCATGGGTCAATGAGTTTCACTCAAAAAAACTACACAGTTGAGTGGGTGTTCAAACTTAGAGACAGAGCCAAAGCCAATAAGACTCTCATTCAAATGGATGAGATATTTTGCAATGTCTATGATTATTAACAAGCACTTTTGAGCCACATTTAATTCTATTTAAAAGCTTTATCAATAAATAACTGTAGTGAGTAATACTTGGGTTTAATGAGCATCTAAATATAGCAGTGAATAAATATAGAGAGGAAGAACTCAAGGAGCACAAGACCCCCACCAGTGAAGAAATACCAGTCAACCCTCTCAGAGGCAAGCCGCAAAGTCTAGATGCTACAGTCAGGAGGAATGATACAGGCAGTCTGGAGTTTAAAATGGTAGCAGTCTATCTCGGGAAATTGGCATAGCATGTGGGACCCATATATGTCACCTCTGCAGTGTCAAGGGAATAGTAAATAGTTCAACAGGTGTCATGGGGATATCCATAACAAGTTACGCAAGGTATGTTGTATTTAGTGATAATGACCATGTTGAAATAAATCAGAAGGGAGACAATAAATTAAAGCATAAGATACTAAATAAATTATACTATCGTGATAAGTACAATAATGAGGATCAATAATAGAAGATCTTGTTAATATGTCTTTCACCAAATAATACAACGGTGATACATCACATCATACTTGGGGGAATAAAGAATATACAACAACAGAGCTAAAGAAATAAAATTAATAGAACAGGAAGTAAGAGAATTAAGGACTGCAGAGTATTGAGGACATTACAGAGAACAAGTCAATGAAGCTCGGTATACATTGATGCAACTTCATCACCGATGCCTTTGATTAGCATTAGAGTACCATCAGTTGAGTAGTAGGCTGTGTATATATTTCATCAAGTCTGGGTTAGAATTAGTAGATGCTATAATTCTAAAATCTGCATTGCATCTATTATGTCTCCATTAGTTCTGTTGGAAAGTCTTAGAATGGAAAGATAAGATTATATTGCTCTTAGCAAGGGGCCATTCAAATCTGAACATGAAGACATTTGCAAATCAAGGAATTGAGTACGAATCATAGTAGGAAGAAGATTCTTGTAAGCAAATATGTAGAAATCAGTCCCAAATTCCAAATTTCATAATGCACATATTGTATAGAGGTGACTATTTCAATACAGCATTTTGCCTCATAGAATTTTGGCATTACATAATTTTGGCACTTCAAAATATGGTCTAATTGCCCCACAGTATGGAGATGTCACAGACAATTTGGGAGTGATTGGTGAAGGGTTCAAACCACTAACAGCCAAGTGTTCATTCCAACTAATAGTCAAGTGTTCATTCCAAATAACAGCCAAGAAAATGGAAATGAATAAAATGCCTCTAGTAAATTTAGTCCATGATCCCGAACTATATAACTTTATTACAAAAACCCATATTACAAATGCAGAGAAGCAACATTGTCGTCGTGCCAAGAACAGGGTTTCTTCTACCATTCACAAATAACATTCAAAAGTTTAAAAATATTATGCAGAGAACTTTATTACAAAAACCCGTATTACAAATGCAGAGAAGCAACATTGTCATCGTGCCAAGAACAGGGTTTCTTCTACCATTCACAAATAACATTGAAAAGTTTAAAAATATTATGCAGAGAACTTTATTACCAAAACCCATATTACAAATGCAGAGAAGCAACATTTTCGTCGTGCTAAGAACAGGGTTTCTTCTACCATTCACAAATAACATTGAAAAGTTTAAAAATATTATGCAGAGAACTTTATTACAAAAACCCATATTACAAATGCAGAGAAGCAACATTGTCGTCGTGCCAAGAACAAGGTTTCTTCTACCATTCACAAATAATATTCAAAAGTTTAAAAATATTATGCAGAGAACTTTATTACAAAAACCCATATTACAAATGCAGAGAAGCAACATTGTCGTCGTGCCAAGAACAGGGTTTCTTCTACCATTCACAAATAACATTCAAAAGTTTAAAAATATTATGCAGAGAACTTTATTACAAAAACCCATATTACAAATGCAGAGAAGCAACATTGTCGTCGTGCCAAGAACAGGGTTTCTTCTACCATTCACAAATAACATTCAAAAGTTTAAAAATATTATGCAGATAACTTTATTACAAAAACCCATATTACAAATGCAGAGAAGCAACATTGTCGTCGTGCCAAGAACAGGGTTTCTTCTACCATTCACAAATAACATTCAAAAGTTTAAAAATATTATGCAGAGAACTTTATTACAAAAACCCATATTACAAATGCAGAGAAGCAACATTGTCGTCGTGCCAAGAACATGGTTTCTTCTACCATTCAAAAAAAATAGCGTACCTTGAATAACGCACCGTAGGATGCAGGATGAGTTGAAGACAAACCTGCAAGCAACCCCCCTTCACAATGTCGCCGTCGAACCAGTAAAGCAACCTGCGAACGAGTCCAGAAACCTTCGTCGAACCAGAAAACCAGCCCGTGAACGCCAAAAAAATTTCGTATGCGCAAAACAGATCGTATCCGCAAAACAGATCGCAATGCACAAAATAGATATCCTCGGGAAGATGGCGGACCCGACCGGACATCAAATTGAGGTTATAAAATGCCAAAATCGGGTTATCTCCACAAATTCCACCTCTTCAGCAGGAAGATGGATATTCTCATTTTCGGCCCATATTCGGGTTTTGAGATGATAACCCGATTATGACTTTTAGGGTTCCAAACAGTGGATATGGGTCATAATCGGGTTATCATCCTCATATTCCTATCATCTTCCGACAAACAAACGGGGCCTAAGTAAACAGGTCTAAAAAAACATTTTGAATTAGAAAAGCAAAATTGAGGGAGTGCCGTTGAAGGAGAAGGTTTAGAAGTCAATAAGAAACATATGCTTAGGGTTTGAATGGTTTTAATCGTCTGTGAAAGGTTCCGTTCTGTACTCAGATAGTAGAGAAGATGGCGGCTATGTTCACCGCAGTGTCACAGAAATGTTTGCATGCCATCTATGTACGGAATTTTGCCCATTTGAATCTCAGAAACAATGTGAATTCCCTCCAGAACATTGCATACCCGTTAAATGCCCGCCATTTGAGACAGGATGATTGCAATTTTAACTTGCTAATAGTCGATGCCGCTGCTGCATCAGGACATACATCTCAAGGGAATGAATCAACTGACAACGACGACAATGAGGATAACCGCCATTTCAAAACACAGGTTTGTCAACTAATTGGGTAATTTTCAATGCCGTTGAACTTTATCACTAAAATGTATAGGCGGTTTTTTTAGCAGTCCAATGTAATAAAGTTTCATATATCCAGAGTTCTTGCGTAGAGTATTTGATTGTCCAGTCTTTACATAAATAACCTAACTGTTGTAAATAGTAATTCATGACAACCTATATTGATTGAGCTCGAATTGTTCATATGATGTTTTTAGTTTATTTAAAACTCTTTTAACTGTAACTCAATCCACTATTTGGTTGCCGGAAGCATTCGTACTTGGGAAATTGATCCCAGCAATCACCCCACTTTCTGTCACTTCTTAATTTGATTAAACAGTTTACTTAGTTTAGCAGCATGCATGGCATTTACTTTTTCCTGTTGAACACGGGCCATCTTATTGTGGTGAAGTAAACGCGAACTGCAAGTGAGGTTTCCAGAAATTATTAAATTTCATAAGTTTTTTATCTTACACTGTCAAATATTCAAATTTGACTCTTGTAACATAACACCCGGAGAGTGATTCCAGTCCAAATTCAAGGAAATAGAGATCAGAAAGATCCAAATCCTATTGCAGCTTCGTAATCCTAATCCATAACTTTGTGCATTCCCAACTACAAAGGAAAGAGAAAAGATGGAGAACTGTGAGATTCAATGAGGGTCCAATCACACTAGCTGGGATCAAACTCAATGAAGACAAGTTACACGAGTTACAAGCAAACATACATTTAATGTAAAATGCAAATATTAGTTATTCAAATGTAGAGGATTTGAAAAGATACAATACAAAAGATTGCCTAGAAATATATGTGTTTGTTGGATGCATGTATCAAAGAGATGGCATGACCAAGAGGTCAAGAGTTTAATTCACAATCACTTTGACTTAGGAGGTGAGTTAGTTTAGTCTAACTAAGAGGTCAAGAGTGGAACTACCAATTAATGGATCAATTAACTCAAACTAACTAAAAGAAAGATGGCCTTGATTGGATGTTCATGGCAAAGTGTGATGATTAAATCTTGACATTGTTGTACCCATCAAGTTTTGAACCCCCATTGGACTATTGTGGTTGTGGGCATTGCGCCCTCACTAATTCATTATGCTTGTGGGTTTGAACCTTTGTGTTGATGTTGTTAGCATTCATGCTGGTGTCTTAATTCTTCATACCCTCACTAGGTTGGTTTGCTGATGGGCTTTGCATCCCCATCAAGATATTGTGCTCACAAGTTTGGACTATTTACATTAATGTTGTGCATTCATGTTGAGAATGAGGTCGCCTGTCGGTGGATTTACCTAGCTTAGATTAGGCTAAAAAGTATTGTGTTATTGATAAAAAAGGTGGCCTTAATTGAATAAAGTTGACATCTAAAACTATTAGTAATCAAGGATTGATGAGGTTCTAATGACACTTGTGTACCTTAAGTCAATGCGAAAACATTTAATTATAAGATACCTAAGTGAGAATCATTAAATGTTTGTAAAATTCCAAGCAAAATTATTAATAGGCATAATATTGGACCAATAACTTCCACAAGTGTAACTTAGGCGGAAGTGAGAAATGGGTTTTGGTGAATTGAGTCATATTAAGGAATTGTTGTCATTTCATGCCCTCTTATGGCCCATTAGTTGAATTGATTTGAGAAATTTCACATGGATCATCGTGGACGATCTTATGCCTTTGGTTGTGGCATTAGCTCTCTTGTTCTTTCCTTAGTCAAAAACCCAAGTTGACTAAATCCAAAATTGACTAAGTGTTGGCCTTGTTGTATTTTTTAGGGTTTTGGTTACCCTTGCCTTAGATCTCTTGGTTTGAATCTTGAAAAAGTGGTAAGTATGTGATTTATTGGAGTTTGGGTTGTTGACAACCTGCTTACTTCCCTACTTGTTTAGGTCCCCTTTCGTCCACATCGGGTCCAAAAAGTAAATGTTGCTAAGTGTCGTATTTGTTGGTGCGTCAAGTCATCGGTTGTTTCCTTACTCCCTTGACTCTTTAAGAATTATCTTCAAAGTTTCCTTAATCCCTAAAGCTTGCTTTGCGAATTGCCTAAGTGTTCCTCTTATCGAGCATTGAGCCATCCACTTCTTCTATCCTTACATCCCTTTGTAGACATGCTTATCTTAGCTTTTTTAATCCCTAACCTTGAAGTCCAAGTCCTTAAATGTCTAGTGTCGAAATCATTAGATTTTGAACTTTCAACTTTCTCCTTACCTTAATCCCGTTTTGTTACGAGGTAAGAGTTTTTCCTGTGCCTCAACTCTTGATTCATTCCCTTCACTCTTTGCATTTGTCTAAGATCTTTGAGATTTCACTTACTATCCTACTATTCTTCCATCCCCATTCCCTTGAAAGCTTGATCCCTTTGATGATGTCATTAGTCCTTGTTGACATCATCTACCCTTTATCTGCTTGGCGACGTCACCCCCACATTCATTCTTCGATGACGTTATCGTTGGAGGTCAGACTTTCGACATCCCTCATTCTCCCTTTCCTCATTGGCAAGCATCATGATGGATGTTCAGTGCTCGATGCTTGATAAAAGACATGTCTCATTGGTGCATTGAAGATGGACATGCTCTCCTTCTAAGTTCGATAGTGGGTGACATGTTGTAGGCCCCAGGCTTGATCCACGATCTAAGAAACCCTATTGGTTCATGGTGCAAAGCTAACACCTTAGTCTATTATTTAGTCATTTGAAATTTTTCTCTCAGAAAACATCCAAATGGGTATCTCTATTTCAAATTTGGAGAAAATTGGGTTAAAATTGACTAAGTATGCTCATGCAGGTTTTTGGACTGCTATTGGATTTGCAAATAGAGTGAAGTGAATTTCTTGTAAGTTTGGATGGAAATGGTTTTTCCGCTTTTTGGTTGCTGGTGGTTTTCTCCCATATGCAGTTGTGGGAGGAAGATTTCGAATGGACCTGATTGGAGGAACACAAAGTTGGAGTAAGTTTCACGAGATCTAATGACAAGGTGGCCTTGTGAAGGTTTTAGGGATACCCAAACATATTTGAGAGGGTGCCATATTTCCACAAAGGGCCCAATTTATGTATGGAAGGGGCTTGGATTCTATGAAAGGTCAAAATGCATAAAAAACTTATATGACACACCATTAATGTCATGACGACTCCCTTAGCTAACAATCTATTTGTGGAGGCTCCAAAAGGGCAGCAAATTCATTTTCCATAGATTTCAAAGGAAGAAGTGACACCCATGCTATATTTATTGATTTGCGAACCCCTTTTTGTTAGGCCATTCTTGGGCTGCTATCTATAGAGGATTCCATGAGGGTTTTTGCACTTCTTCCTTAGAATCATCAATGCATAAGTATGGTAGGGGTATTTGGGGTGATTTTTATGCTTTCCAAAAGGGGAATTCTTGCACAAATATGTCAAGTATCATTAAGAAGGTTGTGGCTAGGGTTTTGGCCTTTGTCATGTGCTCCATTCTCTTGCGTCCATTTTGGGGATAGTAAGCACTTTGTGCTCATTTTTTAGGTGTTCTTCCCTTGTTTCTCTAGTAATGCCATGTATTTTACATTCTCTACAATTGTAAACCGACATCAATCCTCTGTTTAATGAAAATTGTTGTTTTTTACCTCTCCCCACTTTTGATGTGTTGTGTAAAATGTTCTTATTTTCATATTTGAATGAATGTTCATTGTTCTTATATGTTTATATGTCGTTTTAAATTCATTTGCAAGGCTAATTGTGGTTTAGTTTTCTCCCTCTTAGCATTGTCAAACCCTAATCTTCATGCAAACCTCCAGGAGTTGGTAGAAAAGAGGATTGTGTAAGTTCTTTTGGCATTTTCATTACTTCTTTGTGCTGTGGTAAGTAGGAAGAAACACCACTTAATCTAGGTGCATCGCCACCCCTTTCATTTTTTATATTGGTACAATAGGACAAGGCTTTAGGTTTAATTTGTGTTGGGTTGGATCAGCACTTTGCATCTAGGTTAAAATAAAGTTGGCCTCCTCTGTAGGTTCACTCTCATTTGTAAGGTCTCATAGCTTGGGATCACTCCCATGTTTCATTAGAATGTTGAGCTAGCTTCAATATGACACAATTTCAAGCTATAACAATACCCATGTACATAAAACCCTGCTAAAAGAGAGAATGAAAGACCTTCCCAAAGAGAGAAAATGGAGAGAGAGATTAGGTAATCTCGTCTAAATGCGATGCCTCATGCATTGGAGATGGATGAATAGTACGATAGGTTGAAGAATATCCATGCATCTCATGCATCATTTCTTGCGTTAGGAAGAAGTAGACCCATAGATGCATGTAGAAGGTCTTCCATTTTGGAAATAAATATTTGGGAAGAAAATGCAAAATGTCTTAAGAAACAGTGTCGTGGTCTCTAGGTTGGTGATGAGAGGTGCTAGGCTCAAATCATGTGTCCTAGGCCTAACTGAAGATGGTGACAACTTGAAGCATAGTGCAAGTTACAGTAGCATAGGTGCTAAAGTCTAAGGAACAACAATTATCATGGAATTGTAATCGAATAGGAAGATCAAGTTTTAATGGTGTTCTTTGGATCCCCAAGGTAGTACTCATGCAATAGATACTCAAGTTCTACCAAGTACTTCTCCCAATGAACTACCACTAGAAAAGAATGATGGTCTTGTTATATTGAATCATTGGAAGGTCTATTTAAAGCAAGGCTAAACTTAGAAGTTAGTGTAACATGGGTATTGGGGGACGTCAGGACGGGGGGGAAAAAAAGGGCTTCAATTTGGGGACAGCGGGGGTGTTGTAATATACTATACATATAGTACTTGAAATGCTAGTAATGAAAACGATGTATAATAGTATAAGAACTAATAATACCAAATATAATACCAAATACTTGAACATAGCAAAATTGCAACATACCCAATACATAAAATAGTATACTTGAACATTAAAGTTCTCATTTTGAACATTGAATATCGAACTACCAATTACTATTAAAAATTCAAATTATCAACAAATAGAAGATTCTAATTTATATTATATCAAAATAATCATAAAGATGATTACAATGAGTAGCATGATATTAAAACAAGTACAAAATCATGTCAAAATGTAGTGAAAGGAGGCCTCTAATCATCCCCCAAGGCAAACTCCTCATCATTGGAACTACTGGACCCCTCACGGTCAAGATCAGCCAAAGGAACACCAACCAGCCCTACATCTCTAGTTGTTGTAGTCTCATCTTGATTGGGGATGGGGGATGTGCAAACGTCCTTGGGATGGTCGAGACGCCTGGGCGTCCCTTGGATGTCTGCTTGTCCCAGCGTCCTAATGTCGACTTGGTGGTAGGAAGGCGGGAGTGGGGGGATGCCAAGTCTCTGTCTTGAAGACGAGGGGGGGGGGGTGTCCTTGTGTTACACTAGTAGAAGTAGGTGATGGTAGAATATTTGCGCATATCATTGAATTGCTTTACTCATCTATCAATGTCATCACATTGGATGCTTGCAATCAAGTTTGTTGATGTTGGAATAGAATAGTTTAGAGTAGAATCAAGAATGTCCATTGGCGGGAGATGATCTGCAAGGACATCATTTGGGATGGGATGATCATTAGGATCTCCAAATGTTGGTCTAGATAGCATAAAGATATCGGGTTAGTCAATGTCATCTTCAATGTGTTGTGAGGTTTTTTACAACATTGCCCCATTCCATGGGGACCCCCAATTTCAACCTCCAGACTTAGATATTTTAGCCTTGCCCCAACCTCTTGGTTTTAATTGCCGGATGGATTCAATGAATGCAATGAAATGTGTTTGAAAATGTGTTGATTTGGATTGAAAATTTTAATGTTGGCTTGAAATAAAAAATGAAGTTGAAGTTTGTTTGAAATTTGAATATGATTTGTGGCCTTTATAATTCGTGATGTTTTGGCAATTTTGATGGAATTGAATTTCAATTTTATTTAATTGCTAAATTTATGATTTTTGAAAATAATTTTGGGTTTGCATTTCAAATTTCAAATTAATATTTTTGCCAATTTCGATTTTGTCTTGGAATGATGAATGGATTGCAAATTTTTTGATTGGCCAATTTAAATTTGAATTGCCATCATGATGATTTTCGAAGTTATTGGTTGATCTAATGCTAAATTCGAAATCTTTGCTTGGATAAATGATGTTTCAAATTTTTGAAATCTTAATGGCCATTCAATTTGAATTGGTACCTTGGATATGAAATTTGCAAAATTGTGATTGGATGATTAATGAGGATATTGGATTTTGTTAATTATGATTCTTTCTCATTGGGCAATGAATGCTATTTTGGAATCCAAGAGATCTGGACTGCATTTTCGAATTCCATATATTGCCTTGCATTTTCGAAATTTAGTATTTAATATTTATTGGTCATTGAACGGTGTGTCAAGTAAAATTTCAAAAATTCAATGCATTTTAATTCATTTTCGGTCCCATCACTTGGCATTTTCGAATGCATTTAATGTTTTATTTTCATAAAATCGAAAATTATTGGATGAATTGCTAAGTCAGCCCCCTTTATCACACGTTTTAGCATTTAATTTTTGTTTTTCTTTGCTAAGGTCGGCCTTGTTATGGGAGCTGGGCGTCACCTATATAAAGGAGGCTCTTTTCATTCCATTCCCACATCAAATTGCAATTCAATCTCTGCTCTATGGACAGCGAATTCAGTCTTCATAACCAGCGAAATACATCTTTGTTTGGCGATTTTTCCTGGGCATTCTAGCAGCGATTTTGCAATAAGGGAGCAGCGACTGAAATACATATGAGGGGCCTACGACTTTGACAGAAGGTCAGATCTGATATAAGAGGGGGGGAGCGAATTTGCCTCAAGGAGCAGTCCAAAACATTGAACAATTGACAGATTTGAAAGAAAGAAAGGGCAGATTCAAGGGGTCTTCAAAGCGGCAAGCTAAATCAGACTTGAAGGCAGCCTTATCCACATTCGACCTTGGCATGATTTTGTGTAGTTTGAGGCAGTTCGAAGGCTAATTTGGAGCCTAAGTCCACCATTTACAGTCTAGAAGGAAGCGGAGATTTATTTGATATAGTTGGGGACCCTCTTTTCAAGCATCTCGACATCCGAAAATTGAAATTTTGAAGGCTCTTTCCCAGCATTTTTACACAAATCCGAAAATTTGAAGATGTAATATGTTAGTTTCAGAATTTGGGAAGAGAGAGTAAGAGAGATTGTTGTTTTGAGTTGAAGTCAGATTTGTTTTCAGGGAAGAAGTTTATTGATGAGTGATAACATAGCAATCAGATTTTGAAAGTGAGTTGAAGAAAGAAGAGATTCTCTTGTGGAGTTAGAAGATTTTTGGAGGTCAAGCTCAGCTAATTGCATTGACAAAGGACTCCTAGCTTTGTACTTGGGTGAGTGGCCTATCTTTTCCTCTCTTTTCAATTGCTTTCATTTCATTGGTGCTAGTCTAGGTGTTGAAAACTAATTTCAAGATTAAAGTAGAAGTTTGGATATTAAGTTGATTAGTTGATTGTCTTGATTAGCCTATTCCTTAAGTCCTTGCTTGCATTTCATCATTGCATTTCATCATCTTAGGAGGAAGATTTGGAGTGATAAGTGTAGCCCATCTTAAGGTAACGACGGGGAGTGATAAGTGTAGTATTCCACCCCTAGGGAGAAGATTGGAGTGATAAGTGTAGTCCATCTTAAGGCAAAGGCGGGGAGTGATAAGTGTAGTTTGCATCATTGCATTTTATCATTATAGGAAGAAGATGTGGAGTGATAAGTGTAGTCCATCTTAAGGTAACGACGGGGAGTGATAAGTGTAGTATTCCATCTTATAGGCGAAGTTTGGAGTGATAAGTGTAGTTCCACCTTCATTGTAGAAAAGGCGGGGAGTGATAAGTGTTTAGGATGGCTGATGCCAATGCAAGCAAGCGACCCAAAGGAACTAGTGCTAAAATAGGAGACAAGGAAGTCATGATACCCAATTCCAACTTCCGCTCAAAATTGAAATATGTTGGAGACACCAACATTGGTACCCTTGATTTGATTCAATTAAGAGATAGGTTAAGAGACAGTCAGTCTTCCATTGCAAGGAAAATCTACAAGTCCGGAGTCGTGCATGCAGCTGCCTTCCCTCCTACCTTGCCTTGTCCTGAATTGGAATGTGCATCCAGACTTAACATTCAGAATAAGTCAATCACGATGGATGGAAACAAAGTTTTAGCAAACATTAGCAGTCCTTTGATTGAGGAGACATTCAACATACCAAAGCAGAGTACTACGGAAGAGCTATCTACTGATCAGGCCAGCAGATTTTACTATGACAACCAGGACACATACTTTGCTCAGCTGAAACAGAATTGGTTACATGAAAGAAAGAAGGGAGTCACCAAGACTTCAAAACTCACCAGGTCCGATTTCAAGTCAGAATTTGGCGACCTCATCATCCTCCTCAACAGAATCATGGGCTTAGCACAAGGTATGCAATTCGAAATCTGGATGTACTATTTCATTGATGGTATAATAAGTGGAAAGAAGAAATTTGATTGGGCTGCTATAATTAGTGCAAATTTACAGATTCAGCTTAGGACAGTGTTGTCACAAAGGCAGTTTTATATGGGATCATATCTTTTTTATTTGATAGCAAGATTATTTAGACAACCCGGTCTTAAGGCTTTGGGCGAAGTTGGTAGTGGGCTTGGGCAGTACTTGGTGTATGAGTGCTATCCACAGCTTCATTTGCGCAACACCAAGGACTATAAGATGTTTTATGATGCCTTTGCTATGAAGTTAGTGAGGATGTTGCAAGGAACTCCTGCTCGGAGGCTCTCTCCGGAGGCTAAGGCTAAGGTAAAGAAGTATGGGAGTTGGTTCATCCAATTTGCACAATTCACATACATAAGAGTGGCTAGATGTACAACTTGTCCCAAGAGGCTTCCAAGGTACCCACCCGATCGATTAGTTTTGATGGAATTGGCTAGGCAACTTGAGCAGTATGATAAGATGATGAAACAGAAAGGTGAAGCAGGGGTGACCCTCTCGCTTGTGATAGGCAATGATAGTTGTCCTAACCACATTGCCTTTGCATCTGCTGAAAAGGAGTTAGAACAATATCACTTGAGTTGGTATAGAGCAAGACAAGGATTCGATCCTCATGGTTTGATTAAGTCAGCTCAAGGAGGGACCTTCAGGCATGTGCCAACAATAGAAGATTTTTGGGCCAATGCACAAGATAATTTTCATGTGAGGAAGCTAGCTTTCTCAACATTACCTTTGAGTCTGATGAGAGCCATAAAGTGGAAGAACCTCATGATTCCCGACCAGCTGGAAGAAGATGAGAATGTGCTTAGAGAAGATTATCATACACTACAAGGAATGGAGTTAGATCCAGTCAACTGGAATGATCACCAGGATCCATCCTTAGAAGTAGTTAATAAGTCGGTTGAACTGCACACTCAGTGGTGGTATAACAAGAAGTATGAGCAGTTGCAAAGATCAAGGGTACGCCTTACTTATGAAAGGATGAAGCCAATTGAAGTTCAAACGGAATCAGTTAGTCAGCAAGGTGAAGGCAGTGGCCAGCAGCAACAGCAAGCCAGTAAGGGCAAGAGGAGAAATTTAGAGGTTGAAAAGGATAAGGAAGATCCAAGGCCTCCAGCAAAGAAGCAAAACAAAGTATCATCAAGAGAAAGTATATTTGAGGCTAGAAGCCAAGAGCACGATGATCGTGGACAAGGTGCGGCGGTTGAAGTAAGTTCAAGTTCGGAGTCAAGCAGTGAGGATAGCAGTAGTGGATACTCTCCTCTATCATAAAATCAAGGGAATGAAGATATGGCAATCTCAAGTGATGAAGAGGATATACATGTTGACGTTGAGGGTGAGGCAACACAAGATGAAAATCAAGCACCCAATGATGAGTGTGCAAGGCTTGTTCAGCCAAATCCAGCAGTTGGAGTTTTCATTGGGCCCGCTTGGATGTTGAAGATGCTTCAACCCATTATCCCAGAGCCACCCATCCAGACAGTTGAGGAAATTCAAGGGTTTGCAGAAGGAGAGGATGATGCTAGACGGAAGCAAGCAGAAACAGTGGCAAGGGTAATCAGAGATGATGGACACAGAAAAGTTCAAATTGCCATACCAAAGGTCAACAAGACAATGGAAGAAATTTCAATTCAAGACTATGAGTTTCGGGAACATGACTTGGGAGCAGCAACGGATGAGATAGAATGTGAAGAACTCCAAGAGAATGTAACTTCAGTAGTTGAAAGGTTAGCAAGGGCAAATGTTGAAAATGCTAAGTTGAAAAGACAAAATGAATATTGGAAGAGTATTTATGAAGGAAGAAGCCAGCCAATCCAACAAGTGCCAAGGGCAACTCTCCTTCAAGCTAATGAGGGCAACATCGAACTAGAGGTTGGAGAGTGGGTCAACGACACCATCTAGGAAGGGCGAGATTTCTTGCTTCCTTTCATTGCTACTTTTAGAGCTTTCATAAATATCAGAAACAAATTCAGAACATTTGAGGAAGGGTGGAGAGATTTCATCCCAATTCATGAGCGCACCATTCCCAGGCTTGAAGCAGTTATCAGAATATCAGAAACATCATTGGTGAAGGCCAAAGTGATAAATGAAGGAGAGAAGAAGACAATTGAATCTTGGTTCATGGCCTTGACAGTCAAGTTGGGAACACTAAAAGAAATTCAGGATAAGATGGCACAGCATAGTTCAGACATCGAGGCTTTCATTTCAAACACAGTGAATGATGCTGGAGTTGCAATAGATTTTGAGGGTATCACAGAGGAGGATTTCAATAAGATAGAGTTTGAGTAAAGGTTGGATAATTTGGGAAAGATAGTCCCTGTAAAGAGAAGATTGGACGTCCTTGCCTATCTCAAAGCCTTAGTTCAATTTGCAAAAGATGATGAGAAGGAGAATGAGAAGATACTACAAGCAGCAAAAGACATGGTCATCATAGCTGAGCTCAAGATGAGGCATTCACCTTGCCCTCCTATGGAAGAAGTTGATAGCATGTTAGCTAAGTTCATCACTTATGCTAAAAGAATGAAAGAAAAGGGTAAAGTTATATTAGAAGATCATTTGATGTAAGCCCATATGGCATTTTCTTCTCTCTTCTTGGGTAGGATAGGTGTCAGTTTCTGATTGGCTACCAATTTTGGTGCCTTCTCATTGGTTACCACTATTCTTTTTTTTCATTGGTCCATTGATGAGGTGGCGTCTTCTCATTGGCCAATGGAGTGGTAACCCTAATTAGGGTTTCTAGGATTAAATCTGGATCGTTGATTTTACCTCTTAATCTTGGCCATTCATTGCAATTTCAAGCCTCTATATAAGGCCATTTGATATCATTTGTAAGAGGGTTGAAGAAAATTGTTGCATAATATAATACCAAAATTGCTTCTCTTATCATTGTTGTGTCTTGCATGGTGATTAAGAACACTTGGTGTTATTGCATGGTTTCTACTTCCAATAGTCAAAGTTAGATTTCAATTGAGTTGTTAAAGTATTTTCATTTTCAAGCAAGTGTTAGAGTAAGAATAGTGATAGATGGTAAATTGCATGGTGATATTGGTAGATGTTTGATAGGGATCATATACTAGGCCACTAGCATCTTGGCGGCTTGTCAAGGAGCCTTGCGTGGTAATCTAGTCTTCTTTCCTTAGAATCATTGCACCTATGGAGGTAACGCCGCAGGCATGTCTTCATTAGGTTGATCCCCGTCCATTCACCAATCTTTCCATTCTTAGGAGTAGTTAGTAGCTTAGAATTTGAAGTGAGAAGTAAAGTTTCAGAGTTGGACAAGCAAAACTGAAAGCGATATAAATTGAAGATCATTCGAAGAGTTGCAAGACATAGAAGTCCTATCGTTCATCATAGTCAGAGTTGAAATATTTCCAAACAAAGCATACGTAAGGCTGCCAAGTGATTATCAGCAAATCACATCATTTTAACTGAGTTAGTATCCACAGGTGTAAGGAACCTTGGAGTATCCTCGTATACTTTTCAAGAGAGGGTTGAGTGTTTGATACGCTATATCAAGTATTTCAATTGCTATATGTTATGTAGTGGTACAAAACGCACATCAACACAATGTC
Organism: Chamaecyparis obtusa; assembly: GCA_027943335.1. Taxonomy (NCBI): domain Eukaryota; kingdom Viridiplantae; phylum Streptophyta; class Pinopsida; order Cupressales; family Cupressaceae; genus Chamaecyparis; species Chamaecyparis obtusa. The sequence continues at coordinate 210,467 of BSBK01003241.1, read as the reverse complement.
ATCAAGATTACATGTCATGTCAAGGATCCCAAGGACTTCCCTCCTTTTGTTTTTTCACTATTATTTCTCCTTATGTGCGCAAGGTTCAATTTCAAAGGCACAGGGTAAAAACTCTTTCCTCCTCAAAATGTTTTAGGAGCCCACCATACCAAATCTTATAGCTATCATCATTAAAAGAAATGAGAGCAAGAAAAAAATACCCGAGCATGATCTACGCATGATTAATTCCTTAAAAGGAGATTGAACTTGTAAAAGCATTATAGAACCACATTAGCAATTCTTCCCAAAATGGAAATTCATAATTGATTCAGTGGACAACAAATAACTCAACTCATACATAGAACTTGGACCTTGTCTTGAATAAATCCTAGGCTAGTAGAATCACAAAACAATAAACTGTGTAGTCCTAACTAATTTAGAAATTAATGATAGTTAAGAGAGGAAGAGAAGAATAAAAATCATGATATTTAAACCCAGAAATACTTTGAAAAGAGAAAAACTAGGCTTTGGGGAAATTGGCTACCACCCATATTATATAGTAAATTGACAAAGACAATCAGTACACCAATGTAATGGATACAAATATCTCAACTCATACATAGAACCTGGACCCTGTCTTGCTCCATAGTCTCTAAATCCCAGGCTAGTAGAGTCACTAAACAAGAAATTGTGTAGTGCTAACTAATTTAGAAATTAATGATAGTTAAGAGAGGAAGAGAAGAGTAAACTCACCATATTTAAACTTAGAAATTCCCTGAAAAGAGAAAAACTAGGCTTTGGGGAAATTGGCTACCGCCCATATCATATAGTAAATTGACAAAGACAATCAGTACACCAATGGAATGGATACAGTCAGTCCCTCATTCAATTCATCGAGACCTTGCATATAGATGAAATTTGTCCCTTGCTCCATGAGTTGTAAATGCCATATGGTTACTTATGCTTCTTCTATGCTTCTACCTTTCATCACTTACAACTCATGATCGATCTCCTTAATTTTGGAAACAGATACAACATACAATTTTTGTTGATTTGAAAATACAAAATAGACAGGTAAAAGTATAAATCTGTGTCACACTTCAGACCATCTAAAACGTTTCTGAAAATATATTTTCAGTCAAATGGTTTTCTGTAGGAATAATTTCAGCTGAAACCCAAATTTAAGTTTTTCTTATTGTAAGTTTTGAATGAGTGCAAAATTTCTTTCCATTTTCAGGAAATTTTGAAACTTTAAACTTCCATTGAATTTTTCTTTAGTGAAAATAAACTTTTTCAAAAATATAGAAAATACCTTCTTGTAGAGTTCGAAAACAAGAATCCAAACATGTCTTTTTATGTTTGATTATTTTTTAATAATTTTTTCCTTAAATATTGTAAGGAGGTTAATAAAAATAAAAAATGAGGGCGATGAGAATTTGTTAAAACATAATGTTATTAGGGGTCACACTAAATAACTAGGCATTAATAAAGATGTGTGATTAATGTTGTCACCCATCCTATATTTAAGGAGAGTGTGAATTTGGAGATTATATAGTGAGTTATATCACTATGCACAATAGGTATTATAGGCCATGTGGAAGTAAGGAGAAGTATCCTCTATATTTTGTGTGTTATAATAAAATGTTGCTTTATGGGTTTTTTAAACCGAAAGGATTTCCCCATGTATATCTTGTGTAATTTGTTTTTGATAGTAACAGCAGCATGAACAAGGGTGCTGTCCCATTACACAAGTCTCCACAGGGATTGTCAATAGATCGCCATTTACGACACATAAACAACAAGACAAAAAACTATCAACCATGCTTACCCCTATCAAAAACAACCCAAAATCTATCAGTACCGAAGCATATAGTAAACAGAACATACCAACAAGAGTATAGAGAGTAATAATTGTTTTAATGCCTAGCCACGTAGGGCTAATTATAAAAGAGTCTCTGAAGAGTCTATAACTACCAGCAGAAAAAACTAAACCAAGGTCATAGATGTTAAATTTCCAGATCAGATTGTATAGCCTTTTAAAATTTCTTTTACAATCCACTTTGTATATGATTTCTCACAATATATTATATATATATTTAAACATAATATATATATTGATATAATAATATATATATATATATATATATATATAAATATGTTAACAATTAATATTTATTTAAACTGAAACATGAATCGAATATGTGCTGATCGAAAACTTGCATTGCTGTGTTTATTCGATCATGAAATATCTTTACATATATATGTGAAGACATGTTAATGGACAGACATGTCTCCACGTGTGGAGACATGTCTCTCCATTAACATGTCTCCACTATACATAATCAGCGCTGATAGTTAACCGATACTCACTCGGTGATTTGCAGCATTTAAACCAATACTTATAATCGGTGATAACTTGATGACAAATGTGTTAATAACCCGATAATAATCGGTGATAGTAATTTGATAGGTATTAATCATTGATAACAATAGAAAATGATAAGTATATCTTTTGATAAATAATTTGATAATTATATTAATAATATGAGATTATATTAATTTTCTCAATTGTATATATATATATATATATAATAATAATAATATCTATTATTATTATATATATTGGTATATATATATATGTTCATTTATTTAATCTAATCTCATAATATTAATATCACATTCATTTATAATATCATATTATTTGTAATTTATCTGACTGATGCTATAATCATTAACACTCCCTCTTAGCTAGGGAGGATAAATCAGTCTAATGTACACAAAACTTGACAACATCAATCATGTATGTTGTAAGCAATAAAATCATCCTCAAGATGTAAAAATATAGTCCCAATATGTAGATTGCCTCCATCGGCGATTCTATCCACAAGTTCTCAGGTGGATTGCCTCCATTGGTGATTCTATCCATTTGTTTTCTTAAGTATTGGCGTATCAGAATGTCAACTCGTGACATTCACCAAATACTCAATAAGGTATTGGCTTGCAGAATATCAACATATGATATTCACCAAATACCTATCATATATCTATAAAAACAACTTATAGACCGTCAATGACATCTAACACTTAGTTGTTAAATTACAAGATATATCTATGCAAACAACTTATAGAATGTCAATTTAATAACATCTAACACTTAGTTGTTGCTTTTACAAGATGCATCTGTATAAGCAACTTATAGACCGTCAATTTTATGACATCTAACACTTAGTTGTTGATTTACAAGATATATTTATGCAAACAACTCATAGACCGTCAACTTAATGACATCTAACACTTAGTTGTTGCATTAATTCATCATGATCTGTTTCAACATTATAAATAATGTATATCATGATTTAAGTTATTGTAAGATTGTCACCTTCCAATAACTTTTGCAAATACAAGTGATAATCATTTGGAAGTCGTCACTTCCTCATGATTTACATAGGGGGTAGGCCCATTAAAACTCATATAGTCACACACATATGAACTTTCAAACTCCCTCTGAATGTCAATCATCTGATCTCCTCATTAATGATGCTTTTGGTGGAGCATGAGACTCCATTAGAATGTGACATCAATTCTCCTTTTCCTGCAAGAGCATCCTTAGAAAAGATCAAGGTAAATAGTTCATAAATGATTTTATTTAAATTTACACAATAAATATAGTACAATAATTTGGTATTTACGTTTAAGTGTTCTACAATAGTGAAATTATAGAACTCCCTCTTAATCTAATATTTCACAAGTATTAGAGTACAAATTTCTCTGTGTAGACTTTGGCAAAAGATGCTTGATGTTTGAGTCTATCTGGGCATTTTACTGCTGGGTGACCATATTCATCACATCTGAAACATTGCATTTTAGAGTAGTCCATATATTTTCTTTTCCTTTTGAATTTAGGTGTCTTCCTTTTATCAACTTGAGTTGTGAGAGCCTGAATATCTTCATTAGAGGGTTCTTCACTCATCCCTCTAGATATTAGATTACACTGTTCTTGAATGCAGTCAGCTTTTAGTCGATCAAATTTGGGAAGTTTGGAGCGAGCACTTATTCCTTGTCTGAAGTTTTCCCAAGACTTAGGAAGTCCATTTAAAGTCACCATAGTTAATTCTTTACTATCATAGATGTGACCAATAGTTGATAATTGGTTTCTTAATTCCGTTATCCTCATAAAATATGAGGTGATAGTTGTTGTGAGGTTTCACAACATCGCCCCATTTCATGGGGACCCCCATTTTTTGAACTCTCTAGACGTAGACATTTTTTGGCCTTACCCCCGACCTCGTGATCCTGATTGACTGATGGATTTGGCTTTGCAATGGAATTATGTTGGTTGAAATGAGAATCGTGATTTTGATAAATTGAATTTTGAAATTTGATTATGAAGGAGTGGAAATGATGAAATGAAACCCATTTGGTTTTCATAAGCAATTTTATGGGGCTTGCAAATTTGATGATCAATCTTCTTCATGTCCTTTTCGATTTTCAATTCTAAGTGCAATCCATTATCAAAATCATAATTGTTTCTTGGATTGAAATAAAATTTTGCAAAGGAACATTTTGTGGCTTTCAAATTCAAATTTTTGGCAAAGTGTTAAGGGAAGAGTTTCGATTTTCTTGAAGGCAAAATTCTGATTGGTGATTTAATTGTTAAAATTTGGTGAGGTTCAAAATTCTGAGAGTGTCTTAATGTGTTTGCAATTTTCGATTTTCCTCTTGGCATTACTATTTTCGATTTTTGGCAAGCCAATTTAATTTATTTCAAATCCAACTCGCAATCCTTTGAAACAGTTTTCAATTTTTTTTGGATTGTTTGAATGCTATTTCAAGATTTCGAAAATCTGGACTGAATATTTAATTTCAATCTTCAAGGCATTATTTGGAGTAATTTCGAATTTTTGATTGGATGATTGAATGAGGCATTATTTGGTGTTAATTTCGATATTCATTGGATAATTCAAATGCTATATCAAACCTTTTGAAAATCTGGATTGTGCTTTTATTATTTTTCGATTTTCAAAATATATGATTGGCATTTTCGAAATTCTTGTTTGAAAATATTGGGGAATGTGTCATGTAAAATCGAAATTCAATGATTGTAATTTGAATTGGGTCTGGTCCTTTGCAAATTTTGATAGCATTTAATGAATTTCCTTTGCCAAATTTCGAATTGCTTTAAATCCGGGCAAGTCGGCCCTCTTTGCACACGTCTTTTAATTGTTTTATTTCTTTGAAATTGGCAGGGGTCGGCCTTAGAATAGGCAGGGGGCAGCGGCTATATAAAGGCAGCTTCTCCATTCATTTCACATCAAACAAAATCGACTTTCTCTGCTCTGATTTGGAGAGCGAACCCAGTCTATGTTTAGCAGTGAAAGTCTTCCATATATTAGTGATTTTGATAAGTTTTAGCAGTGATTTTTGAAGAGAAGGGTGGCGGCCTCATTGGAGACTAAGTCTGGGCATAATTCTTAGCAGTTTGGAGCAGTTTCGAAGGGAAGAAGAGCAGATTTTCGAATCAGAATTGGAGGCAGCCTATTCCACATCCGACCTGGGCAGAATTTGAGGCATTTTGGGGGCGGATTTAGGCCTAATTTCATCCATTTCCAGTCTAGCGGGAGGCAGGGACTTGTTAGTCATCATTTGGAGGCCCTTTCTCATGCTTTGTGGCATCCTAATTTGAAGTTTTGAAGGTTCTTTTCAACATTTTTGCCCAGATCCGAAAATTGAAGATAACATTTCAATCTCAGAATTTGATAAAGGAAACATTGTTGATTTGAAAGATCAGTCCAGATTTGCTATAGAGTGAAGTTAATTGTTTAGGGCCTCATTTCAAGATTTTGAAGGGCAATTGAAAGGAAGATTTTGATCAACTTGGAGGCTATATTATCAGACTTGTGGAGATAGAGAGATTTTTTGTGTGGACTTGTGATATCAAGCTAGAGCAACTACATCAAGGAGGAATTCAAAGTTTTATAGTTGGTGAGTGGCTTATCTTTTCTTTTCTTCTTAATCGTTTTCGTTTCATTGGTATTATTGTTAAGTGTTGAAGACTAGTTTCAAGAGTAGAGTTAGAAGTGGTTAGTAGGTTGATTACTCGATTGTCTTGATTAACTTATTCCCTCAAGTTCTTGCTTGCATTCCATCATTTCATTTCATCATTATAGGAGGAAGATTGGAGTGATAAGTGTAGTCCATCTCATAGGAACGATGGGGAATGATAAGTGGTAGTCCCATCCCTAGGGAGAAGATTGGAGTGATAAGTGTAGTCCATCTTAAGGCAAAGGCGGGGAGTGATAAGTGTAGTCTTCATCATTTCATCATCATATGAAGAAGATTGGAGTGATAAGTGTAGCTCATCTCTTAAGGTAACGGCGGGGAGTGATAAGTTTAGTATTCCATCTCATTTAGAGGAAGTTTGGAGTGATAAGTGTAGTTTCACCATCATTGTAGAAAAGGTGAGGAGTGATAAGTGTTTAGGATGGTTGATGCCAATGCAAGCAAGCGACCCAAAGGAACTAATGCTAAAATAGGAGACAAGGAAGTCATGATACCCAATTCCAACTTCCGTTCAAAATTGAAATATGTTGGAGACACCAACATTGTTACCCTTGATATGATTCAATTAAGAGAGAGGTTGAGAGACAGTCAGTCCCCTGTGGCAAAGAAGATTAGTCAATATGGAATTGTGCAAAGAAAGGTTTAGTCTACCCCAGCAGCGGATATGATACAGCAGAGTTGGTTACACCAAGTCATCAAGGCTCACCAGGATAGATTGCAAATCAGAGTGCAGTGACTTCATCGTGCTTCTCAGCCGGATCCCGGGCTCTGCTCCAGGTACACAGTTTGATCCTTGGATGTGTTATTTTATTGAAGAAATTGAGAATGGTAAAGGAAAATTGGTTGGATTAGGATCATTAGCATGAATTTAGAGTTGCAACTTAGATAGTACAAAATCAGAGGCAAGTCTACATGGGGTCCTACCTTTTCAATTCGATTGCAAGATTGTTAGTGATGCTTTGCCAGTCGAACCAAATCCAATTTTGGGGAGATGCACTGCACCACTATGGTTGAGGCAAGAGCTTATGCCAAAGGGCAAGGTTGTGGCAGTTTGGACAGTTGAAGACATTCAAGGGGTAACCAAAGAAGGAAGCATGAACTAGGAGGCAATTGATGAACTTAACAATTATTTCGAATCAAGTTTGGATGGATTTGAGAAGGAGGTATGGCGAAGGCAGGTGCCCCCAAAACTCAAGAATATTCAAGTAGGGGCGAGGTGCATGCAAATCGAATTCAAGTAGGAAGGTTAAAAATGGCAAAGTATTGAAGGCAGTGATAATGAAAGAGGAAAGTGAGTTGAAAGGTTGAGAGAGGTCAAGTTTGATTTCAAGGCGGTGGCCAAGAGCAAGGCTCTCAAATTGCAAGAGTTTCACATCCAGGCAAGCCACCAAGGTCAAGGCAGGATTACCCCAAGTGCATGGAGACCTCACCCTTTCGAGGTCAGGACATCAAGTACAAGCAAGTTCAAGTGGTGGTGAGAAAATTTCTAAGGACAAGCTCAGGCATCCAAGGCTTCATCTCATCTCAAGGATTAATGAACTTTATAAGATAAGGTTGATGAAGTGGCAATTTCATGTGCATGCAATCAAATCATGCCAAGTGTCCTATGTTCTCATTGGTTGACAAATTATTGTAATTTTCTCATTGGCCCACAAAGTTGGTGCCCTCATGTAATTGGTTGAAAGATGGTAACCCTAATTAGGGTTTGTAGGGTTTAATCTTGGCCCTTGATTTTGCCTCTTAATCTCAAGGATTAATGAACTTTATAAGATAAGGTTGATGAGGTGGCAATTTCATGTGCATGCAATCAAATCATGCCAAGTGTCCTATGTTCTCATTGGTTGACAAATTATTGTAATTTTCTCATTGGCCCACAAAGTTGGTGCCCTCATGTAATTGGTTGAAAGATGGTAACCCTAATTAGGGTTTGTAGGGTTTAATCTTGGCCCTTGATTTTGCCTCTTAATCTTGGCCATTCATTGTAATTTTGGGCCTCTATATAAGGCCATTTGTACTCATTTGTAAAGGGGAGTTATGTTGGAGAATTGTTGCCAAAATACTATCAAAATTGTTCTCTATTCATTGTTGTGACTTGCATGGTGGATATACATGATCATTTTGGTGTATTGCATGTTTCTTCTCATCTCTCAAATTAAAGTAGGATTTCATTTCATGTTGTTAGGAATAGAAGTAAATGGTTAGTTGCAATGGTGATGTTGGTGAATGTTTGATAGGGATCTACAAACTAGGCCACTAGCATCCTAGCGGCTTGTTAGGAAGCCTTGTATGGTAATCTAGTCCAATCGCTCCCAAGTTCTACTTGCATTTCATCTTTTTGCTTGTACTTCAAGTTGGGTTGGAAGATAGGTGTTAGTGTGAAAATCCTAAGAGTATCCCTTAGAATCATTGCACCAATGGAGGTAGCGCTGCTGGCAAGCTTTCATTAGGTTGATCCCCGTCCATTTGCCAATCTTTCCATTCAGTAGGAGTAGTAGTAGAAGTAATCAGTAGTTCAGCAGTTGAAGTTGAGAAGTTGAAGTTCGAAAGTTTGAAGAGCAAAGCTAGAAGTGATATAAATTATTTTGATGAGCAGAGTTGGAAATGATATAAAAGAAGAAAGTTATCTCATCATCATCATAGCAAGAGTTTAACATCTCTGAATGAACAACGTAAGCCCGCCAAAGTGATTACCAGCAAATCACATTTATAAAACTGAGTTAGTATCCACAGGTGTAAGGAACCTTGGAGTATTCATATATACTTTTCAAGAGAGGGTTGAGTGTTTGATACGCTGTATCAAGTATTCAATTGCTATATGTTATGTAGTGGTACAAAACTGACATCAACAATAGTCTCTCCCTTTCTCATTTTAATATTTGAGAGTTGATTTTTAAGATTAAGAATCCTGCTAGTGTTATTGATCTCATACATGTTTTCTAGGGCTTTGAACATTTCATATGCAGAGTCTAATTTTTTTATAATAGGTAGTAGATGATCTTTCACTCCATCTACCAATAGTTCCATTGCTTTGGCATTTTCCTTTTCCCATTTACTCATCTTGTTATTCTCAATAGATGTAGGAGGATTTTGAACAATAGTCTTTAACTCATTCTTTGTTAGTATAAGAATCATTCGTAGTTTCCAAGATTCAAAATTTGAAGCACCTTCAAGTCTATCTTCGAGTCTGATTCTGTTCACCATTTTGTGAATACAAGTTTTCCAAAATTTATAAACAATTATGATCTGATCTTCCTTCAATTTAATCCGATCTTCCTTCAAGTGGTTAGACTTCTAATGAAGGAACTTGGCTCTGATACCATGTTAAATTTCCAGATCAGATTGTATAGCCTTTTAAAATTTCTTTTACAATTCACTTTGTATACGATTTCTCAATATATATTATATATATATTTAAACAAAATATATATATTGATATTATAATATATATATAAATATGTTAACAATTAATATTTATTTAAACTGAAACATGAATTGAATATGTGCTGATCAAAAACTTGCATTGCTGTGTATATATGCTGTGTTTATTCGATCATGAAATATCTTTACATATATATGTGAAGACATTTTAATGGACAGACATGTCTCCACATGTGGAGACATGTCTCTCCATTAACATGTCTCCACTATACATAATCAGCGCTGATAGTTAACCGATACTCACTCGGTGATTTGCAGCATTTAAACCGATACTTATAATCGGTGACAACTCAATGACAAATGTGTTAATAACCCGATAATAATCGGTGATTGTAATTCGATAGGTATTAATCATTGATAACAATAGAAAATGAAAAGTATATCTTTTGATAAATAATTTGATAATTATATTAATAATATGAGATTATATTAATTTTCTCAATTGTATATATAATAATAATAATAATAATAATAATATCTATTATTATTATATATATATTGGTATATATATATGTTTATTTATTTAATCTAATCTCATAATATTAATATCTAATTCATTTATAATATCATATTATTTATAATTTATCCGACTGATGCTATAATCATTAACAATAGAGGCCGACTAAGATCAAAATACAAGGAACCAGAAGTGAGCATCAATTTTTTTTCTTGGTAGTGGTCTTGGACAACATCACGCGTGCCAAGTCTTCGGTTAGGAACTTAAAGAGTTCCTTATTGGCTTTGCCAATTTGTCAATCAAAGCTACAGTAAGATCCACATTCCTAATTGGTGCACCCAGAAATTGCTTTGGAATGTATACCTTGGTCCAGTGTGATCCTTTCTTTCTGCTGAAATTCCCTGCAAAAGAATTCTTTCATGATTTTATTAATCTTGAACAATTTGAAATTTGAACAATCACCTAAGATGTCTATATCTGTAACATTTATATGAATAATTTTGTTCGTCTAAGCAGTAATCATGACAGTTGATTTGAATTGTTACTTTCCTCAAACACTGTAATGTCCCTTTTTGGGATATTCCTGATTTTTGCCCTAAAACAACAATTCCAACTTGAGGATGGCAATGTATGTATGTATGAAATATGAAGAAATTTTATTATAATATTCAGCTTATAATTCTATGAATAATTGAGAAGATAGAACTTATCTTGAGTCTGTGCAATAATTCTTTACAGACTATCTTATCGCAGATTAATAAATCATAGCATATTCCTTGCAGCCAATCATATTGTGAATTTCCTCGAAATGCTTGCAAATGGCAATTATCAAAGCTGGTCGTCCTTGACTTGCAGAGAGTATGGAAGGTGGACCTCCCCTCCATCTCTCAGCCCATCTTGGATGCTTGCCATCATCCTTGTTTTAGCTCGAGCATGGAAGGCTATCTCTTTCCAACTCCTGTTCAGCTTGACAAAAGCATGAAATGGGGTGCGTCCTTTCATGTCTTGTGGTTGTGGTAGGCATTTTGTCCTTCCTGTTTGCAAGACACTTCCACAAATTCAATGCTGATTTCTCAAGGAATTTGTTACATTATTGTTGATTGGTTGATTTCACTTTATTGTCATTTCTTGAAGGATTGATGAGTGGATGGTTAAATGAGGTTGGAGTTGATTGATGCTTGAATAATTAAAATTTGAATGATTAAGACTTCTATTATTGATTGTTTGATGGATTGCTGTTGAATGATTGATTGATAGAATAAATTCCTTTGATTTGATGATTTGAGGTATTGGCGAGTAATGATTAAGTGATTGTTGATAAGATGATTGATGAGTGATGATGTAATGAATGGGATTTGATAGAGTATGATGATTGATGCGGATTTTATGATTGTTGGATCTTGCTGATTGATTGTTTGCTTGATTTCTTGAGGGATTGATGACTGATTATGTATTGATGTTTGATTTGAATGACCTTAATATATATATGTATATCTTCATGGAAAGAGTCACACCCTTCCTCACACCATCACTACTCTTATAAACATAATTTAATTTACTTGCAAAGTCACATGACTTTCTATTCCCAATTGATTGATTGAATCCTTGGAATGATTTCTCATTTATATTTTATTGGTGAAAGGGATAGCATCTTTCACAAGAATTGAGTCACCACCCTTCTTTGCTGCCTTTTGAGACTAATAAATTATTTTCCAAATTCATCCTTCCATCATTGGTATGCTCCCTTCATTAATATATCTATTTCAAATGAACTCGTTTCCCTTTTATATCTTCCAATATAAAGGAGAGGTCACACCTCTTCATCATTTCTGCCCTTTGAAAGAGTCACAAATTTCCCCCTAATCGCTGGTGTGAACCTGAATTATATTTAATTAATTATCTTTTATTCTAGGAAATTGCTGTCCCTTTTTCGATTTCCTTTGCCTTTGTCGGCCCTCACTTATAATAGCTTTTGTTATTTATTCCATCACCATGTATGATATATTAGGCTGTGATCTGTTTTGGAAAAACAATGATCTCATGGCAGGTGCATGAAAAACACTTTCTTTGTGAGTCATTCTTTTGTCAATGATACAAACTAACATGGAGTTTTGCCAGCTTGAGTTGGGATTCAAATAAAAAAATGTTAAAATGTAGGAAGTTTAAAAAGTTAAACTGAGCTCAAGTTTTCACATTTCTGACAAGGTTAAAAGATTAACATGTATATCATGCAAACTCTCCAGGCTTTCTCATTTTCACCTCAGAGATCTGGAATATATGATAATTTAGGGTGTGGTGTCATTTATATAGATGACAAAAGTTTTAGTCTAATAGATCAATAGTTGGCGAAATATATTGCAATAAGGCATAATCTAAAGTGAATGTGAAAAAATGCTATCTATTTCTAGCCACAATTCTAAAATAAATGTGTAACAACCCTCTGTGGATTCAAACTCTGACCACTGCTGACGTGATTTTGGTTTTGGAATTTTGTATTTTTTCTGAGTTTTTTCAAAATATATGTTTTTCTTTGTATTTTGAAATAAGACAATTACAAAGCATGAAATTTCAAATTCCGATTGTACAACAATGCACACTCCAACTTTATTCCCTAATTATCAGGTTGCAACTATTTACAATGCTAAATTAAATGCAACAACATTTATCTCAAATTAACTAAGGAACCTGGAGCTGTATATGAATGACGTTGAATTTCCCTAGAAGAGATCACAGCTGCTTGGTAATGCAGGATTCTTTGACGTTGATGCTGGAACTTACAAAACAAAAACGAGCCCTCTCCTTGCAAACACAGGCTCTCTAATTAATATCGCAGCCTCTTAAATAATAGTTGCCGTCCCCAATGAACCATGACAGCCAATAAATACTCAAACGCAGCCCTTATTGAACATGTGATCTGCAATTATAAATCATTCTACAGACTTTGCAACTATATCTAAGACAAAACACTGAAACCTCATCTCAAATCGATCACTATTTGTAGCACAATGATGGCTTTAAATGAAGTCATCTCCAGGCACAATTCACTGGTACGTTTCAACCAATTCAAATTGCAAAATCACTGAAGAATTCACAATTCTTCCAGCTCTCAATTTCTGAAACCCTTCGCACAAATTCATCGCAAAATACCAAATTCACCAAATGTATAATAATCGTTCGATTTTCTTCTTGAAGGCATTTATAATTCTCCAAATACAAGTCAAGCTTGAAGCTTACACCTCATATGACTTAACATATGTGCTTTTGTTGCAAAATTTGAAATATAATAATTTACTATATTTCCCTCCAACATAAAAGTGGCCAATGTCAACTTCATTTAATAACATTAAATTTGTGTAACCCCGAGTTCCAGGACGGGGATGGCGGGACGCGGGGGGACAAGTTTCCGGGACGGCAAATTTTTTTGCTGATTTTGGGGACGCGGGGTGGGGGGGGGGGGGGGGAATGGCAAAGGGGGCGTCTATATAAATATAGGGAAATTTTTAAATATATAAGGAAATTTGCAAGTATACATTACATTCATTTGAAAATATGGACAATGCATGCCATTTAAACATCATAGAACCTTAACATACAACATTTCAATGCCATTTAGTAAATACTAAATAGTAAAAGTAAAACCATAGTCTAAACTCTAACTCTATTATGCATCCATAAAACAGTAGATTGGAAATTTGAAATTTCTCGGATTGTCAATATGCATATGATAACAAAAATATAAGTTTAACATAGAAAAGTAAAACTGTAAATGCCCAAAGGCTTTAGCGCTGCCATAAAGTTTCATCATCGTGTTCAACATAGAAATCAAAATATAGAAAAATGAAGCACACTGCTGCTCCTATTCTTCTGCTGCCAACACGGCATCAAAATCAGAGTCATCTGAGTCACTGTCACTATCATGCTGCACTGGAAATGAACTCTCATCCAATGGAACCCCAACCAATCCCGGTGCTGTCTCATCCTTGTCAATCTGGGCCACATCTTCAGGATCAACATCCCACTGTAAAGCTGGAGTTTGCCTGTACTCTGGAGTCTGACGATCCTGAAGTCGAAGAGCACTATGCACAGCCACTAGCTTCTCCGCTCGTCTAGAGGTAAGCCTATTCCTCTTGAATTAAACTTGGAGTAAAACGACCCCACCCATGCAAAGGTTTTTTAATTTTTAAAACTTTTTTTAGGCCCAAGACGTTGGGGACGGACGACCGTCCCCAGTACAGTTGAGGGATGTCTATGACGTCCCCGGTCGTCCCCCAAAATTTTTGCCAAAGTCCCCAAGTTTCCGGGACGTCTCGGACATTTTGGCTGAAAAGAGGGACGAGGATGGGACGTCCCCAAGCCGTCCCCAAGTCCCGGAAACGTCCCCGTCCCCGAAACTTGGGGATTTAGGCCGGGGACGCGTCCCCGGTTAACCCTGCATTAAATGGCTCTTATTCAAACTTTTAACATAAGCTTTTAATTTTAATCATTAATTAAGTGAAACTTAATGATAATAAATCAAAGAAAAAGCTTATTAATTCTTGCAAATGATTCATAAATATCCAAGTGCTCTTTTGCTTGAACTTGATGCCAAGGTGCCCCTGCCAAAAATAGCTCTGACCATAAATTTAACTTACTATAAATAGGAAGTCTCAAACTGAAAGCTCTGCCAATGTCCCCACGACTCCATACTACTACCAAACTGTTCAGGTGCTTTTGCTAAATACAGTAAACTTGAGTTTCCCGAAATAGTCACTTATTATAAATAGTAAGTGTACCAATTTGACTCAAACGAAGAGCAATCCTGAATATCCTTGACCTTTGGAGTGGGAAAATAGCCTCTGGCACAACCAATTGAGACCCTCTATCCAACTAATTAGCTTATGAGGATCACTGATAGGCTAATCTTCACTGCAACTCGAGGTGAGCTAAAATAGGAAAATTATAGTCTGCGCTCCTTGAAATTACTTGTCCCCAAGCAATCTTGCATTTGATAGGTCATCGGACTCCACCAAGAAGGAACTGACACCTCCACTGAGATCCCAAGGATAAAAAAGTGTAATGTCCTTGTCATCACGAACTAACTCCTGTAATAATAACATCATCCATGTAATCAACATAGTTTGTCAAACTGAACTCAGTGCCACAACTGGTGATGCTGAAGCCAAAACATCACACAGAAGCATCTCTACATGTAGATAAGATTTGCCCCTTTTCCCTGTGCCAAATAAGCTATTATACCAATCATCAAGCTCATGCGCTCATGTACTGTGTACCCAAAAGATATCTTGTATATGAGGATCAAATGTAAGGCTGTAGGCACTCCTCCCCATGTACACCTCTGAAAATTGCTTTGTACGACCTGTCTGAAATCGTGGTGCACTGATGGGATCCCAGTGATCATCATCACTCGTCAGAAGAGGGGGACCAACAAGTAATGGATTGTCATAAGACAATGCAGTACCCATATCAAACCAAGGATTGTTCACAATGTGAATTGCACCTGTATGCTGATAATAACTATATAACCCTAAACTCTTGGAGACATGATGTGTGACCTGGTCCTCCTCAATCATATCATGTCTCTGTATGATCCTACTCTCCTCTCTACAAAGAGACGTAGTGCGCAAACTCCCCTCTGCGATTCCCCTCAATGCATATCTCTTGCCTTGACTCTCAAACCTCATCTCCATCGAGTGCAGGCTGAGAGTAAACTCCTCAATATCCTTCAACCACAACATACCTAGCACAATGTTCATCTCCCCCATGTTGACTACATAAAAATCTAACTGTAACTTGTAGTCACCAAAAGAAAGTGAGAGAGGACGTATGCATTTAGTACAGGCAAGGGGTGTAGCCGTCTACCACCCTAACTCGGAACCAACAAATTCTAAGGCCACACTTGCTAACAAACCCCTCATGAATGAAATTATGTGTAGCCCCAATGTCTAACAATGCAATGCAATGCTGTCCATCCACCAATCCTCTGATCCTGGAAGCAAACGAAAGTGGCATTGTGGTGGATATTACCATTGGTTACAGTGTGGCATAGGGACCAAACTCCAAAGAGGCTTTCCAAGCCTCATAACCATTTGAATCAGCTGGCTGATGTGAGGTTTCGGCCTCATCATCATCATAATGTACCCACATAGATCGATTTGCCTTATCCCTAGGCCTCAAAGAGCAAGGGTGATCTCTGTCATAAGGCTCTTTACACCAATAGCAAAGTTGTCTCCTCAAATCCTCATGAGTTGCCTCATCATGTTTCACAACTGATTTCTTTTTCTCATCAACAACTGGTGGGTGAACCTCCTTTGTAGGTAAGATGGTGGGTTTAGGTTGAGCTTGCCTCTTAGTAGCTGAAAGCTCCATGCTCCTAGCCTTTTTAATGGCCCCATGAAGAAAAAGTGGGTCAAATGCCTCGAGCCAACCTCTTAGCGGCTCCTGTAGTCCCTCTATAAATATCATGACCAAACGTTTCTCTATCACATCAGGAACCATGACCGAGAGTCTAAAAAACTTATCAATGAAGTACTCCATCAGCCTGTTAGCAAACTCCTGATACGATGTAATCAAATTATGATGCAGGGTGACCATCCCATGATGCCACCACTCGTGGGCTGCCCCATCTAAATGCAAATATGCAAATTTTATAGAATCGACTTTGTCATAGGCCTAAGTGTCAAGAATGTATCAACCTTACTGATCCAAACTCGAGCAGTGACCTTCCCACTGCCATCAAACATGGGAAGAGTGAGCTTACTGGTGGCATGCTTTAGATCAACATTCTGATTTCTTGGCCTTCACTCCTTCCTGGGTTTGCTATGTTCTCTCCTCTAAGTCATATATCTGTCAAAAGGCAGGCGATTCCTAACTCTATCGGGCAATGCCTCCCACTCATCATGCATACCCATCATATCATCGACAAAATATCCAACTTCCTCCTCCCCCACACTCCCTACCTCAGACTCATTCCTCAAGACCGTAGGTCGTGTAGGCCTGTCAGATGTACTTGCAGGAGCTTCTCTAGTTCGAGTCCCAACTACGCTACCACACTCATCCCTATCTTGGTCATGTCCTCTTGGTATAGACATCTGCTGAATGACGGTAGTGAGCTGCTGTAAAACTTGTGTAACCTGTTGTTGGTCTGCTGCCAACCCCTTGAACAACTCTCTTGCTTCTCTCTCATCATTATTGTTCCCATTTCTAGGTGGACTTCCACCTCTCTGGTCACCCATATTGTCCACTGGTGGTACTTGTACCTGTTCAATTCGTAGCTCTGCTCTTCCCCTGCAAGAATAATATTTGTTTGGATCAAAGCTCTGTGGCTGCATGTAATTCCCAACCTTGTAGGATGGCAAGAAACCACTTTGATACCACTGTAAGAACCCTTTGTGGATTCAAACTCTGACCATTGCTGCTCACATGTTTTTTGCTTTTGGAATTTTGTATTTTTTTTTGAGTTTTTTCAAAATATATGCTATTTTTTTGTATTTTTGAAATAAGACAATTACAATGCATTTAATCTCAAATGCAGATTGCACAACAATGCACACTCAAACTTTATTCACTAATTATCAGGTTGCAAATATTTACAATGCTTAATTAAATGCAACAACATTTACTTCAAATTAACTAAGGAATCAGGAGCCGTATATGAATGATGTTGAATTACCCTAGATGAGATCACAGCTGCTTGGTAATGCAGTATTCTTTGATGTTGATGCTGGAACTTGCAGCGCTGACATTTGCAAAACAAAAATGAGTCCTGTCCTTGCAAATGCAGGCTCTCTAATTGTTAAATATAGTAGCTTTGATCAGATAGAATATCAATTATAACATATATATAAAATAATAATAATAATAATAATAATAATAATATCAATATATTTATATTTAATATCATTATTATTAATATTATTAAGTTATATATATATATATATATATATATATATATATATATATATATATATATATCATTGATTAAATCTATTATAATATAATAAGTGGAAAAAATAAATAATAATAATAATATCAATATTATTATATTGATACTATTATTATTAATTATTAACATATCATATATATTATAACGTCGAATGAAATCGATCTTCTAAAAGTATCGATTAAACATGCCATCGATTTTAATCTTTCACCATCGGTTGTTATTGTCTTAAGCACCGATGAGTATCGGGCTAATCTCTACGTACGGGTGTGCTGTTATGAACAGTCACGCCTATGATAGGCTTGATTCCCTGAGTGACTCTTCCCTTCACCACAACCTATATATGTGAGGTTGCTGTGTGGATCGATGATAAGCAACACAGAAATTTATAAGTGCAAAGATCATCGAATGAACTCCAAAATTATTTAATATATATTACAACTCAGACTCAACTAAGAGATATACATATAACAGAGATAATTATAAGAGATATACATATATCAGAGATAATAATAATTATTTATCAGTTTAAATTTAATAGAAATTCAGTTTGCATTTACACTAATTAATATCGCAGCCTCTTAAATAATAGTTGCCGTCCCCAATGAACCGTGACAGCCAATAAATACTTAAACGCAGTCCTTATTGAACATGTGATCTGCAATTACAAATCATTCTCCAGACTATGCAACTATATCTAAGACAAAATGTTGAAACCTCCTTTCAAATTGATCACTATTTGTAGCACAACGATGGCTCTGAATGAAGCCACCTCTAGGCACAATTCAATGGTATGTTTCAACCAATTCAAAGTGCAAAATCACTGAAGAATTCACAATTCTTCCAGCTTTCAATTTTTGAAACCCTTTGCGTAAACTCGTCACAAAATACCAAATTCACCAAATGCATAATGATCGTTCAATTTTCTCCTTGAAGGCATTTATAATTCTCCAAATACAAGTCGAGCTTGAAGCTTGAAGCTTACACCTCGTATGACTTAAAATATGTGCTTTTGTTGCAAAGTTTGAAATATATAATTTATTATATTTCCCTCCAACATAAAAGTGCCCAAATTTAACCTCATTTAATAACATTAAATGGCTGTTATTCAAACTTTATAAAATAAGCTTTTAATTTAATCATTAATTAAGTGAAACTTAATTAGTTATAGTACATCAAATAAAAAGCTTATTAATTCCTTCAAATGATTCATCAATATCCAGGTGCTCTCTGCCTGAACCTGATGCCAAGGTGCCCCTACCAAAAATAGCTCTGACCATAAATTTGACTTACTATAAATAGTAAGTCTCAAACTGAAAGCTCTGCCAATGTCCCCACAACCCCATATTACCACGAAACTGTTTAGGTGCCCCTACTAAATACAATAACCTTGACTTTCCCGAAATAGTCACTTACTATTTAAAATAGTAAGTGTACGAATATGACACAAATGAAGAGCAACCCTAAATGTCCTTGACCTCTGGAGTGGGTAAATAGCCTCCTGCACAATCAACTGAGACCCTCTATCCAACTGATTAGCCTTCAAGGATCATTGATAGGCTAATCCTCACTGCAATTCGAGGTGAGCTAAAATGCGGACATTACATAATAGTGTAGCGTCATAAATTGCAAGCACCTTTGTAAGGTGTTTAGTGTGTCCTTATTCCTCCATGCATCATTAATATTTTATTAATAAATATTTAAATATATGTTCTTTATTAACTTAATTTACATGTGGGCCCTTAATTTTAGGTGTGCCTCGTTTAATTATTTGATTCATTCATCACCTCTTCCATACACAGGCCCTATTTCATTAAGGGTGGCCTTTTGTATATATTGTGAACTCAAACCTCGATTCCGTGTGCATTTTGGGTATCTCCATACCCTTTGTGACCACTGATTTAATTTTGAGCCTTGAGTGGCCAAAATTGGGCATCTTGTAAGGCACGAGGCAAGATAGGTCACCGCATAACTCGGGAGGTGTCCTGTTCCACATAAAGGTGGCCCAAATTTATATTGGAGAAAGATCTCTGGTTTTTAGCAGGATATTCGAATTCTCGTCAACCCTCTTTGAGTTTTGAGCTCTGAAATGGATTGGAGAGGTACATAAGCAATGCGACCTCCCTCATTTTGGCAATTCACTATCTGTCATCAATCTGAACATTCGAGGAGCATTCAAGCATTTGAGGCAATCAGAAAATCTCATCCCACCATATCCTTCATCTTGTGGCAAACTACAACAATTATTATGCAAGCATGTTTTTAGTGATGCTCTTTTAGGTCTTTGCGGAGTTATGCTATCGCATCAACACTTGTTATTTCATTTCAAGCACAATTGTATCATTCAAGGTATATGATATCTTATTCTTCTATTTAAGCCCATGCTACTAACAACATGCTTCCTTTATTCCAAGCATTTCAATTCGACATCTTATTCTTCTATTCAAGCCCATGCTACTAACAGCATGCTTCCTTTATTCCAAGCATTTCAATTCAATTTCAAGGTTAATTCCTATACAAGGGTTTGACTATGGCAAACTCTTCTCTCAACATTCTTCCCATTTTCTATGTGCAAGTGATAGGTGGCATAGTTATGGAAGAAGCTACATGTGGATTTGACAAAGATTTACAGGTGGCAGAAGTTTCATCAGAAGTTGCTGGGTCTCAGGCCTCAGGCAAGCCAAGTTGTGCCCTACCCTCCAAGTTGCCCCGTTCCTACCATTTTGGATTGAAATTTAGATCACAAATTAGTTTCTTTTTCATATTTCCAGATCTGGTATCAGAATCGTGTTTACTGTCTGTGATATGTTTGCATATACATTTATCCTACTCTTGCCCTACATCTTGTATTCTTCACTTCCCATTGTGCATAGCCATATTCAATCAACCCCCCACAGCGAAGGAATCCTTACATCCTCTTAGTGTTTGAGCCCTCTTGAGCTTAGTGGATCAGCTTTCCTTTCAGTGTGTGAAATCATTGGTGTGAGCTTCCTAGTTTGTCCTTTCATCCTAGTGAAAGCCCCTAATGCCACATTTTCTTTCATCACAAATAGTAGTACAGGTTCTTTTCAATTCTCAAATTTTTTAAGAAAATGCACAGAAACCCATTTGCTAAGTTAATTAATTCAACCCCACAAACAAACCTATTGGTTTAGTCGGTGTTGGACTTTGATTTTCAGATGTAAAAGTATCCCAATTGATATTTGTTAAACGACAAAAGTACTTATCTATCAAGACTCAGTTCAAATTGGTTGAAGTAGTTCAACCACACAAATGAACCCGATGGTTCTAGTGATATCTAGAATTTTGCTTTTAAATTTTTAAAAAATTTCCTAACTTAATTTCACAGTACTTCCTTTTAAAAATTATCTGCCAATTCTTCTATGGATACCTGCTTGTGACAATAATTATCATTGAGAGCTTAATATTAGTATAATTACTATTATAGTGAGATTTAGAAATAAATAACTTTATTCAGGTATATCGACATTTCTAATTCTTCTCATTATTCTCACAAAACACATTATCTCTGGAATATTTTTATTTTTGATAGTGTTCTATAGCACGAGTATGATTTGTGTAACCTACGTTTTCCTCAGTTCAGGTAATTTTTTCAATCATGAAGTGATTCTCAATGTGAACATCAAGGCCTTACAACATGCAAAATTCAGGTGGAAGGTCTCTTAGAGACTATAAAATGGGACGAGAAAGGATTGGTTGTGGCAATAGCTCAACATATCGATACAGGAGCTATTCTGATGCAAGGTTTTGCAAACAAGGATGCTGTTTACAAAACATTGATGTCTTGTAAAGCCACGTTCTACAGTCGGTCCAGGTCCTCACTGTGGACTAAAGGAGAGACTTCCTCCAACTTCATAAATGTGGCTGATGTTTTTTTTGACTGCGACCGTGATTCGGTGATAATTTTTGAACTTCTGCATGTTGTATTACTTGTTGAATTATCCATTCTATACCAATTAGCAATCCTTAATTTATTTTTGTGTTGCTGCAAATTTATGGCTAAGCCATTGAATACGAACTCTTGATTTTGCAGATAATATACCTTGGAAAGCCTGATGGACCAACGTGTCACACAGGGATGGAGACCTGTTATTTCACTGCAGCATCTGATTTTGTCAAAAACCCAAATGTACAGAAGCTGTATTGTCTGACATTGCTGCTTTGTTTATAAGTTGGAAGCATGCTATCATGTTTATTGAAAAGAAACATTCCATAGTCAAGATTCAATTTTAACAATGAGCATTTTAAAAAAAATATTGATGATTTGAATGCATGGACATTTTCTGGAGAAAATTGCTTATTGATTTTAGTTTGCATGGTCTCAGGTTGAAGTAAAAAGACAGCCACTTACATCACTCTATTCTTTAGAAGATACCATTCTTCAACGAAAATCAGATTTAGCGGACTTGAATTCTAGGAAGCCTTCATGGACAAAGAAGTTATTGGATGACCAAAAGCTACTTTGTTCCAAAATACGGTATGCATCTTTCCTTTCATATACGGGAAAGTTTGTTTCAGTTTGCTTTTGATATTTCATTTCCCTTTTTGTGTAATTACTTTGTGTAATGTCTCCAAAAGATGGAAGAACTTAATGTACCAGGCACGATAAACACAAAGAAACAGTGTTAGACAATGTATATTTCAGAATTCACAGAACATCATCAATGTTTATAAAAGCAAGACAGAATAAAATATCATGGGATCTTCTCACAATGTATGTGTTGGGAATCGAAGAGATGGATATAGCTCTGTCTGAAGAATGGCTTATTTCAGAATTTCCAGGTTCGGATGTATGCTGTTGACAACCCGATGGGTATAGGGATCTGTGATGTCTGAGTTTGAATTGCCTCTAAGCAATGATATCTTGTAAGTCTTCTGATCTGTAGATTGAGCTTCACTTCCTAATGAAGATGGGCATGTCGCAGTCCAAGTATCTTACAATAGCATCTCGTATATGCAAGTTTATCTGAATTGAGCCATAATGTCGAATACTGTGTTCGCAGTTGAAGATCTGATGGAGGATATGCAACGTGCATCAAGTAGACTTTCAACAAGACTAGGCGATATCACTGGGTGTAACTTAGTGGTATCCAGACACTCTGATTTAGCTGCTTGACCCCCGCAAGGACACAAAATAGATATGTTGATTTCCACGATGATGATCTGGACTTCTGGCACAGAATATGCTCGATTGATATTTCCTGAAGCTTGTAGTTTCCATTTGAATTCTTAACGCTGATTTTGTCACTTATGCTACAGGTGTGAGGAATCGAGAATTCCCAATTGCTTTTCCCAATTATTATATACTGCTCCTGTAATTCTGAACATCCTCATTGATTGGGGAGGCACCCTTCTTTGCCTCAACTGGTTCTTCAGTTCAAATATGAGTTCACAGTCTTACAACAACGATCAACAGTATGGAGACTTTTTGACAATGAGTTGTTCCCCTCAATTCAGCAACTAGTTTATGTGATGGGGCCACTATTTAGACAGATGCGTTTATTGTGTTCAGCAGAGTAGCAAACTATTCCTGCAATTATAAAAGACCTTGTTTTAGCCACGGCATGTAGGGTGCACCAGTGTTGCATGCTAATGGATGTCTGTTCTTAGCGAATGTGCCCCAATATTGTCTCACAGAAGGGAATGATTTCAAGATTGTGAATGAATAATAATGTGCTTATAAAGCTTCTGTAAAGGCTGAGAATACCAGGAAATAGTCTTTGCCGTTTTCCTCTGCAGTCGACGATTCCCCTCAATACAATTAGTACAAATAACTTTAATATTTATTATTCCTTATTTTACGATTGCTTGATGTGATTCCCTTCCTTTCTTATTCAGTCCCTTGAGTTGCAGAGGTAATAGAGGTATCGCGATGCCTTTGGGATGGGGATCTATTCCCATTTATACTCCTGTGACATCTCTTTAAAGAGACATGTCATTTGAACATGGCTTTGGTATAAGTCTAGATACTGTCGGCTATGTTTATTATTAATATATTAAATATTAACTGTTAAATATTTAATATAATTTTATTTGGTTAAAATGATTAAATATTACAATATTAAAATATTAAGAATGTAATAATTAGATTTTCAATTAGTAATTATATTATAATCATGTTATATTTATATTGTAATTATATTATAATTATGTTGTATTAAAATATTATATTATTTATTTATTTTAATATTTTATTATTATAACTTATTATTAAATCTTTCTTTCAGAAGAGGACATCATAATTAGGGTTTTAAACAGGGAACATGATAATCCTCTCCTCCCAAAATTGCTTGTCCTTAAGCAATGATTGGAGATGTATGTGTAACTTGCTTTCTACTATGGTACTCTGACATTATCATGTGTTTCTCCCTTATTCATAGAAACTTGGCAAAGGTTAATTTAAGAGTAGTTTTCTCTCATCTTCTAGAGAAAAGGATCAAGGCCATATAATGGTTCCAATCAAAATAAACTCATACATTTTGGGTTCACTCTTGTTATTCTCTTCTAGATCAACTAAAAATATAGAGCAAGCACAAAATATACAGTTGAAGACACAAACTATGTATATGAGTGCTTGACGACATGGAGCATACATGAAGTAAACACATGAATGCATGAAGACACCTAGCATACATGAAGTAGACGCGTGAATGCATGAAGACACAAAGCATTCATGAAATAGACACATGAATATATATGTAGATATAGTTCACTTGGCCCACAAGAGGCAGGAACATCCAATCAGAACTAGATCCATCTCTTGGAGTAATAAATCCACAAGAGGGAGGAACGTCCAACCAAGATAGAGCCATCTCTTGGAGTAACAAATCCACAAGAGGCAGGAATGTCCAACCAGGACTAGATCCATGTCTTGGAGTAATAAATCCACAAGAGGCAGGAACATCCAACTAGGATTATGTTAGAAATAGGAAATACTGTGAGGGGGGGGGTGTAAATCAGTATTTCACAAACTTTTACTTTTGCCCAATTATGGATATACGAAATTAGCTTGTAGCTTGCATAAGTAAACTGAATAACAAACATAATAATAAAATGAATGAACTCATAGCACCATGTTTGTTCTCGAGGAAACCCTGGCCAAGGGAAAACCCCGGCGGGGATGATACCCATAACTGATCCACTAATCAAAAGTATCCGGTTAAGGATGTTGACCCTATTGGGAGTCTATTACATACATATAGTGTATCTGTCCTGGTTAAAGGACTTTAGGCCTTGTTAGAAGCCTCAACCCTGTTAGAAGTTACTATTACAAAACAAAGATGTTTACAAGATGAGCTCATTGCCCAAACATGCAATATACAATGATAGCTTCAGATGCAAAGGTAAGATACAAAAGCCTTTTACTGCTGTTGAATAACTTTATTATTCTGATCTAGCTTTGTAGGCTCTTCGCTCTGCTATACAGTACTTGCTTCTTTTCTTCTTACAACATACGATTTCGCATCATATATCAACTTCTTACAACTGCTATATACTTCATACTTCTTCGCATTACATTATTTTTACTTATATACAAGCTATTACAAAATAACTTCCTATTGGCTTATAATATCTTATACTCTTCTCAAAATGTAAATTCATTATATGCTGCCTTAGGTTTAACATCTAGGATGTTGTCCCTAATTAGTTATGTTATTATTTTGATAAACAAAATAATCCCTTAACTCAATATAATCATATTCAGTCTTCTACTATGTTCTGGTCGGCTCAAGAAACATTAATATCTTCTTCCATACATGCCGTACGGACTTGCGCTTTCAGATGTAGCTTTGATATACATAGAATGATCTGTGTTCAAGTGCACATGCATTGAACCTGCTTCTGTGAACATCGCTAATCAAAATTGTCTCTGTGAAGACTGGTAATCACTGTTATACTCAGACAATTTTCAAGTGCTCTCATACAGAACTTCTTCCGATCATGCTGTCTTAATGCTGAGTATATGTTGACATAATGACAACATTCTGATATCCTACTTAGCCAAATTGCCAATAATTTCCCCGTTTGTCATTGGTGGCAACATATGGGAAAATTGGCTAAGTCCCATAAACTTTTATTACAAAATTCAAAAAGAATGTAACATACGGCCATTACAAAAATTTGTGGATCATACATATCTATACATGTCTACTTATTTCTCCAAAATGATACTCTCCCTAAGAGTATACTTCATACTATTTTGCATATCTATATCTTCTATATATATACAATTTTCATACTATATTACTCCCCCTTTGACAACAATAACAAAGGTGTCAATTCTATAAGTATGTCAAAATTTGTTTTACCTTGATCTTAGTGCTGCAAAGCTGAAAGACTTGCTACACAATCTGCAAAATTCGCCTTCAGATTTTCTATTTCCTTGTCCCATGTCTTCTTTACTAAGTCAGAAACACTGAGTAATGCACATAATCTATAAGATGCTATCTCAATTGCCTTAAGGTTTGCATATGAAAACTTTCCATATGATGTCTTTGATGAAAGAAATTCTTCTAGTTGATTTTCCACGTTACTGATCTTCAGATATAGATGCTCTCTGAGTAGAGCGAATCTCTTCAATTTCTTCTCTTTTTCATCCTCAAGAAGTCTTATTTCATCATAGATTTTGCTTGCTTTCTTCTCAATATCTGTGATTTTCACATTAGGGACTCTGAAAATCATATACTGGCACTTGCAACTCGGCTTCCTTATTCTTCATCTTCTCTGATATTTCTGATGTGTGGCTGTGGGATAGTGTACACTAGATGTACAAACCTTTTTCTCTCTCTAAACATCTTCTCAACTCTTTTATGCATATATCCAAGTTATCCAAATCATTTCTGATGTTTTGACAAACAACTTGAAATAATTGTGCATCATGGGCTGCTTGAGCTTTGACTGATGCAATGTCTGAAAAATTAGTGAATTCTGTTAGTATATTTCAGATTTTAACCTAGGAATGAACAAACTATAGAAGACTTCCAAATACTAAGCACAGAATAAACTCAAGGCAAGGAAGAGATAGTACCTGGATAATAACTTAAGAAGTTTGTCCAAGAAGTCTTTAGATCTGATCCTTTAGATATGACTCGAGTTGACTCTCCTAGGGCTTTTCATAGATTAAATCTATGATAACATAGACCAGCTCTATGTGCCTTATAATCTGCTATTGACTGCACCTAATCTGCACCTTATTTAGTATCACAAGCTTTAAGGTTGTACAGATTTAAGCCCTTAATGTACTGCTGTTAGGGCAGAGAGATCTCTGCACTTTAATCAGAAAATTTGCAGCTTCCTGATGAATTAGCTGCCTTTATGCTTTCGCTGCTGCCCTAGGTAATTTCGCCCTGATACCTTTATGTTTTCGCTGCTGCTATATTAGGTGATCCTTGGGAGAAGAAGTATGTTTACCGCTGCTCCAAATTTGCTATTACAACTCTGCCCTAGAGTGAACGATCCTTGAGAAGAAATCATGTGTTATGTTTTTTTGATATCTTTCTTCTCAAGTTCGATCCTTATAAATACGTGAATGGAGGAGACTATTTAAGGGGCCGACCTGGGCCTTTAAATAAATAAACCTTGTTTATTTATCTTCTGCTTAAGAGGCTGACTTGGGCCCTTTAGATAAACTTGATCATTCCATTCAAATATTAAATCGATTTTTTAATAAACAATAAATAAAAAATATCTCTATATTTATTATTATTATTTATATATCAAAAATATCTCAAGCAATGCATGATATATTTGCCGAAAGGCCATAATATCAACACTCCCTCTTGGACTTGAGGCAAAGATCAACCCAATGGTCTCCCTCTATCAACCCTTGACAAAGGTGCCAAAAACATAAACAACATGGATCCCATATCCAATAGAATCATAGATCTCATATCTATGATAAGTAGAGCACATATGCTCTTACATCATTTCCAACCATAGATTTCATATCCAAAATCATGGTAACTGAATGATTACCAACCAGATTCCTAAATCCATGAGTCTTCGAGACTCAAAACATATAAAAATGGATTCCTAATCCAATGATCCCATAGATGATAGTAGATCTCTATCTACAAGATATAATGAGAACACAACTGTTCTTCATAAACCATACATCTCATATTCATATGAGAAACATCATATCATATGATGCTTACTATTGATATTTGTAGCATCAGTTAGATAAATAATAGACTATATGATTATTATGAGAAATGATTTATTATATATATTCATATATATATATCAATATATATAATAATTGATATTACTATATACATTAATATATATGTATATATAAAGTTAGATTATAATTATTCTCATAATAACTAAATAGTTAAATTAATAAAATAATTAGTATTATTATGTAAATATTAGATAAATTAATATAATACTAAATAGATATTATATATATGTATATATATATATATATATATATATATATAATTGTCATTATATTAATTACATATTAATGAATAGACATGTCTCATGAAGGGACATGTCTCTTCTTGGCTCATTCTCAATATAAATGCAAGAGATTGTTGCATTTGGAAAACACATACAATGAGATAGTGCTATTACATTTGCAATGATCCTAAAACCTTAACATGGTATCAAAGCCAAGTTGCAAATGTAAGAGAGTAGTTTATTGATGGTGAATGTGTGACTGTCTCAGAAAATACAGTCTCGGTACAAGGACCATTTCTCACAAATGAACTGTTGGATTTTTCTAAATTTCGGATATGTTTGTTAAAACCAAATTTAGAAGAATCTCACCGAAGCGATTGAAAAGAAAACATTTGGCTCAAAAGTTATGATTGAATGTGTACGGGTCTATGCAAATTTTTTTTGGAAAAGAGCGAGGTTCCTCCTTTAAAAGCCTAACTGCTTTAAGGAAGATCCGATCATATTGAAGGTTGTCATAGTGTATAGAACCTTTGGATATTCAAGACAAGTCATGTGAAGAATTATGGTAATGTTCAAGAAGGGGCGACATCATTTTTGAATTTGCATGATATTTTCTATATGGGCTTACCTTACAAAATAGAATACTTGAAATTTATAAAAGATAAGTATTTCATGTTTTATTAATGCACATAATTTTTGAGTTTATAATTCATGCTATACTATTGGTTATTAAAATATTTTATGCTTCTATCATTGGTATTTTTGGTTGAGATAGTTTAGTGAGCTATTTGTAATCTCTTTTATTCGTATTTCTATAACATACTATAAGAGCTATTTGCCTTGATCTTTTCTGAGGATGCTCTTGAAGGTAAAGGAGGATTGATATCAGATTGAGAGGGAGTCTGATACTCATCAGAGGTAACATTGGATGAGGAGCTCTGAAGATTGACATTTAGAGGGAGTTCGAAAGTTCATATTTGTGTGACTATATGATTTCAATGGGCCTACCTCTTGTGTACATCATAAGGAAATGACGACTTCCAAATGATTATCACTTGTATTTGCAGAAGTTATTGGAAGGTGACGATCTTACAATAACTTAAATCATGATATACATTATTTATAATGTTGAAACAGATCATGATGAATTAATGCAACAACTAAGTGTTAGATGTCATTAAGTTGACGGTCTATGAGTTGTTTGCATAAATATATCTTGTAAAGCAACAACTAAGTGTTAGATGTCTTTACATTGACGGTCTATAAGTTGCTTGTATAGATACATCTTGTAAAGCAACAACTAAGTGTTAGATGTCATTAAATTGACGGTCTATAAGTTGTTTGCATAGATATATCTTGTAAATCAACAACTAAGTGTTAGATGTCATTGACGGTCTATGAGTTGTTTGTATAGATATATGATAGGTATTTGGTGAATATCATGTGTTGATATTTTGCAGGCCACTACCTTATTGAGTACTTGGTGAATATCATATGTTGATGTTCTGATAGGCCAATACTTAGAGTATTTTGGTGAATGTCGTGTGTTGACACTCTGATAGGCCAATACTCATGATATCAAGTGGATAGAATCGTTGATGGAGGCAATCCACTTGAAAACGTGTGGATAGAATTGCCGATGGAGGCAATCCACCTGAGAAAGTGTAGATAGAATTGTCGATGGAGGCAATCCACATGAGAACTTGTGGATAGAATCGTCGATGGAGGCAATCCACATATTGAGACTATGTTTCTATTAATTACATCATGAGGATGATGCATTTATTGCTTATATCATATGATTGATGTTGCCAAGTGTCATAAGTTTTGACATTGGATTGATTTATCATCCCTAGCTAAGAGGGAGTGTTGATATTTGTAGCATCGGTTAGATAAATAATATTAACTATATGATTATTATGAGAAATGATTTATTATATATATTCATATATATATATATATAATAATTGATATTACTATATACATTCATATATATGTATATATAAAGTTAGATTATAATTATTCTCATAATAACTAAATAGTTAAATTAATAAAATAATTAGTATTATTATGTAAATATTAGATAAATTAATATAATACTAAAGAGATATTATATATATATATATATAATTGTCATTATATTAATTACATATTAATGAATAGACATGTCTCATGAAGGGACATGTCTCTTGTTGGCTCATTCTCAATATAAATGCAAGAGATTGTTGCATTTGGAAAACACATACAATGAGATAGTGCTATTACATTTGCAATGATCCTAAAACCTTAACACTTACCATTCAAATGTGGATCTCCTAGATCCTTGGTCTCCTAGATCCAAGAATATCAAGTCCATGATACTTATGGTATCATCAAGTCCATGATGTATACCATCCAATTTTTGGATAACTAAATCCACGAGTCACCAAGACTCAAGAGATGTCAAATCCATGACATCATACCAACATCGAGTACATGATGTTTTACTATCAGATGTGGATTTCTCAGATCCACGAGTCCCATGACTCAAGAATATCAACTCTATGATATTCATTGTATCATCAAGTCCATGATGTTACCAAATACTCAATTGTGGATCCCTGATCCATGAGTCTCCAAGACTCAAAGGATATCAACTCCATGGTATCCAGAGCATTGGTCTCACGAATATCAAGTCCATGATATTCACCAAGTGCTCGGAGCAATGGTCTTTTGTCATCAAATCCATGATCTGTCACCAATTGCTCGGAGTAATGGACTTTTGACATCAAATCCATGATTTCTCACCAATTACTGGGAGTAATGGACTTTTGACATCAAATCCATGATGTCTCACCAATTATTTAATAATGGATTCCTGATCCATGAGTCCCTTGGACTTGATGAACATCGAATGATATTCTTCAATTCATAAGAATAACTCAGCCAAATACCAATATGATGAAAAGTTCACACATAGAACCACAGGTATATAGTAAATGAAAGAAAGTATGATCCATTCATACATAATATTAAAGTATGCTTTACAAGTTATACAATTTATGTATGCCCCATACAACCAGCATAACTAATCCAACATCCATGCATAAGAATAATC
Source organism: Chamaecyparis obtusa (assembly GCA_027943335.1). Taxonomy (NCBI): domain Eukaryota; kingdom Viridiplantae; phylum Streptophyta; class Pinopsida; order Cupressales; family Cupressaceae; genus Chamaecyparis; species Chamaecyparis obtusa. Next base: position 179,069 of record BSBK01003241.1, on the reverse strand, counting down.
ACATAAGTCTTCTTCACCTAAAGATAATCAACATCTAACCTGATGTAATGTGAACACAGCAAGATGCAACATAGTTTTTTATATGAATGTTCTTATGTAGATAACAACATTAACCCTAACATATGCCAATGTAAGAATGTTCCAATCAATAATGTATGTACCTATGCATAAGGAACACAATAACTAGCAACCATTTAGCAATCAACTATGATTTCCCATAAATGAGTCAAAGAAGATATACAAATCAATGCTAACATATTCCAATGCTAACATAAACCAAGAGATGTGTTTACTCATAAAATTTCCTGATATGTTCACATATGAACAACATAAACAGGGTAATGTGAAAAACATAGAATATGCCAGTCAGAATAGAATGTATGTTCCTATACATAAAATATACCAAGTATCCCAATAGTTATGAATGTTGTCATCCATACATCAAATAACAGAAATATGACAGAGCTGCAACATAAAAACATAAAGTATAAACAAGGATGCAGATGAAAGCAACCAACAGAAGGAGTTTATAACTTAGATGATTTCACATGTGAGCCCATTTAAACTCCCTCTCAAATTGCATCTCCCTCTCAAAGTGCAAAGTGCTCTGATCCTGGTACATTTACCTCCACAAAGGATGCTTGATGGTTGTTTCTCTCAGGACAATTTACAGCAATATGACCGAACTTCTCACATTTAAAACATTTAGTTTTAGAGAAGTCCTTCTTGAAAGGTTTCCTTTTCTTAAAGTGCTTCTTTCCCCATTTGTCCTTTGAACTTCCTTCATTTTCATTCTCTTGATATTCCCTCTTCCTTTTGAATTTTCTTGCCCCCCGCTTAGAGTTTTGGGAGAAAAGAACTTGAATGTCTTCCTTGAAGATTGAGCCTCTTGATATTAATCTAGCTTCTTCTTGAAGACAATCGGTTTTTAGTCTATCAAGAGTAGGTAATTTGGAACGAGCACTAATCCCCTGAATGAATGCTTCCCAAGTTAGAGGCAATCCGTTGAGAGCTGTTACAACAAGCTCTTTATTATCATAATTGAACCCAGTTGATGATAGTTGATTCCTTAAATCATTGATCCTCATGAAGTATGAAGTGATGGACTCCCCTTGATTCATTTTTATTCAGGAGAGGTTATTTTTAAGGGCTAGGACCCTATTTGTATTGTTGATTTGAAACATGCCAAATAATGAGGTGAACATCTCATATGCATTTTCTAGATTTGCAATAGTTGGCACAAGATGGTCTTTAACACTATCAACAATTATCCTCATTGCTTTATTGTTGTTTTTGTTCCATTCCTTCTTTTCATCATCATCCATGTTTTCTTTAGGAGGACCTTCAATGACTGAAATAATTTCTAATTCTCTTAGAATGATTAATGACCTCATTTTCCAAGATGTGAAGTTAACATCTCCCTCTAGCCTATCTTTAGGTCTAATTCTGGAAGACATGATTATCAGCTTAGTTGAAAGAATTAGTTTGAATTCCTAAATCTGAAATGGATCTTTTCTCTACCGTAGCTTTGATACCATGTTCGTATATTTCAGATTTTAACTTAGGAATGAACAAACTATAGAAGACTTACAAATACTAAGCACAAAATAAACTCAAGGCAAGGAAGAGATAGTACCCGGATAATAACTCAAGAAGTCTGTCCAAGAAGTCTTTAGATCTGATCCTTCAGATATGACTCGAGTTGACTCTCCTAGGGCTTTTCATAGATTAAATCTGTGATAACATAGACCAGCTCTATGTGCCTTATAATCTGCTATTGACTGCACCTAAGCTGCACTTGAATCTGCACCTTATTTAGTGTCATAAGCCTTAAGGCTGTACAGATTTAAGCCCTTGATGTACTGCTGTTAGGGCAGAGAGATCTCTGCACTTTAATCAAAAAATTTGCAGCTTCCTGATGAATTAGCTGCCTTTATGCTTTCGCTGCTGCCCTAGGTAATTTCGCCCTGCTACCTTTATGTTTTCGCTGCTGCTATATTAGGTGATCCTTGGGAGAAGAAGTATGTTTATCGCTGTTCCAAATTCGCTGCTACAACTCTGCCCTAGAGTGAACGATCCTTGATAAGAAATCATATGTTATGTTTTTTTGATATCTTTCTTCTCAAGTTCGATCCTTATAAATATGTGAATGGAGGAGACTATTTAAGGGGCCGACCTGGGCCTTTAAATAAATAAACCTTGTTTATTTATCTTCTTCTTAAGAGGCCGACTTGGGCCCTTTAGATAAACTTGATTATTCCATTCAAATATTAAATCGATCTTTTGATAAACAATAAATAATAAATATCTCTATATTTATTATTATTATTTATATATCGAAAATATCTCAAGCAGTGCATGATATATTTGCTGAAAGGTCATAATATCAACAAATTCAGTGTTAAAAGCTTTTATTTCCTCTTTAGCTTTAGCTTGGGGATTAACGTCACTGACTTGAGTTGATATCACTCCTTGAAGTTTGCTGGTTACCTCAAGTAATACTCCTTCCAAGCTTTTTACCTTTTTATTCTTTCCAATTATCTTATTTAGGGACGAGATCAACTCTATTTGATCATCATCGTCAACTTCTTGTCCTAAGCTTGCAAAAACTGATTCAATAGGTGGTCTAGATGGAATTTTTGCTGTGCTCTTAGTCTGTGAAACAGTTTCAGTCTGCTCTTCTTGCACCGCATGCTCCTCTTCTGCTATTTTAATTTGAATTTCTTCTTTGCCCTCTTCTATTCTTGTCTCTACCACTTTTTCTTCCTTATTTTCTGCTTCATCTTTCTACTCATTAACTTCTGTCAAATTGCCAACATCGGCTCCTTGGTCATCAAATGGGTTCTCCTCTCTGTCTATGGTAATGTTCATGCTTTCAATGTTCATAGACTCATCAATAATGTTGATGGAGGGTGGCGGAACTGGTGATGATTCAGTTTGTTGTTCTGCTTCTACTGCATGTTCAGATTCGCTGATTATTTCTCCCAATCCAGAGGTCATTACCTTTACAACTGCTTCCTTAGTTTCTCTCTTTACCTCTTCATAATTACCTCCCATTATTAGTACTGTCCTTCTTTTCCTTCTCAGATGTGTACTTAGGTTCTTCATGATCTCTCCGAAGTGATCTTCATCCTTAATCTCACATAGTTTCCTTACATACCTTTCTCTTATGCCTTTGTCCTCTTGTATAGCTCTCTTCTTCCTGTTTACCCACTTCTCATATAAGTTATCAAGGATCTTGCCTTTTATATCTTCAAACTTTTTGTCAGCAAGGATCATAAGTCTGACAACTGCATTTTCAAGATTTAGCTTCTCAAAGTTGTTATACATCTCATAATATTTGTTTAGTTTGGTGAAATCCCCTTCATTTATGATCAAAGGGTGCACTTTGTCTATCTTAGGCTTCCATTGTTTCTTCTTGCTGCTGCCTGCCTCTTCATCTGCTTGTGGCTTCTCTGCTGACGTCCTTATCCTTTGCACTGGTGTAAAAAGGTGGTTTTTTGTCTCTTGCCTAGTCCACTTGCCATCTCTTTAACTCTCTTAGTCGGTGTAGTGGATGTGGATCTTGTGGATTTCCTCACTTCTGGCACATCCAATCCTACAATCTCTTCATCAATATCCTGAATATCTTCATTAAGGGCTGCATGGGTTGTTAAGGGTGGAACTGACAACACTTATTTCTGTCCAATATCCCTAATTGTTGCTGTTGTCTGCTTCGCAATGACAAATTCATGCTTGGTCATGCCTGTATCCTTTAATATTTTCTTAATTGTGTTATCTACTCTCTTCTTTGCCAATTTCTGCACCTGTGACTGTTGTGTTGTATTGAAGTTTTCTTCATATGTTCCAAATCTGGAACTCTTGGCATCCAAATTGCCTTTAAGTAACTATTTTGAAGTCTCACATCATCTCCCCAAAGAATTTGGGGACCCCCTAATTCAAAAAAACATTGGCATTTTCTTTAGGCCTCGGTATCCCGTTACCTTGACAAACTTTTTGGACTTGGATGATATATTGAAATTGGAAATCTTGTGGATTTTGGATGTGAAATGGATAAAATGAATGAATTTAAATGGCCAAAATGGATTTGATTTGCCAAATAAAATTGTAAGTTGCAAAGGATAATTGGAATAAAATCGAAAATTTAGCCTCTTGTGTACACTTAAATGTAAATTTTGCTTTGCAAATCGAAAGCCTTGGCAATTAAATTCTAAAATCTGAGATCAAATTCGAAAACATTGCCAATTAAATTACAAAATCTGGGCATTTATTTAAAGTCTTGGCAATTAAAATCCAAAGATTGAGCTTTTAATTCGAAATCTGCACTAATAAATTAAAATCCGGGCTTATAAATATGAAATTAGAGCCAATTAAAAATGAAATCTGGCTAATAAATTCGAAATTTGCTTTGTAATTCACAAATTTGGGCATTAATTTCAAAAATCTGGGCCCTTTAGTGAGAGGCGTGTGGCCTCCTTTAGTGGCATGGCCAGCTCACCCCAATGTATTTTGAAAATCTATGCTTGATTTTAAAATTTCAATGCAAATTCATTATTTTATGCAAGGTCGTCCCTCCTTATGGCTTTTAATTTGAGATTTTGTTTGCCTAAATGCAGGTCGGCCCTCTAAATGGGAGACTAAACTTGGTATATAGAGGCGCTCTCCTCCCTCCATTCCCTCATCTCATTCACCTCTCATCTCCTTGAGGCAGCGAACTTGGCAAAGAGGAGCAGTGACTTTGATAAACCAGCGATTCTGATCTATAAGGCAGCGAAAATTCTAAGCATAGAAGGGCAGCGACAGGAGCGTAAAACTTGTGAAGAGGACCTGCTATGTGGTTGCCCAGGCAGCAAAGTTCTAGGGCAGATTGAGGACTTGCGAAAATTGTCCCAAGAGCAGCAGAATTGAGAAGAAGGGCGAACTATCAAGGATTGGAGGAGCGAATTTGAGCTTGGTGAAGGCAGCCACGGTGATTGATAGCAGACCTGCTATAGAATTGATGAGGTTGTGAAAATATTGAGGAGGCCACGAATTTTGAAGGAGAAGCGTTTGTTGGAGAGCCACGAATTTGTCTAAAGAGACCACAGTTTAGCAGGTCTGCTGTTTGTCAAAAGAGGAGCCGTGATTAATAGAGGAGGCTTGCGATTTTCAGATTGAGAGTTTACAGATTTTGATAAGGGCCTGCCTATTTGAAGGAAAAATATGCAAAATCTGGTGAGTGGACTGAACTATATTTTCTTAATTGTTATCTTTTTCTTTGATGTTGATAGTTTGGTGGTAAAAGAAGATCTTCATATTTGAGGGTGAAGACTGGCTCATAAAGCAGATTTTCTTCCTGTTCTTGATTGGTTCTTCCCTTCATTTCTTGCTTGCATCATCCATCCATCACCTCATCATCTCATTAGGGCTTGAAGTTGGGAGATATAAGTGTAGTTTCCGTTTAGGATTTGGAGAAAGGAGATATAAGTGGTAGTCCCACCCCTAGGAAAGAAGTTGGGAGATATAAGTGTAGTCCATCTCATAGGTAACGAAGAGGCAGAAATAAGTGGTAGTCCCATCCCTAGGCGGAGAGACAGAGATAAGTGTAGTGTGATAGGAATTGATGAGGTAGAAATATGTTTGATCATCCCTAGGATTGGAGGGGCAGAGATAAGTGTAGTCCCACCTCACTGTAGAAAGAAGGGGCAGAAATAAGTGCTAGGATGGCGGATGCTAGTGCAAGCAAGAACCCAAAGGGAATGAATACCAAGAAAGACAAGGAAGACATGATGCCCAAGACCACCTTCTTCTCAAAGTTGAAGCGAGTTGGTGACACCAACGTCGGCACCATAGATATGATACAATTGAGAGATAGGTTGAAAGAAGGCCAGTCCTCAATGGCAAAGAAGATATACAAGTGTGGAATTGTGCAAGCTGCCACCTTCCCTCCTACTTTGCCTTGTCCAGAGTTGATCATGGAGTGCGCATCTTCGCTGGATATTGTGACTAAGTCCATCATCTTTGATGAAGGAAAGAGGATGTTAGCTAACATTAGCGGGCAGGTGGTAGAGGAAGTGTTCAATATCCGCCAGCAGAAGGGCATGATAGTAATGTTGATGGATCAAGCGGCCAGGTTCTTTCAAGACAGTCAAGATGCCTACCTTACTCTACTAAAGCAGAATTGGTTACACGAAGGCAAGAAGGGAGTCACCAAGTCATCGAGGCTCACCAAGTTAGATTTCAAATTAGAGTATGGCGACCTTATTGTGCTTCTCAACCGAGTCATGGGTTCCGCTCAAGGTATGCAGTTTGAAACTTGGATGTACTATTTTATTGAAGGTATTGAAAATGGAAAGAGAAAGTTTGATTGGGCTAGAATTATAAGTGAAAATTTAGAGTTGCAACTTACGACAGTACAAAATCAGAAACAATTCTACATGGGGTCCTACCTTTTCTATTTAATTGCAAGACTGTATGAACATCCTAGACTTAAGGCTAGAGGGGTAATTGGCAATGGGCCCGGACAATGCTTGGTGCATGAGTGCTATCCACAACTTCATTTGCACAACACCAAGGATTATAAGATATTTTATGATGCCTTTGCCATGAAGACAGTAAGGATACTGCAAGGGGCACCCACCAGGAGGCTCTCACCGGAAGTAGAGACAAAAGTCAAGAAGTTTGGGAGTTGGTTCATCCAATTTTCACAATTCACTTATATAAGAGTGGCTGGATGTACGGCTTGTCCCAAAAGGCTTCCAAGGTACCCACCCGATAGGATTGTTTTGATGGAGTTGGCTAGGCAACTTGAGCAATATGACAAAATGATGAAACCCAGAGGTGAGGTAGGGGTTACCTTCTCACTCATGATAGGCAATGATAGTTGTCCCAATCCTGTCGCCTTTGCAGCTGCGGAGAAAGATTTAGAGCAATATCATCTAGGATGGTATAGAGCAAGGCAAGGATTTGATCCTAATGGTCTAATCAAGACATCTCATGGAGATCCATTCAAGCATATCCCTACTTTGGAGGATTTTTGGGCCAATGCGCAAGATGACTTTCATGTGAGGAAGTTGGCTTTCTCAAGGTTATCGGTGAGCATGATGAGGGCCATAAGATGGAGAAATTTTGATATTCCGAACCAATTGGAGGAGGATGAAGATGTGCCAAGGGAAGATTACAATACAGTAGAGGGGACGAAGTTGAATCCAATTGATTGGAATGATCAGCAGGATCCATCCTTAGAAGCAGTTAACAGAACAGTCGAGCTACACACTGAGTGGTGGTATAATAGGAAGTTCAGACAATTACAAAGTTAGAGGGTACACCTTACCTATGAGAAAATGAAGCCGGAGGAGGAGATTCCAGCGAAATCAGTTGGACAGCAAGGTGGGGGCAGTAGCCAGCAGCAGCAACAAGCAGTTAAGAGTAAGAAAAGGAGTTTGGAGGTTGAGAAAGATAAAGAACATCAAGAGCCTCCAACAAAGAAATAGAGTAAAGTGCCATCAAGAGAGAGCATAGTTGAGGCAAGGAGCCAAGAAGTTGGTACAAGTGAGCAGAGGGTAGCAGTAGAGGTGAGCTCTGGTCCAGAATCAAGTGGTTATAGTAACAGTACAGGGTACTCTCTTCTTTCGGAGAACCAAGTTAATGAAGATATGGCAGCCACTAGTGGTGAAGGAGATAGGCCAATTGATATCGAGGCTCTATCAGCTGAGGAAGGAAGCCAAGCGCCCAAGGCTGTTGGTGGTGCTTTGTTAGTCGAACCAAATCCAGATATGGGGAGATGCATTGCACCACTATGGTTGAGACAAATGCTTATGCCAAGGGGCGAAGTTGTGGTCATTCGGACAGTTGAGGATATTCAAGGGTTAGTGGAAAAAGAAGATGATGTTGGACAGAAACAAATTGCAGGAACAGTGGCAAAGGTAATCAGGGATGGTGATGATGGTCATCAAAAGGTTCAGATTGCGGTACCAAAGGTTAGCAAGGCAGTGGGTGAAATTGTGGCCCAAGACTATGAGATAAGGGAACATGACATGGGAAAAGTCACGGATGACATGGAGTGTGTGGAGGTTCAGGAAGGCATAGCTTCAATAAGAGAAAGGTTGAGAAAGGCGAACGAAAGGATTGTGAGCTTGGAGATTGAAAACAAGTATTGGAGAGAGAGTTATTATGGAATGTGTCAGCTTATCCAACAGTTGCCTCAGGCAGCCGTTCCACAGGATAGTGGGAGCAATCTAGAAGAGATACTAGCTCAAGAACAAGAAACTAAAAAGTGGATCAGTGATACAATTCAAGAAGGGCGAAAGTTCTTGCTTCCCTTTATCTCGACATTCAGATCATTTGTGTCTCTTAGAGACAAGTTCAGAGCATTTGAAGGGAAGTGAAAGGATTTCCTTCCAATCCGTGACTTAGCCATTCCCAGATTATATGCAGCCATAAGGCTATCAAAATGGTCCTTGGTGAGGGCCAAGTTGATCAATGAAGGAGGAAAGAGTATTGTTAAGTCTTGGTATGTTGCCATGACTATCAGATCAAGGACACTTGAAGAAATACAGAATGAGATTGCACAGCACAGTCCAAGCATCGACACTTTTATTTCAAACATGCTGAGCGATGCAAGGGTTGCACTTGATTTTGAAGAAATCAAAGAGGAGAGTTTTAATGAGACAAAGTTTGGATCGAGATTGGACAAGTTAGGGAGGGTTCCCTCCAGGGAGAAACAATTGGGCATCCTTGCCTCTCTCAGGGCCCTAATAGAGTTTGCAAAAGATGATGAGAAGGAGAGTGAGAAGACACTGCAAGCAGCAAAGAGCATGATGGACGCAACTGAGCTCAAGATGAGGCATACACCTTGTCCTCCCATGGAAGAAGTCAATAACATGTTAGCCAAATTCATTGCTTATGCTAAGAAGATGAAAGAAAAGGGTAGAATTGCAATAGAAGATCATTTAATGTAAGCCCTAAGTGGCAAATTCTCCTTTCTTCTTGGGTAGGGTAGGTGTCTGATTCTGATTGGCTACCATTTTGGTGCCTTCTCATTTGTTACCACTTTTTCTTTTTTTTATTGGTCCATTGATGAGGTGGCGTCTTCTCATTGGTCGATGGGGTGGTAACCCTAATTAGGGATTTTGGGATTTAATCTGGATCATTGATTTTGCCTCTTAATCTTGGCCACTCATAATTTGGAGCCTCTATATAAGGCCATGTACTCTCATTTGTAAAAGGTTGAAGAAAATTGTTGCTAATATAATACCAAAATTGCTTCTCTTGTCATTGTTGTGTCTTGCATGGTGATTAAGAACACTTGGTGTTATTGCATGGTTTCTACTTTCAATAGTTAAAGTTAGATTTCATTGAGTTGTTAAAGTAGATTTCATTTCATGAAAGTGTTAAAGTTAGAATAGAAGTAAATGGCTAGTTGTATGGTGATATTGGTAAATGTCTGATAGGGATTTACATACTAGGCCACTAGCATCTTAGCGGCTTGTTAAGGAGCCTTGTGTGGTAATCTAGTCTTATTCCCCTTGAATCATTGCACCTATGGAGGACGCGCCGCTAGCAAGCTTTCATTAGGTTGATCCCCGTCCATTTGCCAATCTTTGCATTCCATATGAGTAGTCGTAAAGCAAGAAGTAGTCTAGAAGTTGAAGTTTAAAGAGCAAAGTTGAAAGTGATACAAATTGAGTATATATTGCAAAGCTAAATCTTGTCATCATCATAGCGAGAATTTGACATCTCAAGTGAACAACGTAAGCCCGCCTACGTGATTAACCAGCAAATCACATCAATATAACTGAGTTAGTATCCACAAGTGTAAGGAACCTTGGAGTATTTTCGTGTTCTTCATGAGTATTTAATTTTCAAGAGAGGGTTGAGTGTTTGGTATTCTATATCAAGTATTCAATTGCTATATGTTATGTAGTGGGACAAAACTGGCATCAACAGTAACCTGTTCACATAACCTTCAATTTCTACTTCCAATACCTCAAACTCAAGAGGATCTACAAACTCTATTCTTGGCTCAACTGCTTCAATGTAGGTAAAGTTTGTGTCCACTAAGAAACATATCTCATCTTTATACTTCTCCACAATAGATGGTGGAATCCTTGATCTCTTTCTCATTTCATTCTGAAAGGTCCTTATGACAAGATTAGCACTCTCATTCACTTTATCAATAGGATGTCTCAAGTATACCTTGTTTATCCTATCCATTGAATTTCTGTCATCATTCCAATCATCTCCTATGGTGTAGGGAAATCTCCTTAAAAGATGGAAAAACATGTAAGTGATCAGGGATGAGAATCTAAACTATGAATTCTTAGTCTTTTTGATCTTCTCAAGATTTTCAATCATTCGTATCCTCAAAATCTCACACATATCTACTTCCACTTTGTCTACACACATAAGATAGGCTGCATGTACCATGCTTGCTGCCATGTCATCTTCCCTAGAGCTCGCACATAATTTTGAAGTCAAGATTTTACACAGATATCTTACATCATGTTGCTCAATTTTACTTATAACTATTCCTCTTCCATTATAAGAAGACTTGGTGTTGTCCAACATTGTTTTCTTAACATTCTTCTCATTCAAGGGAATTGCTCATGTTTTGGATAGTCCTGTTACCTCATGTATAAGTCTGCAATGATGTCTATAACTCTATCATCTAACCAAAACTTTCCATTGTGTATTCTGCTCAAGATTATCTTGGTCCATTCATCATTCTGAAACTCATAGTGAAATGTGTACTTAATGATATCCATTTGACCTAAATGCTCAAAACCTTCTTTGTAGGTCATGTCTTGCTTGTAAGTCTTATTGTACTCCATGGCTAAACTACCATCTCCTACAGTCTCAAACTTACATTTCAGATATCCTTTTACATCTTCCAAATGCAAAACTCTATTTGGAACGGTTGACAAAGCCAAACTAGGGTCTTCCTCTAAGGGTTCTACTGGTTCCTTCTTCATCCTAGGTCTAGCTGAGTCTCTAATGTTGTGAACTAGTGATGCATCCATGATTCTATCAAAATATAATTGCTTTGATAATGAATACTTAGTAAAATACCCTAGAATCGCGATTTAGGGCTTTGTGTAGATCTGGCGAAGAATCTGTCTCCAAATCTTGCAAACTGCTCTCAATCTCCACTGGTTAGGTCTCTATATCTCTTGTAAACACTTGAATGATCAAACGATGTCAATATTATGCTTTTATCCTTCAAATCTTTCAAGATACTGTCATCGCATTAAATTTCTTAAGTGCTTTCATGCCAAAAGCTGTTCCTGGTTACCTACAAAACTTCTTTCTTTTCGTGTACTCACATACATGTTCAAAAATTCATGCGCTCTTAACCATAGCTTCCTTATATCATATACTAGCTCATATTAACTTCGCAAGGCTTAATTTAACTTACTCTAAAATCTACACTATTCTGATGCTTTACTCTAATACATAGTTCATGAAATAAATGCTTAATTGCTTTGAGATGAATTAGGAAATGGTTCACACTTACTCTCAAATACTTCACCTGTCTGATTTCCTGGTATATTGAGTGTGTTGGCTTGATCTGTAGCTTTAACAAACTCCATTTCCTCCAAGTTACTGCAACTTTCTTTCTGACTGTTGTTGGTGTTCACATTTCTCCTGGTATAGTTTGCATTTCTTCTAGGATAAGGGTTTCTAATGTTGTTCATTCTGCAATACCTCGCTGTGTGACCAATGTTATTGTATATCTGACAAACTATTTCATTGTTTCCATATCTCGATCCTAACTGACTGATTTGTGATTTGCAATTTCTGGCAATGTGTCCAAATTTGTTGCATCTATAACACATAACTCTATTTCTTTTGTTCATGTCTCCAGTAAGTCTCTTATTTGCAGGATTAGTATTTCTAAACATTCTACTATTACCATTATCATTAGATCTAGGTTTTTTGCAATCCATAGCTCTATGTCCAAAACCATAACAATTATAACACGAACCAGAGATAGGTTTGAATTGCTTACCTGTGCAATCTCTTTTCATGTGTCCAAAAGAATTGCATGAAAAACATCTACCTTTGGATTCTCTTCACATCTCTGTAGGTGATTCATCTTGCTTAGGTGAGTTAGATATATCTTCAGATTTGTTAGATTCATTAGGCTTCTTGTCATCTTTATTCTCAGGGTGTTCCGGATCTGGTTCTTTGGGAATTTATCTTCAAGGTATCCAAGACCAATTTTATCATAAGTTGGTTTTTGATAAGACATTTGTTCATCAATCTTTTCACTAGTCGAATATAGTTTCTCAAGGTGTTGTTTAGACTGAGTTAATTCTTCTTTCACAATTGTATTGTACTTCACAAGTTCAGCATATTGCAATTTTGTAGTCTCAAGTTTAGATGTCACTTTGGTAAGTTCAGATCTCATTTCTATATTTCAGATTTCAGATTTGACTCATTTTTGCTGTTGTCATCTTTCAAGCTTAATTTCAGATCTACAATCTTTAGTTCATGTTTAAGGATCTCATTTTCTTTCTTTAGTTTTGAAACTTCATCACAATCCTTGACTTGACTTGTAGGTTCTTTCTTTGATTTCAGATCTTCTAACTTTTCTTTTAGTTTCTCAGTGTAGTCTTTTGCATTGTCATATTTCTCTTTTAGTGTATCTCTTTCTTCAGTAAGAATATCAATCTGTTCAAGAGCTTCATCAAGATTTTTCTGCAACTGATCCATTTTCATAGAGATCTTACTCAATCTGTTAGGCTTTCTCCGAATAACTTTGTTCTGAGTAATTGTGCTCTGATACCAATTGTTAGAAATAGGAAATATTGAGAGGGGGGGGGGGGGGTGAATCAGTATTTCACAAAGTTTTACTTTTGCCCAATTATGGATATATGAAATTAACTTGTAGCTTGCATAAGAAATTAAACTAAGTAAACTGAATAACAAGCATAATAATAAAATGAATGAACTCATAACACCATGTTTGTTCTCGAGGAAACCCTGGCCAAGGGAAAACCCTGGTGGGGATGATATCCACAACTGATCCACTAATCAAAAGTATCTAGTTAAGGATGTTGACCCTGTTGGGAGTCTATTACATACATATAGTGTCTCTGTCCTGGTTAAAGGACTTTAGGCCTTGTTAGAACCCTCAACACTGTTAGGAGTTGCTATTACAAAACAAAGATGTTTGCAAGATGAGCTCACTGCCCAAACATGCAATAAACAATGATAGCTTTAGATACAAAGGTAAGATAGAAAAACCTTTTATTGCTCCCGAATAACTTTATTATTCAGATCTAACTTTGTAGGCTCTTCGCTCTGATATACAATACTTGCTTCTTTTCTTCTTACAACATACGATTTCGCATCATATATCAACTTCTTACAACTGCTATATACTTCATACTTCTTTGCATTACATTATTCTCACTTATATACAAGCTATTACAAAATAACTTCCTATCGGCTTACAGTACCTTATACTCTTCTCAAAATATAAATTCATTATATGCTGCCTTAGGGTTAACATCTAGGATATCGTCCCTAATGTTACCCTCGATTTTTTTGAACTCTCGGTTTAGTCTTGGTCAGTAAAAATCCTAAGTTGAAGTTGAAGTTGAACTTTTTTTAGTTCAAGTTCAAGTTCATTAACCATTAAGAGTTATGCAACGTCGATGTTTGTCATTCCTTCAGTAAGTGTGTCGGTCTTCGAAGTCGAACCTGAACCTGAACCTAGTCCTGAACTTGAAATTTGGTTCAAGTTCAAGTTCATGTTTGAAATACAAAGTACAACACATGGAATATTCAGCAGAATTGTTCTCTCAGTCCGTAGAAAGTTGCTTGTTTCAAGCACTCCATGTATTAAATCAATTTTGGGAAGTTGCTGTACAGGGTTGTCGAGTTCGGCGGGACGGCTCATGCATGTGGATATGGGAAGTGACAGTTGACGACGTGACGTAGGGAGTGTCATTATTGCAAAGATATGGTAATCAGGGAATGTCCTAGGGAATTGAGATTTTCGTGCTAATTTAATTTGAGAATTAATGAGGAGTAACTCTAGATGTCATATCAATCATTCCTCCATTAAAACATTTATTATAGTCGTGCTGTGAGAATTTACCAAAAATCCATCAACTATTGTTAATAAATGAAGAATGATTAAACATTTTCATTAGTCGTTTTGGCCTGAGAAGAAAGGAGCGGCGGAATTGGTGGTAAGAAGGTTATAGAAAACCTAGTTGCATAGAAAATCGGTGAGTCCTTTCTTTCCCACAACTTTCAATTTATTCAGAAGGTCTTTCTGTGTTGTAAATCTTTTCTCTTTTGCTGGTAAGATGCCTTCACCTTTATTTTGCCCAAAACTTCCCAAAGAGGAAGTTAGGACCCGTTTATTAGTCTCCCTCCTAGACATTGGCGATACCTCTTTGGTGGATGTAAGTTTAGGGGAACTATGTGATAGGGTTAGAAATGCCTCAGAAGGTTCCTTTTCAAGGAAGCTAGCAGGGAGCGGGTTAATGGAGGCCGCTGCTTTTCCCCCAGCTCTAATTTGTCCTGAACTAGTGTTAGAATGCGCCAATAAATATGACGCTAAGAGTAGATGTATCAAAGATGCTTCAGGTGAAGTTTTAGTTAAATTAAGTCGGGAGACATTAATGGCGGCTCTGTGAGTACCAGAGAAAGAACCGTATGAACCTTGGACCTATGCCGAGGCGGACCGTGTGTATGAAGAGGACAAGAAAAGGTATAGCTCTTCCATAGCTTAGACATGGCTTGCGAAACTAGAGAAAGGAGGGTCTAGATTGCCTAAACCCCTAACGATCGAGCATTTCCGTAAGGACATCGCCGATATCGTATTCCTCCTAAACAGGGTAAAAGGGAACCCACATGCTTTCCATTGGGAGAATTGGATGTACTGCTTCATCCAGAAAATTCTAGAAGGGGAAAAGTTTATCGACTGGGCTGATTTGATAGTAGAGAAACTTCACAGAGAGCTCCTAAATGTGAATAACCTGGCTGCCTTTTACATGTCTTCCTACCTTGTCTATATTTTGGCTTGTTGCAGAAATTGGGAGGGACTCCCTCATGAGTTGTGGACAAACGACATGAAAATATATGATTATTTCACATGCATACAGAGTGAAAAGTTTCCGAGTGAGTTCAAGACAGTTAAAGACATGTTCTCGGCTAAGCTAGTTTTTGAATTGCGCAGAAGGGATAACAATAGGCTTTCTGAAGAAGCGAAATAGGTGATAAACGTGTATGGGTGCCACTTCATTTAATTCCCCAAATTTACATATCTCAGGGTCAGAGTATTTGATGAGGAACCATTACGACTGCCTAGGTTTTGTTTAGATAATGTGGTCTTGATGGAAATTTGTAGGCAGCTTGTCATTGTGGAACATAAATCTGGCAGTTCCAAGAAGTCTTTAGGCGTTCTTTTGCCTATTGAGTTGGGTTATTATAGATGCAAAAGTTTCCAGGATGCTTTAGCTATGGAGGGAGAATTGTCTGCATTTCATTTGAAACCCTACGCTCCCAGAATCAATTTCAATTATAGGGGTTTTGCTAGGTCGAACCTTAATGTCCTTGATACGTTCATGCCTATTCCTGAGCTGGAGGACTTTTGGGCCAATTGTTTCGATGAATTGGAGGTTAGGAAAAGATTATGGTCTAGATTGACCATGAACCAGATAATCACCTTCAGGCTGGATATGGATACAGACGGAGTTGAAGAGGACAATGAAGTTGATGTACTAGACTCTCAATTCTTGGAGAAAGTAGAGGTCGTTCCTATCCCAGAGCTAGACTGGACAAAGCCGGAGGAAGATGACTTACAAATAAGAATGGCCAGGGTGATTGAAAGAACAGAGGCATGGTTGTTGGAGAAAAAGGCCTCCATGATTCCTTCGCAGTCTACCAAAAAGCAAGCAAGAACAAAGAAGAGGAGTTCATCAAAGAAAACTGCTGTTTACTAACTAAATTATTGATCGATCTTTTGCAGGAAAAGTTGAACTTGAAGTTGAACCAACTTCCCCTCAAGTTCAAGTTCAAGTTCAACTTCGTGACGAACTTGTAGTCCGAGTCACCTGATCAAGCTCTAGGGTAAAGAACAAGGCTAAGCGGCAAGAAGTGACCCCCAGTGTCATTGTGAATTTGGATCCATCTGAAGCTGACTTACAAGAGAATCCAGTTGCAGACTCCAGTGTGCCTGACATGACGGATAACCAACAATTACAGGATGCTACTGAGAACGTCCCCAAGGATTCTTTAGCTCTTGTGAGTAGTTACGATATTCAGAAGAAACCTGCTACAGCTCCTCAAGGGCTTGAGAATTCAGTTGCTAAGAAGAGAAGTGTGGTTCCTCTATCCGTGCCCATTGAAGATGTTGTGAGCAGATGTTTAGGGAAAACTCCGAAAACAAAGAAGACAAAAGTGGAATCCAGGATTGACTTTGATGAAACCAGTGGCCACTGGATGGCAGAAGTCGCGAAGCCTATAAATGACAAAGATGGAGGGGAGGTTTCTGCTCAAGATTTCCAGATATCCAGAGTTGATTTAGGAAGGGATAGCAGAGCCGCCAACATGAAGTTCTTCGAGGTGTCGAACAAGAAGATTGCCAATAGAGTCTGGAACGATGCTAAAGATAAACAATAGATGAAGGAGGCTATGAAAAGCATGGCCCAATACATAAATGCCATCCAAGATCCTGAGCCATTCCCTTTGAATGAAATGCCAGCCTCCATCGACATAAAATCCCCAAACAATCAAAAGTTTCTTGATCAAATTCAGAGAAACAAGGTGATTAGCAAAGCATTTGAAGAATGGGTGGAGTATGTAAAACTAGAAGCTACCAAGCAGCTAATCCACCTAAATCAATCTCACATTGAAGGGGGTCACCTGGTAAAAAAGGTTGAGGCTAACATTGAAGAGTGGGAGATAGAAAAAACTACCTGGACAAAAGAACTCCATTGGATGGAAGAGGTCCAAGAATACGGCCTGTAGAAATTTCTCGCAGAGAAATCAGTGCCAGGGTTAGATGATAAAACCCTTTATGTTATAAAGGAGTGTATTGACTGGAGGAACGAAGCCATAGTATAAGGAGTTTCTAAAATAAAAGATCTCCTAAAGGGGCTGGTAATAATCAAAGATATCATTGCAAATGATGTAAACTGGGTAGATAAACAGTGTCAGGAAACCCAAGAGGAATCGAATAGGCCGAATGATTAGGTGATCAAGAGCGTTAGGGCCTGGTTTGATGAGCTTAAGGAATTGAAGGCGCCAACAATCCAAGAATTTTCAAAGGTTGTGCGGGTAGAGTGCATGCTTATACTTCAACAGGATCACCTGGTTATGCATAATGAAAAGGTGGCTTAGATCAAGAGAGAGAGGGAAGTATGGAAACAATGAATCAATTATCTTGGCTTGCCACACCAGCAGGTAATATCCGCATTCATAGTTGTGTTCGAGGATTGAAAAGCAGCACAGCTCGCGGCCACCTTGACACCATAGATATTCGGGACACCTGGCTCTGTTCTGGAGGCGCTTCGCTCCCAGTTCCGCTTTTTACTGCCTTATGCTCGAGATAGTTATTTTGATTAAAGCATTTACCTCCGGTAAAAGACTTTTTTTTACCTAGTTAGTTGCATAAGCCCTACGTGGCTATATATTTGAAAACTTTTAACTTATTAAGGGTTCGACTCTCTGAGTTTTTCTGGAACTATTTTCTGAAGACTATGCTATAAGTTTCTTTTTGATTACTGATATAATAGAATATATGAAATATCTTATGGTATTGCATGTGTGTTTGAGCTTTTGAATCGATAGATACTGTTGTTTATCCTATATAGTTCGTTTTCTTGTGGAATTGAATTATATTAGACAAAGCTCAACTGTGATATGAGTTGATCTTGTGCTTATAGTAATAGAGAGAATGTTTACAGAAGTTTTAAATTTGAAAGATTTTAAAGTTTGAAGTAGTGTTAGAAGTGAATGTTATTCTTTTGAAAATTTGCACATTCTTTTCATGTTGATGAACTGAGTGTTGACCTTATGTGTTTTCTAGTTAAAAGCACACATGATTTTACTTCTATTTGGATTGTATTGAAAATCTTTTTAGAAGGTAGCTGCACCTTTAAAATTGCAGAGAGTTTGCTTTCAAAAGAACTCAATTGTTAGTATTGAAGTTTTCTTTCCTTTTCATACTTTGTGGGAATTGGTTTTAGAGAAAGGAAAAAATTGTATGCTAACACCTAATTAGTTAAGTCATTATTTTGAGAAGCAAAATAATCCCTTAACTCAATATAATCATATTCTGTCTTCTGCTCTGTTCTGGTCAACACTGTCTCTGAGAAACATTAATAGCTTCTTCCGTACATGTCGTACAGACTTGCGCTTTCAAATGTAGCTTTGATATACACATAATGATCTGTGTTCAAGTGCGCATGCACTGAACCTGCTTTTGTGAACATCGCTAATCAAAACTATCTCTGTGAAGACTGGTAATCACTGTTATACTTAGACAATTTTCAAGTGCGGTCATACAGAACTTCTTCTTCCGATCACGCTGTCTTAATGCTGAGTATATGTTGCCATAATGACAACATTTTGATATCCTACTTAGCCAAATTGCGAATAGACTAGATTCATATCTTGGAGTAACAAATCCACAAGAGGCAGGAATGTCCAGCTAGGACTAGACCCATCTCTTGGAGTAATAAATCTGCAAAAGGCAGGAACCTCCAACTAGGACCAGAACCATCTCTTGGAGCGACTATCCTTCACAAATAGTGCCTTTGTATGATGTAACCCATGCCCATTGCACCATAGGCTTTATCTAGTGCCTTTGTATTATGTAGCCCATGCCTATTTCACCACAGGTCTTATCTAGGGCCTTTTTATGATGTAGCATTGTCCAACCCACCGTAGGACTTACCTTGTAATCTGACTGTGATCAGAGTTCACAAATTTCCTTAGAATGCGTAATTTGATCCTTTCTTGTGTTGGCTTGCTAGGGTCTACTCTCTTCTTGCTTGATAATCCTATTGTTGATGGTATGTTATATACCGTTAGATTGTTAGCAAATTGATTTTATTTTCCTGTGTGGTGCTTTCTTTTTCTAGAATGATTGTGCATCTATATCTATATCTTTTCCCATTCTAGGACCCTAATTGCTCGTTGGCTAGGTTGCATCAACTTGTTCCCCTCAGGCTGGTAGGAACATGCTCTAATACCACTTTAATTTTCCCAAAATAGGGAAGAACTTTGTAATGTGCTAGGCATGATAAACACAAAGAAACACAATTATAGAAAATGTATATTTCAAAATTTAAAAAACATCACCAATGTTTACAACCGTGAGACAACATAAAATATCAAGGGGTCCTCTCACAATATATCTTTGCGTTGGGAATCAAAGAGATGGATATAGCTGTGTCTGAAGAATGGCTTTTTCAAAATGTCCAAGTTTGGATGTATGCTATTGAAAACCCGATGGGTATAGGGATCTGCGATGACTAAATTCGAATTGCCTCTAACTAATGATATCTTGTAAGTCTTTTGATTTGTAGATTGAGCTTCACTGCCCAATGAAGATGGGCATATCGCAGTCCAAGTATCTAACAACAGCATCCTGTATATGCAAGTTTATTTGAATTGAGCTAGAATGCTGGATACTGTGTTCACAATCCAAGCTTTGATTGAGGGCGATGTGCATCAAGTAGACCTTCATGTTGGTGTGTGTTTTATGACGCAGACAACACAAAACAAAATACCGGGGGAACTCTATTCGTTCTTGATCAAAATCTTTAATGTGCTAAACTATTGAACTGTGTGATCACAAAGACGACTCTAAAGGTTCCTAATGCATGTGATTTTGTTGTTTAGGATAGACTATCGTGCTACGATGATTTGCTTAAAACCTCCAAGGGGACTTACGTGGTTATTCAAGATTCCACTTTCCAGTTTTGAATTTCCTTTTTCTTTTTTTTTTGAATTTTTTAGTTTTACAAAGATTTCTAAAACAAAGTCCAAAAGAGGAGGGTTTGAGAAGATAATTCTAACCCTAAACTAATTCTATGAGCTAATCCTATGAACTTTGGAGACAAGATTGCAAAAATAGAATCTGAAACCTATTCCTGCTTTGCCAAATTCAACAACTCAACAAGGACGATGCTATCTTCTGAGGTATTTCAAAAGATTTTCACAATAGAAATTAAGTATATTTCCAATGTTTAGACTTACCTTGCAAACTAATTGAAAATCATCCAACGATGAAAGGTATGAACATATTCATTCCACATAAAGCTTTCCCATCAAATCTTTCATTCAATCTAACAACTTGGAAAATAAAATCTACTCTAAGTGAGAAACAAGAAACCATGCAACTTGTGAAAGATATTAAATTCACCAACAATTGATCAATGAATTTACTTAAGAATTGTTTTATTCAACAATCTCTCCGAATTTCTCTTTACAAATAAGAGGAGTGGGGTTTATGTAGGAATTTAAAAAATAATGAAGGGCTGAGATCAATTTAAGATCAACGGTCAAGATTTAGACAACTATTGGTGTAGGGGCACCACGTCCACCATCAAATTTTCATATTTTTAAGGCATAATTTAGTTAGTTTCAAAAGTTCATGAAACCATGTCAAAATAGATTTATTAATTGTCATTATTTGATAAAGATGTTTATGAAATGAAAAGGCCGAATGGGAATAGGAAGGGTCATGAAGAAAGTGAACGGTTTGTAACCGTTTTGAATCTCTATAAAGATAACAATGTAATGGAATAAAAATATAGTTAGAGAGTCGCCAAATAGTTTCAGCACATTGTAGAAGTTAGAAAGTATGGGCTCTCTGGTCTTCGACCAGAGAGCCATGAATATTGTGATGGCTGTGATTATTAATGGAAGTGTATTATATTAAAGTTATATTAGTTTGCTTGTGTCGATTCTGTCGATCTCTGTCATGAAGCAAAGATATATACTTATCGGGTTTTGATAAAAAGTTATATTATCATATGTTCGGTTTCATCTACGAAGAATATAACAGTTATAGGAAATCGATGTGCAAGTATTTGTATTCAGTTAAGGATTGATAATATGAGTCCTTTCATTAATATGGATATGCAGTTTTAACAAAGCTCGTATGTATCGAGTTTAACAGAGAATAGATATATTATTAATGTGTTTAATCTGACAGTGCTCGGTTTTTAGAACTTCAACAGTCCATTTGGAACGTCTTGTATAATAGTCAATGTTTGATTATCGGCTGGAAATTTATTATTGTTAGGGTTCATTATATTCTCATGGTATCGATTATGGGGTGATAGATAAGTGATATTGAAATAGCCTATTTTGTTGATTGGGAGATGGCGGTTCCTCAGGTATCGAATGGATTTAAGACAAGTAACGGTTGCCAAGAAACCGTTATCAAATTTATTATGTCGAATGTTGTAGTGAAGCCGATGGGTAATGTTGAACTCGGTCTTTGAAGATAGCAGATGCAATTTCAAGAACTCGACAATGCAATGGAATCTCATTCCTGCGGTAACCAGTGAGGATCATCATATGAGGATTCAGTCTTGGTATCATAGGAAAGGTGGTGGACTTGTAATCTTATATACATGTTCATGGTGGAGGTAAGATATCAGTGGTGAAATGAATCAGAAATTAAGTTTGAAATATGAGTTATAGTTGATGTTGTTATTATTATTGAACTGTTGTAAGGATTTAGCCTCTAATTCAATGTCTAGGAAGACAATAGAAAGATAATATGCAGATTTGGAGAAGTTTCATCGATGCCGTCTGCATCAAGTGGTATCAGAGCTCAGAAGATTTTGAGCGTGTAGATAGAACGCCGAGGGAGGCAATCTACACCAGGATTCTGAGCATGTAGATAGAATGCCGAGGGAGGCAATCTACACCGTGATTGTTACAGATTTGTTGAGGGAGAGATGAGTTTTTTTGATGTCTCTCGTACACCGGTTCCTTTGTCAAAGCCTTGGAGTGCCCATTTTCCACCAAGTGTGTTGCAGAGTTGAAAAGTGTATTGGAGTATCAGAGGATTCTTAGATGAAGAGACAAAGCAGCGGAGGCATCGGTGCAGTGGTATAGATGAAGAGGCGAAGATTTTACAGATTCTCACCAGTACATTTCCATGAGGACATGGAAAACTTTGAAGCTTGGGAGTATGGTGCAGGGGCACCACGTCCACCATCAAATTTTCATATTTTTAAGGCATAATTTAGTTAGTTTCAAAAGTTCATGAAACCATGTCAAAATAGATTTATTAATTGTCATTATTCAATAAAGATGTTTATGAAATGAAAAGGCCGAATGGGAATAGGAAGGATCATGAAGAAAGTGAATGGTTTGTAACCGTTTTGAATCTCTATAAAGATAGCAATGTAGTGGAATAAAAATATAGTTAGAGAGTCGCCAAATAGTTTCAGCACATTGTAGAAGTTAGAAAGTATGGGCTCTCTGGTCTTCGACCAGAGAGCCATGAATATTGTGATGGCTGTGATTATTAGTGGAAGTGTATTATATTAAAGTTATATTAGTTTGCTTGTGTCGATTCTGTCGATCTCTGTCATGAAGCAAAGATATATACTTATCGGGTTTTGATAAAAAGTTATATTATCATATGTTCGGTTTCATCTACGAAGAATATAACAGTGATAGGAAATCGATATGCAAGTATTTGTATTCAGTTAGGGATTGATAATATGAGTCCTTTCATTAATATGGATATTTAGTTTTAACACAGCTCGTATGTATCGAGTTTAACAGAGAATAGATATATTATTAATGTGTTTAATCTAATGGTGCTCGGTTTTTAGAACTTCAATAGTCCATTTGGAACGTCTTGTATAATAGTCAATGTTTGATTATTGGCTGGAAATTTATTATTGTTAGGGTTCATTATATTCTCATGGTATCGATTATGGGGTGATAGATAAGTGATATTGAAATAGCCTATTTTGTTGATTGGGAGATGGCGGTTCCTCAGGTATCGAATGGATTTAAGACAAGTAACGGTTGCCAAGAAACTGTTATCAAATTTATTATGTCGAATGTTGTAGTGAAGCCGATGGGTAATGTTGAACTTGGTCTTCGAAGATAGTAGATGCAATTTCAAGAACTCGACAATGCAATGGAATCTCATTCCTGCAGTAACCAATGTAGATCATCATATGAGGATTCGGTCTTGGTATCATAGGAAAGGTGGTGGACTTGTAATCTTATATACATGTTCATGGTGGAGGTAAGATATCAGTGGTGAAATGAATTAGAAATTAAGTTTGAAATATGAGTTATAGTTGATGTTGTTATTATTATTGAATTGTTGAAAGGATTTAGCCTCTAATTCAATGTCTAGGAAGACAATAGAAAGATAATATGCAGATTTGGAGAAGTTTCATCGATGCCGTTTGCATCAACTATACCCTAATTAGGGTTTACAATGATTATCCAAAACAGATGAATGAAAAATGAACACTTGTCACATGGAGCTTTCTTTGAGAAGAATGTGTCCCTTATCCCAAAGGAAGAAACGATCAGGTTCATCGAACTTGGACACCTTGTGATGAAATTATTTGATTGGTGGAGACAGGTGTTTACCACCTCAACATGCTTATCTCTTTGGCTTTGAACAATTCTTTTTCAATTTTGGGAATTTGGGATTTTGGAAAAGTATTCCTAAATTGCTTCATCTTTAAACCTCCTTGAACTTAGAATTTTTTCTCTTTTGAATTTTTATCTTAATCTAGGATTTTGGACTCCTTGGTGTGAACATTGAAATCTGGAGGATGTCTTTGAAATCTTCCCTTGTCTATCCATCCTTCTTCCTGTCATGAAATTCTTTGTAGGTGACAAAGTCCTTAATTGTGTTTGTTTTCTTCATCTGTGAAACATTATCTTTTCTTATACCATTTGAATTCTGGAAATGATGAAGTCTCGTCCTTGGAAATGTACTTTCAAGTTTGTTTTTTAGGAAATTTTCCATACTTAGGCAATTTTCACCATTGCTTCCTTAGTGGTTTCACTCTCTAAAAATTCTCTCTCCAAATTCACACCTTCTCTCTCTAGAAACTTATACCTCTTCTTTTCTATGCATAAATTTAACATTTTCCCTTTGAAACTTGGCCTTTCTTTCCTTCCCAGATGGAATTTCCTCAGGATACTTGGTGATTTCAACCTCAAATGGCTTTGGACTTTTTAATTTGAGTTTTATGCCACAACAACTTGCATTATTGAATACTTAGTATTCCAAACAAAACACCAAATCTCCAACTTTCTCTTGAAAATGGATGCTCATATGCTAAACAATATATATAGATTGTGTGATCAAATGAGACAACCTCAAGGTTCCTTCTTATTGTTGACTATCACTTAGTTATAATGATGTGATATGTTGGGTATCACAAGGGGACTTACACTGTTCAATCAATGGATATCAACTGCTCCAACTACTTACAACAACAAACTACAAAGGGAAGGGGTTTAGGAAGCTTTTCTACTCCTTGAATGCAAGAGACTGTGAATGTCTTTGTGACTCTAATAGACTCACACATCCATCAATGCATATTAATGTGCAAGCAATAATTGAAGTTAAGCGTATGGGTTTATGCCATTCGACCACGCAAGGCATACTTACAATCAACAAGCAGTTAGTGGTTTGGTCTAAGCAAGTTTCATTGAAGATGCATCCAAAATATCTTCCATTCAATTAAACACTGCTTCTAACAATCATGAAATAAAATCTACTCCAAGTGAGGAAATGTGGAAACCATGCAAAACTTCAAAGCAACACAAGTTATCCACCATGAAGATCAACAATGAATTAGCAATTACTTTGATAGCATTATGGCAACAATTTCTCCAAGTGTCTCCCTGAGCTAATCTAATCTAAATCTAATCTCATCTCTAATGAGTTACAAATGAGAAGGCCTTGGCCTTTTATAGTTGTTCAATTACAATGAAGGGCCAAGATCGATTCAAGATTAAGGGCCAAGATTATGCCAACATTGCCCTAATCTACCTAATTTCTACAAGCATGAAATGCTTGCCCAATTACAATTATGCACCACCTTGTAGGCCAATTAGAAAATTACATTACTTTCATCGGCCAATAAGAAAATAGATTAGGTAGAAGTTTGCAAGAGAAGACACCCATCAATGAGCCAATGATAAAATGCCACATGGGCTTACAATAAATCTTCCTTTACAACTTAATTTTCTTTGACTTTTCTTCTTTGACAACTTCAATGAATCTGGACATAATATGAATATGCCCCTCCATTAGGACACTTGGCGTGTTCCAATTGGTTAAAGAAATGTGTGCCAGCTCAGCATGCTTATCTCATTGACTTGATGAATACCCTTTGATGATGAGGAAATATCTCTAAATACTCAACATTATCAAGCCTTGGATCAATTTTGGATGCCCAAATTGTTTTCTCTCCATAGACTTGTTCTTGAATTCTTGACTTCTTGAAGTAGAGACCCTGATCTTGCACTTGATTTGCATTTTCTTGCTCTTGCAAGCCTCAATGTTTGGGCTGGATCGTGATGTTACACTTGCACTTGGATCCCACCTCAATACCTTGGTCTTTGAATATCCTCTTTCCTTGGTCCCCTTGTCCTTTAATTTTGAACTTTTTCCATCCTTAGCCTCAATCGTTCTCATCCTGCCCATACAATATTGTCCTTTAGCATTGGCATTTTAAAACTATAATTCATATCGGGGAAATTATTAACAAACTTACCAAGGGCTGCATCTCTTATATTACAGACTTAGTCATGATCCTAAATCTGAAACGTAATATGCTCAAGTGACAATGAAGCTTGAATCCACAAGATTCCCTTTTCAATACTAACACAAATTAAAATCTGTCTCTGAAATGTAAGGTAAAAGCCTTAAATGCCCTATGAAACATTAATGAAGTGTCATTACTTACCTCACCTTGCTGATGCTAATAAAAATTCTGAGTTTCAGGCTAAAATCTGAAACTAAATTAACTTTCCTTGAAGCCTTTGATATCCCTGCCAAATGCAAATTTTATCTAGTCTTTGAAAAGTCTTTGAATTCGATCTCTTATTTCAATGGCATCATCACTCAATTTGTACTTTAAATCTGCAATTTTCTGTTGTAAATGTCTAGCTGCTGCTCCAGAAAAATCACCTCCAATCAAGCTTTATCTGCTCTGCATATGGATGAATTAGAAATGATATGTATTGAGGGATCTCATCCTTTCATTTATAGGGCCTAATCCACCAAAAGACATGTCTCTCTCCCTGGCCGACCTGGCTCTCCTTATTAAATTCAATGCCTTTGTGATTTCAAAACTTCAAAACAAACCTCCTTTATTGGATCGAATTTTCCTTTGGGTGCATAGGCTGATGTAATCATTCATTAATTTCAGCCTCTCATGGTTAAATTTGAGGTTTTTGTATCAGATTTAAGGGATTTTCATTTAAGTTCACAAGGCCTTGCATTAAATTTGTTAGGTCATGTATTAAATTTAGGCCCATGGTTAATCTAGACCCATACGTTTAAGTCTAAGGCTGCCTTGTCAAATTTAAGTCAGATTTAGCACTGGCTTATGAATTTAAAGCCATACGTTTGAGTTTGGTGGGGTCTATACGGTTCAGATTTGGGCCGTATCATTGGCTTCAAGGCCACTTGCTAGACATAGAGGCCCACACATTTGGATTAGGGGGCCATGTCATCAAATTTTAAGCATTATAGGTCCCCACGTTAGGAATTAAGGCTGTCTTATTGAGCCTGTGTTTGATTTAGGAAGCCTTGTGATTGGTATTAGCCCATGTTTCAGCTATAAAGCTTCGTTTAGGTCAGCCCTATTTCATACATGCCCAAATTTGAAGCTAGGTATTTGAATTTGAGGTCTGATTTATTGGAATTGAGGCCATATGTTTCACTTAGAAGCCCACACGTTTGTTAAAGGGCCAGATTTAGGCCTTTATGATTGGACACAACATTTATATGTTTTTGAATTTAAGGCTGCATTCAAAATTTAGGATCTGGACTTGAGGGTTGGGTCCACACATTTGGCTATAAGGTCTGCCCCATTGCATACATGCCCAGATTTGGGGTTGTTTTGTGGATTTAGGACCCACACGCTTGGATTTTGAGACCTCCTCAATGTAGTTAGTCTACACGTCTCAGACTTGGGGGCCACATGTTTGGCTAAGGGCTAGATTTAGGTCTGCCCTCCTTTGAATTTATAGACCTGATCATTGAAACAAGGGCCATGATTATTAAACTTTGGTCCACATGCTTGGTGATGAGGCCAGATTTGGGGCCATGGAGCCACATGTTACTAATTGAGACTCCACACATTAGGCCTAAGGCCCAATTCATTTAACTCAAACCCACATGTTACACATTGAGGGCCTATAGGTCTGGTCATAATGCCTTGTGTCAAGATTTAGGGCCTACCCATATGACCTAAGGCCCAGATGTTTGAATATACAAGCTTACACATTGAAGATATAGGGCAGTGTGTTGACCTTAGCAGCCGACATGTTTCATCATAGGCCTGATTTAGGGATCACTTTCAGCAAATTCAAGGTCTGATTTAGCCAACTTAAATCCACCCGTTAGGCATCATAGGGCTGCATGCTTAGAGTTTTGAGCCACATGTTTCAGATTTGGGGCTGGCTGATTGCAATTAGCCCATACTATAGCTATAAGGGGCTGCAAGTTTGATGTTGAGTCCATATTCATGCAAAATGGGGGCCACTATTCAGGTTGTTCAAACTTTATGAAGGAGCCTTGTGATTGGTTGCAATTCTTGTAAATCCTTCATGCCTCTTCCTCACCTTGTTTCTCATCTCATTAAATCAAAGTCTCCTTAAATCAAACTCCTTGGCCCCATTATCCAATAAATGTAATTCATCTCCTTGCCACTTAAGGAAGTGGATTCCATCATTTTATTTGTCAAGTTGCCACTTAAGGAAGTGGATTCCTCCTTTTTATCTATCAAGTTGCCACTTAAGGAAGTGGATTCCACCTTTTTATTTGTCAAGTTGCCACTTAAGGAAATGGATTCCACATTTTTATCTATCAAGTTGCCACTTAAGGAAGTGGATTCCACCTTTTTATCTGTCAAGTCACCACTTAAGGAAATGGATTCCACCTTTTTATCTGTTAGGGCGGAACGACCTTCTTAACTAACCAAATGATTTAAAACAAAGCCTTGCTCATGTTTTCAACACCATTGACTAGCTTGACTCAACATTTGACTCTTAACTTCTAGCTCTCATACTTAGCCAATATTTTGCCCTTCTCAATTTTTCCACATTTCAATTTTGGGAGGCTCTCGAATTGTTGCCAATTTGCTCTACTACCCAAACCTACCAACGGGAAGCAAAAAGGAGGGGTGGGGGGGGGTGCATTTGCAATGGGGCAATGGTGTGAAAACCTCACAATAGGACTCCACAATTTTCCAACTTTTCTCTGGCTCTAGAGAGTGAATTTCATCTCTTGGTTTGCATTTTTCACCTAGGTTGCCAACACTTGGCCAATTTTTCATCATGAGTGGGCGGACTCTGGTTGTGCTTGTGAATTTTCTCTCAACTTTCCTTGGCGGATTTCACTATAGATCAAGGAATTTCTTTGACTTAACCAAAATTTCTCCATTGAACGTTCTCCCTCCACGACGGACTTTGATGACATTTGAGGAATTTCCAACATTTAGAACTATTTTTTTCCTCCTTTACTAGAGCGAATTTCACCATCGCTTAAGGATTTTCCTTGTTTTACCTTGGCAGGACTTCTTGTAGAATTGTGGAATTTCCTATCACTTGACAATACTTCAACTAAATTTGAAGTTATCCTAGGCTGGGAGGACTTGGCTTGGAAACAAGAATTTTCCATGAGCAGATTTCATTTAGACACAGGAATTTCTATGAATTCTTGAGCAGACTTCATGCCTTGATGAGGATTTTGCTATGCCCTAGTACGTTCAAATTTCTCATCTTTTCAAGGTGGACTTTATCTTGGTTTGAGAAGTTTCTTCACTGTATTCTCATTGTATTGACAACTACCTCCTGAAAGATAAAAAAATTCTAAGTTAGGAGAGGGTATGAAATTTATGAATGTAAAGCATGAAATTTTAACTAAATCTTATTCTTATTTCACTTTGCATTCCTATGTCCAAAATTCATCTTCAATCCTTTAAATTTTGAATTTTGAATCAAGAATTAGGATTGAAAGTATGAAAAAGCAAGGATGAAAACATTGAATCTGCTCCAATTCTGAGAATTTTCTGTTTGAGGTTGTGAATTTGGAATGAAAATCTCCTTCAAATCTACATAACTTGTTAGAACTTGTCAATCATATTAGAAAATCCTTTGAAAATTCTCAAGAAATCCTGAAAATCGCCTCTAATCGCGAAAGAAATACATTTTTTTGAATAGAAATTCGTCAACAAACATGAAAATTCCAAGAAATGATCATCAATAATCTTTGGAATTCAGTCTGAAAATTGCCCAAAATCTCTACCTTTCTTTGAATTCTGAAAAGTATTGCTAACTCCAGAGCTGCAATTTCCTGTTGTGAATGATTACGATGCCAAGTTCTTGTATTTATAGGAAACAATGATATCAAGAAGGGATCAACTTGCTTTATTTCTTTGTGTTGTTTTTTAGATTTCTTTCCTTTATTGAACTTGGTTGATTTCTCTTAGAGAAGCTTTATTAAATAAACTCGGTTTTTCCTTTCAAGGCGATCTCTTGGCTTTCTTCTGGGATCTCTATCTTGCTTTCTTCTAGAATTCTTCTAGAAATTATCATTCCAAGACGATCCTTTTGCTTTATTCTAGAATTTTAATGTGTGAACAGACTTTGAGGAATTTCCCTCCCTGGGCGATTTTTTTATATAAAATATAACATTTAAGTATAAGTTTCTTATACTTTAATATAATTTATATAAATATTGTTAGGATGTTTGAGAGTGGTTTCAAGTCTCTAGGAGTTATAGTGGAGATCCTAGATTTTGGAAGATCCTAAATTTTTTCAGACCGAGCCAAATTTTAGTAGTCAACATGTTTCCATTAGTGTTCTTTTCCATAGCTTTTCCTGACTTTTCTAAGATAAATTTGATACTAGAACAAGGATTTTCCAAGAATTTTCACAATTTGAATGCTTTTCCTCATTTTGAGATCTCGAATGTTTATGGTTATAGCTTCGATCAAATAAAATAGTTATAACGTATATTAATATTACGAGAATAAATTAAATTATGCACTTACATATACATACCAATACATACAATAACAATAGATATTATTATTAAATATATATAAATATATATATATATTCGTACATTAATAATTTGGAAAATTTAATATAAATATATTCTTATATTATTAATATAATTAACAGATCAAAATATATATATATATATATATATATATATAACATTACCTCTTTATAATATTGAATTAAATAAATTGATAATATTGTTTACATCACAAATTAATATTACCGATTTGTATCGGTTAATATAAATGTCTCCTTCCTAAATTGTATTGGGTCATTACTGACATGATTAGTACCGACTTGACATCACCAGTGTGTAATGTTTTACTCACTGACCTATTACGGGTGATGTACTATGGCCGGGTAATATGTGATCAAGCACCGTGTATTATCGGGTGTTGCTTAATGATTGATTTGTTTATTTTACCAAAGAAACACCAATTAGTATTATCGGTTGGTATATATGTGTTATGAAAAGACATGGCATTATAGAGCCATGTCTCCTTAAGGAGACATGTCTCTATAATGACATGTCTCACATATATATAGTCATTTGTTGATTGGTAAGAGACAAGTATATACAACAAACAATACAAGTCTCATTCATCATAACATTGATATTA
Organism: Chamaecyparis obtusa; assembly: GCA_027943335.1. Lineage (NCBI taxonomy): Eukaryota > Viridiplantae > Streptophyta > Pinopsida > Cupressales > Cupressaceae > Chamaecyparis > Chamaecyparis obtusa. Next base: position 148,188 of record BSBK01003241.1, on the reverse strand, counting down.
ATATATTTATATATATCTGTTATTATATCAATAATAAATATATATACATATATATATTGTGATTAAATATATTATATATTGAGACTACATAAGAAAATTTAAAAGTCATATATTCTGATCTAAATTTAACATGGTATCAGAGCCAAGTTCCTTCGTCAGAAGTCTAACCGCTTGAAGGAAGATCCAAAATTAAATTGAAGGAAGATCAGATTATAACTATTTATAAAATTATACTCTTTTGGAAAACTTGCATTCACAAAATGGTGAACGGAATCAGACTCGAAGACAGACTTGAAGGTGCTTCAAATTTTGAATCTTGGAAACTACAAATGATGCTTATACTAAGAAAGAATGAGTTAAAGACTGTCGTTGAAAATCTCCTAAAGCTATTGAGATTGAGGAGAAGAGAATGGGAAAAGGACAACACCAGAGCAATGGAACTGTTAGTAGATGGAGTAAAAGATCATCGACTACCTATTATAACAAAATTAGACTCTGCATATGAAATGTTCAAAGCCCTAGAAAACATGTATGAGATTAATAACACTAGCAGGATTCTTACTCTTAAAAATCAACTCTCTAATATTAAAATGAGAAAGGGAGAGACTATCACCTCATATTTTATGAGTATAACAGAATTAAGAAACCAATTGTCAACAAGTGGTTACATCTATGACAGTAAAAAGTTAACTATGGTGACTTTAAATGGACTCCCTAAGTCTTGGGAAAACTTCAGACAAGTTATAAGTGCTTGCTCCAAACTTCCCAAGTTCGATCGACTAAAAGATGACTGCATTCAAGAAGAGTGTAATCTAATATCTAGAGGAATCAATATGGAATCCACAAATGAAGAAATTCAGATTCTCACTGCTAAATTGAAAAGGAAAAAGAACAAGAACTCAAATGGTAAACAATCGTTCAAGAAATCTATAGGCCTTTATACAATACAATGTTATAGATGTGACAAATATGGTCACACTGCATTTAAATGTCCCGACAGGCTTAAAATTCAAGCTTCCCTTGTTGAAGCCAGTAATTTAGATTTGCATTCAGAGAAAGTTGTATTCTAAAGAACTTCAGATATCTTGTGATTAAGAGGGAGTTCACTGATGAAGGTGAAACACTTTTGAGGTAAACTTGATATGATTGTAATAATTAATTATTGTACTAATGAAAATATTTATGTTATTTTTGGGCCTTGTGTAAATCATGAGGAAGTGACGACTTCCAATTGATTATCACTTGTATTTGTTAAAGTTATTGAAAGGTGACGATCTTACAATAACTTAATCTTCTGTCATGATAGACATCTTATGATGGCTGAAAATGATCATGATAAATGATATGAATGTTCTTATGGTAAGTGCACTTTACCTATGGACATCTGTTGAGTACTTGGTGGACATCATGTGACTTGATGTCGGTAGGCCATTACTCTGAGCACTTGGTGAATATCATGCGACTTGATATTTTGCAGGCCAATGCTCCCGATATCATGAGATGATATCTTTGTAAACTTTTGAGTACTTGGTGGACATGATGTGACTTGATGTCGGTAGGCCATTACTCTGAGCACTTGGTGAATATCATGCGACTTGATATTCTATAGGCCAATGCTCCCAATATCATGAGATGATATCTTTGTAAACTTTTGAGTACTTGGTGGACATCATGTGACTTGATGTTGGTAGGCCATTACTTTGAGTATTTGGAGAATATCTTGCGACTTGATATTCTGTGACAAATACTTCCAATATCATGAGATGATATTTATAAATCTATGAGTTATGGTGAATATCATGAGACTTGATATTCCTAGTCAGTCCATATCTGTGACATCACAATAATGTGATATCAAAATAAACTTTTACAATTAACTTTGTGTTGCTCTCTTGGATGATGGATTTTATCTTACCTAGCTAAGAGGGAGTGTTGATGGTTATAGTTTTTATCAGATAAAATAGTTATAACTTATATTAATATTATGAGAATAAATTAAATTATGCACTTACATATAATAATAATAGATATTATTATTAAATGTATTGATATATATATTTGTACATTAATAATTTGGAAAAATTAATATAAATATATTCTTATATAATTAATATAATTAACAGATCGAATGACATCAAATATGATTATTATTGTGGAAATATGTTTATTGTTATATATATATATATATATATATATATATATATATATATATATATATAAAACATTACCTCTTTATAATATTGAATTAAATAAATTGATAATATTGTTTACATCACAAATTAATATTACCAATTTGTATCAGTTAATATAAATGTCTCCTTCCTAAATTGTATCGGGTCATTACTGACATGATTAGTACTGACTTGACATCACCAGTGTGTAATGTTTTACTCACTGACCTGTCATGGGTGATGTACTATGGCTGGGTAATATGTGATCAAGCGCCGTGTATTATCGTGTGCTGCTTTATGATTGATTTGTTTATTTTACCAAAGAAACACTGATTAGTATTATCGATTGGTATATATGTGTAATGAAAAGACATGGCATTATAGAGCCATGTCTCTATAATGACATGTCTCACATATATATAGTCATTTGTTGATTGGTAAGAGACAAGTATATACAACAAACAATACAAGTCTCATTCATCATAACATTGATATTAATATATTTATATATATCTGTTATTAAATCAATTATAAATATATATACATATATATATTGTGATTAATTATATTATATATTGAGATTACATAAGAAAATTTAAAAGTCATATATTTTGATCTTAATTTAACACAGAATTCTTCATGTCTTTTCTTGCTTTTTCATGAAATCCTAGAAAAACTTGAAGTTGAAAAGAGGAATTTTACACTTGGGCGATTTCACAACTTTTGGCCTTCCCAAAATAGAAACTTTTAAAAATAGAAAAAAGTAAAAAGCAACTTTCTAATTTTAGAAAAAGCAAACAAAAAAGCAGATTCCCAAATTGGTCCTAAAATGTTAGAAGAAAAAACTTCCGGAAAATCAAAAAGCAGGAAAAGCAACTTTTTGTAGAAAATAGTTGTCAAAATTGACCTCAAGCAATGTTGATCTTCATCACTTGGCCCTTCTAAACACCTCCGTGGCATTAGAATACCCGTTTGGTTATGCTTTCTCTCTTTTACTTTTTGACATCCTTAAATTTGGATTGAACTCCTAAACTTTGCACTGTCAAGAGATTGGAGTTTGAATTTGAAACACCTAAACAAAACCCTGAAAAACAAAAAATTGGGGGTCCCCATTTGCAATGGGGCGATGTGTGATTATGTCATAACACTTTGATAAGACCAGGCAATATCACTAGGAGTAACTTAGTGGTATCTAGACACACTTTGATTTAGCTGCTTGACCCTTGCAAGGAGACAAACAGATATGTTGATTTCCATGATGATGATCTGGACTTCTTTTGGCATAGGATATATATGATTGATATTTCCTCAAGCTTGTAGCTTCCATTTGAATTCTTACGCCGATGATGTGACATATACTACAAGTGTGAGGAGTGGAGTCTTAGATTAATATATTTGCATATATCTTTCTATTTTATTTAATGGTGAATATTGTGAATCTTGTACATTTTAGGATGTTTCTAATTCTAATGATTGTTTCATAATAGAATCATCGTCTCTTTGTAAACTATAAATGAATGTCTTGTTCATTCTTTAATTTTTTTCAAATATTTACCAATTACCTATGTAATATGGTATCAGAGCTAAGTTAATTTTTTTCGAAAAAGATTATAATTTCGTTATGAAATTATTTAGTCTTTGAAATTTTCAAATTTTTTTTCTTGGATAATCTGTAAATTGTGGTGCTTTATTTGCAGATTTTCCTAATATGAAAAATGTGTTTTCACATTTTTTTGCGTGCAAAATTGTGAAGGTTTAGAATCTCCGTCTACAACTCATGATTTTTCTTCATTGGACGGGATTCCTTAGCCATTTTTTCCCATTTCTAGCTATTTGTTGTTCCTAGGCGATTTCATTTCTGGTGTTTGGTTTCTACATTGGGATTTCTCTCTCAAGTCGATGCCCATGTTTAGCCGATTGACAGGATTTCTGCTTGTGATTTTACTTCTATTTGCATGCCTGTGCATCAGGAAGAGGGTTTGTTTCTTTTTGCGGCTCATTTCTTGTATTTTTCGGCCCTCACACAACCATTTCATTGTTGGTTTCTCTATACACCAGCCAAAGGAATTAATTTGTCTACAAATTCCGAACTATTTTTTGTGATTTTTGTGTTTTATGACATCTTTGAACTGGCAACGGGTTTTTAGAATCGCTAGTATTCTAGACAAAGCTAGGCCTTTGTATCTACAACATTTTTCTGGACTTTTCTCTACCTCTCTTTTGTTAATGTATTGGTAGCTGCGAGAGAGATTTATGGACTCCTCTTATGTTTGGCGTCGAGTTTTCTATGTTGTGTATCGCATATTCGACATCGTGTGTTAGAGGCTTTATAATGGCATCGTGACTGCTTGGCTTTATGTTTATTTGGCATATTACCGTTTGGTGTCTTTGGTAACCGTCATTGCGTGGTGTCTATGGGGCAACCGTTCATGTTTTGGTTTCTCCGAGGCAATCAATATTATTGTTCGTGGGTGATGTTATTTCGGCGGCCATCATGAATGTTTATCTTTATCACTGCCAAGTAAGCATGACATGGCTCAGTAAATCAGTTGACTAGGCATTGTGCATGGACATCATAGGTGTCATCGATGGGTATTATGAGTTATCGCCTAGTCTATGAGGTTGGCGTCAATAATATGTAACTATTGTCGTTTGGCCTTCCAAAAAGCATCACTTCAGCTACTTTGATATCAGCGATTCATTCTAGTAATTGTGATTAAAAGGAGTACACTGTTATAGAATTTTTGTGGGATGTATGTAATTATCGGGAGCTACCTGCCTGTGTATCTGGAGCTGCTTGTGTTTGTGACTAGTGAGAGCTTGCTTGCTTGGGTGTGTATCGGGAGCTAACTGCATGGGTGTGTATCGGGAGCTGCCTGCCTGTTGATTATTGCAGATGTATTGGGACTGTGAAGAAGGACATCCATTGATTGACTATCAATCATATGCTTGAGATCATTGTATTTGTTTTTGATCATTCAATAAAGTGATCTTCTTTGGTGGGCTGGGTTGTTTCCCTCGAGCAGGAGGGTTTTTCCTAGTATAATATTTGTGTTATCTGTTTCTTATGGTTTGCATTTTGAGTTATGTTATTCTGGTTCAAAACTTAACATCTTTTAGTTGGCTAGGGTATTTTGCAAAACAGTATTGATTTTTGGTCGTCTTCAAATTTTGTTTGCAAATTCTTTTTGGGTTTTTCAAGAAGATTCTTGGGTCTTTGTCAATTTTTTTTGGGTCTGTCAAAATTCTTGCATTGGGATGTCTGCCCAAAAATTTGTTGTTCTGCCTCCAAATCAATGCATACTTTCTGCCTTAGTCTTGTTCATTTTGTGATTTCCCGGGTTAAACATATTTTGCCTTGATATTTGTGCTGCCCTTCGGTCAACCACCTTTGACCTCCGTTGTTCTTGATGGCATCCCTCACGAATATTTTGCTTGAGGGAAGTAAAAAATTCAATGACAAAAACAACAATGCTTGGAAGCAATGTATGATGATGATGTTTGAATACAGATGTCTTAACAAATTTTTTTTGTGCAAGACTGATCGTTCCGCAGATGAAGGCAAGGAGGACATTTGATGAACACAATCGGGAAGCTGTTATGCTCGTCAAACTTTCAATCATTGACGATCAACTAGCGCAAGCTACTTTTGGAAAAACAGTTGCGAAAATTTGGAGCCATCTAAAAGGTTTGCATGAAACCTCTAATAAGAGCCGAGCGTTCTGAAAGAACATGCTCTTCACGATCATGATAGATGAACAAGTGTCCCTACAGGATCATCTCAATAAAATCAAGGATATTTGAGATCAGTTAGAAGCAATTGGACACAAAATGGAAGAAGACATGGTGGCGATCACCTTGAGAAGTCTATCGTCTTCTTATGAGCACTTTGTTGAGACTCTCAACATTGCTTCAACCAATGTTGACTTTAGATTTTCCGATCTCTGCACAATGCTTCTACAACAAGATTGCTAGAAATAACAATTCGACAGTGGTACTAATTTATCTTCCAAAGAACAAGCCTTCATAGCCCACTATCCCTCTTCTTAGTTTTCTTAGCAAACATACTCTGCTCCAACATTAGAAGCTCGAAGAACATTCAGTGCAACTATTGCCATAAGTATGGTCATATGAAGTTGGAGTGCCATAAATGCTTAGCTGCACTGGCCAAACGAAGTGGTTCACAACCTAAAGAAAATGCAGCGAAGCACACTGAGTAGAGCGAGTTTGCTATTTATGCCTTCATGGCTAAAAGACTTGCAGACCATGTTAATTCCTCCGCTTGGTATACTAATTTAGATGTCTCTCGCCACTTCACTCATCTCTGGGTTTGGCTCACCAATTTTTAGCTGTTCTCATATTCAGTTATATTTGGAGGGGAAGAGTACACCGTTGTCACAAAAGGCAATATATAGTTCCAGTCTGGAGGGAGGAAACTGGTTTTCCTTGATGTGTATTATGTTCCACGAATGGAACTCAACCTTCTCTCGGTTAGCCAAATTTTGTTACATTCTCCTCGACTAGACGTATATCGCTGTAGTATCATTGTTCGGGAGACTCAGTCTACTGTTGCCGTGGGTCTTGAGGATCATGGTCTATATAGACTCGTTGACTCCAGTGATTCTTAGGAGCTTACCATGGCAACCAAGCGCTCCATTGTTAGTACTCCTTGGCATCAACAATATGAGCACTTAAATGTGCACTATCTTTCTTAGCTAGTTTGGGAAGATCTTGTCATTGGATTGCCAATGATCCAAATCCAGAATCTTGGAGTTTGCAGAGCATGACAGGTTGGGAAGCAGCATCGGACTCCATTTTAGGATGTCAACTCCTGGAGAGCTTCTAAGGTACTTCAATTGGTCCATGTTGATATTTGCAGCCTATGGCTACTCTTGTTATTGGGTCCAGGTATTTTTTACTTTTTGTTGATGGTTTTAGTCGAAAAATTTGGGTATATTTTCCTCATTAAAAATTAGAGGTGTTTGTTTTATTTCAAAAGTTAAAAGCATTTGTAGAGTCTGGTCAACATATTGTTACTCTTAGAACTAACAATGGTGTAGAATTCTGATTTTCTTCTCCCATTTTTGTGAACATGGCATGGAGTGCCAATTAACAACACCCTAGACCTCTCAACAAAACTCTGTCGTTGAGTGGAGAAACCACATGATCACAAAAATGACCTGGTCTATGCTTGAACACAAGTGTGTTCCAAAGAAATTTTGGGCTGAAGCAGTCAACAGTGCAGTCTATCTTCTCAACTGCTCTCCTATAGTGGTTGTCAAGAAGAAGACTTTGGAATAGGCCTAGTCAGGTCGTAAGTCCAAAATCAGTCATCTCAAAGTTTTGAGCTCCATTGCTTTTGTCTGGATCCCTAATGCTAAGCGCACCAATTTGGATGCCAAGAGTCAGAAACTCATGCTCACATGCTACAATTATAATCATTGAGCCTATCTTCTTATAGACATTAAGACAAATATTGCCATCTTCAGTTGCAATGTGGTCTTTGCTGAGGAACGAGGGTCATTTCAGCTCTCCTCCAGCTGTGGATTTAGAGGATCAGTCTCTCAAGGCTCAAGACTTGTGTGTCTGTCTTCCATTAGGTACACCTGATGGGAGGGCTCCAACTATTCCAGTTCCCACATCTCCACTAGTTCCTTCTCTTGTAGGATCACCTAGGCATGTAGTTGTACCACCTGATTTACCTCAAGATTCCTCCGATCTTCTGTTTGATGAACTTCATATTGTTGCACCTCCTGCATGTGATGTTGGCACTCTACTCTCCAACCTAAATGGTGGACTAATACGATTGGTAGTCTTCATTATGATGAGCTCATTGAGGGTGGAACTGCTCGGAAGAAGCAAACCTTCTATGCTATAAATTTTACTCTCATGGCCAACATTCAGAGTATGTATGAGCCTCAAACATACACGAAGGCAAAAGGGATACCTGAGTGGGAACAAGCTATGGAAATTGAGCACCACAACTTGTTGAAGAATATCACTTGGGTTTTGTTAGATCTTCCCCTCAGGAAGAAACCTGTTGGGTGCAAATGGGTCTATAAGGTCAAATACAAGGTTGATGGTGTTGATGTCAGTTTTGTACCACTACATAACATATAGCAATTGAATACTTGATATAGAATACCAAACACTAAACCCTCTCTTGAAAAGTATATACTCATGAAGAACACGAGAATACTCCAAGGTTCCTTACACCTGTGGATACTAACTCAAGTCTCAGTTATATTAATGTGATTTGCTGGTTAATCACATAGGCAAGCTTACGTCGTTCATTCAAGGATGTCAAATTCTCGTTATGATGGTAATGGGATCTAGCTTTGCAATGTATACTCAAATGATTTTCTAATTTATATCACTTCCAACTTTGCTCTTCAAACTTCAACTACTAAACTACTTCTTGCTCTACTACTACTATGGATGGAAAGATTGGCAAATGGACGGGGATCCAACCAAATGAAAGCTTGCTAGCGGCACTACCTCCATTGGTGCAATGATTCAAAGGGATACTCTTAGGATTTTCACACTAACACCTATCTTCCAACCCAACTTGAAGTACAAGCTGAAAGATGAAATGCAAGTAGAACTTGGGAGCAATTGGACTAGATTACCACACAAGGCTTCCTAACAAGCCGCTAGGATGCTAGTGGCCTAGTATATAGATCCCTATCAAACATTTACCAATATCACCATACAACTAGCCATTTACTTCTACTCTAACAACATAAAATGAAATCCTACTTTAATTTGAGAGATGAGAAGAAACATGCAATACACCAAAATGATCATGTATATCCACCATGCAAAACACAACAATGAATAGAGAACAATTTTGATAGTATTTTGGCAACAATTCTCCAACATAACTCCTTTTACAAATGAGAACAAATGGCCTTATATAGAGGCTCAAAATTACAACGAATGGCCAAGATTAAGAGGCAAAATCAAAGGCCAAGATTAAACCTTACAAACCCTAATTAGGGTTACTATCTTTCAACCAATTACATGAGGGCACCAACTTTGTGGCCAATGAGAAAATTACAATAATCTATCAACTGATGAGAACATAGGACACTTGGCATGATTTGATTGCATGCACATGAAATTACCACCTCATCAACCTTATCTTATAAATTTATTTAATGTTTGAGATGAGGTGAAGCCTTGGATGCTTGAGCTCGTCCTTAGAAATTTTCTCATCACCACTTGAACTTGCTTGTACCTGATGTCCTGACCTTGAAAGGGTGAGGTCTCTATGTACTTGGGGTAATTTTGCCTTGGCCTTGGTGGCCTGCCACCTTGAAATCGAACTTGACCTCTTTCAACCTTTCGTCTTGCTTTCCTCCTTCATTATCCTTGCCTTCCTTAACCTTCCTGGTCTTCTCTAACCTTCCTACTCGAATTTGGTTTGCATGCACCCCCCCTCTGCTTGAATACTCTTGGGTTTTGGGGGCACCTGCCTTGGCCATACTTCCTGCAAGGCCCACAAATCTAACCAAACTAGCTTGCACGAATAGCCAAGCCTTGCCTAGCCTCAAATATCTTCAAATCTCATCCAATCTGCAATGAAACCTGCCTCCTCACTAATGTTTTCCTCTTTGGCTAACCCTTGAATGCCTTCAACTGTTCGAACTGCCACAACCTCGCTCCTTGGCATAAGCATCTGCCTCAACCATAGTGGTGCAGTGCATCTCCCCAAATCTAGATTTGGTTCGATTAGCAAAGCATCACTAACGGCCTTGCATTCAAATAGAAGAGGTAGGACCCCATGTAGAATTGCTTCCGATTTTGCACTATCCTAAGTTGCAACTCTAAATTCACTCTAATGATCCTAGCCCAATCAAACTTTCTTTACCATTCTCAATTCTTTCAATAAAATAATACATCCAAGGATCAAACTGTGTACCGTGAGTGGAGCCCATGACTTGGTTGAGAAGCACAATAAGGTCACCGTTCTCTAATTTGAAATCTGACTTGGTGAGCCTTGATGACTTGGTGACTCCCTTCTTGCCTTCGTGCAACCAATTCTCAACTGTATCATATCCATGGTGCCGATGTTGGTGTCACCGACTCTCTTCAATTTTGAGGAGAAGGTGGTCTTGGGCATCATGTCTTCCTTGTCTTTCTTGGTATTCATTCGCTTTGGGTTCTTGCTTGCACTAGCATCCGCCATCCTAGCACTTATTTCTGCCTGTTCTTTCTACAGTGAGGTGGGACTACACTTATCTCTGCCTCTCCAATCCTAGAGATAATCAAACATATTTTTGCCTCGCCAATGCCTATCACACTACACTTATCTCTGCCTGTCCGCCTAGGGATGGGACTACCACTTATTTTTGCCTGTTCGTTACCTATGAGATGGACTACACTTATATCTCCCAACTTTTTTCCTAGGGGTGGGACTACCACTTATATCTCCTTTCTCCAAATCCTAAATGGAAACTACACTTATATCTCCCAATTTCAATCCCTAATGAGATGATGAAGTGATGGATGGATGATGCAAGCAAGAAATGGAGGGAAGAACCAAGCAAGAACAAGAAAGAAATCTGCTTTATGAACCAGCCTTCATTCTCAATCATGAAGATCGTCTTCGACACCAAACTAATCAACACCAAAGAAGAAAGATAACAATTAAGAGCACAGTCCACTCACCAAAAATTTTGCAAAACTGTTCCTCAAATTGGCAGGCCTCCTGACAAATCTGCAAGCTTCTTCTAAACTATGGTCTCTCTTTCAAATTCTGCTCCTCTAAATAGCAGGTCCAATCCAAAATGGCACGCCTTATCAAATAGCAGGCCCTGTCCTTGGCTATGCCCAGATTTTTTCTTCTTCCAATCAATTTCGCATGTCCTTCTTTAGCCAATTTCGCTGCTTCCTCTATCAAATAGCAGGTCTGCTATTAATTTCGCTGCCTTCTCTTCTAATCACTGCTCCTTTATGTTGTGTCGCTGGTCCCTTTTCAAAGTTGCTGCCCTCTCAACCCAAATTCGCTGCTTCTTGCTAAGTTCGCTGCCCTCCTTTATATCATTTTGCAGCCTTTACAATCACTTTGTCGCTGTCTTCAAATTCTGCTACCAATCAAGACAATCTCGCTGTCTCCTATAAACAGTTTCGCAGGCCCATCAATGCCTTATAATTTTTTTTGGTAGTCCTCAAATACAAGTCGCTGCCTTATCTAATTTCTGTTGCTGCCAACCTTCAAATTCTGCTCCTCCTAATATTTTCGCTGCCTTCTTATAAGTTTGCTCCTCACTGCCTTGATGAATAGGAAGGAATGGTGTGAGAGAGAGGAGGAGAGGAGCGGCCTCTTATACAAAGTTCCTCCTCCAACAAGAGGGCCGACCTGCCTCAAGGAAACAATTTCTTACAATTAAAAGTCATGAAAAGGGGGGCCGACCTGCTTAACAAAAATAAATTTGCAATTAAAAGCCACATTTAATTTTATACAAGCCCAGATTTCGAATTAAATGGGGCTCCATTGGCCACGCCACTTATGAAGGGCCCCATCTTATTAATTTTAATGCCACACGCCACACATTAGGGGGCAGATTTTCGAAATTAGTGGCCATATTTTTAATTTCAAAGCAGATTTCGATCCTATAGCACCCAGATTTTATTTTTATTAGCTCGGATTTATGTTTTATTGCTCAATTTTTCAATAAAAGGGCCAGGTCTCGATTTTAATGCCCACATTAGGATTTCAATGCAAACTTTCAAAATTTATCTTGCCCAAATTTTAAATTTCAAAGCAGATTTTCACACTTATTTATCCATATTTTGAATTGCTTGGCCAAGATTTTAATTTAAGTGTCTAGATTTTCAAATTTAGTCAAATTATATCTTGTAATTTAAAATTTTCATTTGGCAATTAAATCCTTTTATTTTTGCAATTTATCATCTCCATTTTAACACCCAAAATTTGCAAAATTTCCAAAAGACCAAATTCAACTCAAATTTGAAAATGAAAGCCCAAAGTTTGATTTCAATAATTTTCAAAAATCATCCGCCTAAGACCAAAATTTGCTAAGGCCTCGCTAAGCCAGGATCAAGGAAAAAGCCTAGGTTTGTTCGAAAATGGGGGTCCCCAAATCCTTTGGGGCGATGATGTGAAACCTCACAACAGATGGTACTTTGGATAAGTACAGGGATCGTCTCGTTGCTAGAGGCTTTTGTCAGCGTGAAGGAACTGATTACGAGGATACCTTTGCTCCAATAGAAAAGATGAGCACCATTAGATTAGTCCTAGCCATGGCAACTCATTGTGGCTAGAATGTCAATCAGATGGATGTCAAGATTGCCTTTCTGAATGGTGATTTATAGGAACAAGTCTGCATGATGTAGCCCCCCTAGATTCAAGATTGCTGACGGAGAACACCATGGCGTGAAATAGGCTCCTATGGCGTAAAACAGGTAAAAATATTCTATGGCGTAAAACAGGTAAAAATATTCTATGGCGTAGAACAGACTCCTTGGGCATGGTACATGAGAATAAGTACCTCACAGACCAAGGTTTCCAGAGGAATACTTATGGCTCAAATTTGTATGTCAAGACTACTGGCAGTGACATTCTTTTGGTTACATATGTTGATGATCTGATCGTCACTGGTAGTTCGACATCTTTGATTTAGGGAATCAAATAGAATTTATGCTAGTCTTTTGACATGACCGACCTTGGGTTTGTACATTACTGCCTAGGTGTTGAGGTTTAGCAGCTCTCTCATGGCATCTTCATCTCTCAATCAAAATATGCTAGGTCTCTGCTAGACAAATTTAGAATGCTAGATTGTAAACCTTTGTCTACACCTACGGAGTTCGGCATGAAGTTGTTAGCCAAATCTGGTTCTCCAATTGAGAATGAATCCACATTTAGGCAACTAGTGGGCAGTTTAATCTATCTCACCGCCCCTAGACATAATCTCATCTATGCAGTGAGTTACATATCCCGCTTTGTGATAGCTCCTACTTCTGATCACTGGGCTGTAGCGAAGTGCGTCCTGCGCTATTTTAAGGGCACTTTAGAATTTGGTATCCTTTATGGATGAACCAAAGATCCCATACTCATTGGGTACACATATTTAGATTGGGGAGGCTTTGTCGATGACAAAACGTTCACTTCTGGGTATGTCTTCATTTTGGGCACAGGTGCTATCACTTGGACTAGTAAGAAGCAGTAGGCCGTATCTCTTTCCTCGACAAAAGCTGAATATCGGGGAACAATCAAAGCAGCTTGTGAGTTGGTTTGGCTTCGAAGGATACTTTTAGACATTTAGATGTCTCAAGTAGGCCTTTCACCCCTCTTCTGTGACAATCAAGGGGTGCTCAAACTCGCTAAAAATCTAGTCTTTCATGAGTAAACCAAGCATATTGAGCTTCATTATCACTTCATCCACCAACTGGTTGAAGATGGATCCGTGGATTTGTAGCATGTTCCTATAGCGGATCGTGCTGCAGATATTCTCACCAAGTCCCTACATCCGGATAAGTTTGTTAAGTTTAGGGGCCTACTTGGTGTCGTAAATAGATTGACCTTTAAGGGAGGGTATAAGAATACCTATAGTATGGAGGGTATTAGAATAATATATCCATATATATCTTTCTATTTTATTTAATGGTTAATATTTTAAATCTTGTACATTTTAGGATGTTTCTAATTGTAACGATTGTTTCATAATAGAAACATGGTCTCTTTGTAAACTATAAATGAACATCTTGTTTATTCTTTAATTTTTTTAAATATTTACCAATTGTTGATGTTTTTATAGCTTCAGTCGGATATGACAAAACATGAAGAAGATATATAAGTATATATATATATATATATATATATCTATATAAAATGATTCTTCATTTATATATGTACATAACTTCATATATATTTAATAAGAGATTTAATTATACATTGTGTAAAGAATAATATATATATATATATATATATATATATATATATATATATATAATGACATGATATGTTATGAATCAACGCCAAGGTTGCACGGGGACGGGGGTACTTGGGTACTTTGGGTACGGGTATGGGTACGGGTACAGGTACGGGTATGACTGTTTTTAAATATAGGGGACGGGGGTACTTGGGTACATAAATTTTTTAATTTAATAAAATTTAATATTTTATAGAAAGTCTGAAAATATGAGTCATGACATTGAGTTTTCAAACCAAGAATAGTGATAAAGTTTGCAGATGTAATGTATTGTTTTCAGTTTCAGATTTGCAATATGTTTGTAATAATATATATATTAAATGTTTAGATGCATAACAGACAAAACAAACTTTAAACATGAACAAAAAGATCATAAATCATATAAAAATAACATATTGCAAATGATAAACTTCTGACTTGAATAGAGATAAAGTTTACTATTAATTAGTATTGCATCAAAGTTTCAAACTGATTACATATTGAATTAAGCTTGATAAATAGCAAGCTGATAGGCAAACAAAATACTAAAACAAAAATCAGAAATCTTAATCAAGTTTGTTAGCTATGATGCTCTCCACCAAGTACCCACCGAGTACCCACTGAGTACCTGGTACGTGTACAAGTACCTGGTATGTGTCCCAGGGGTGTGGGTACAAGTACCCATGCAACCTTGATCAACGCACTTGTGATAGGACATGTCTCATGAAGGGACATGCCATATTGAATCATATATATTATTCTCATTGGGCTGCTCTTGGAACATATTGAAAAAAACACTACAATACAATTACAAGAAGCATCCCTCTTACATACCACATTTGATCTATGATCCTTAACATGGTATCAGTGCCAGGTTAGGTGAGGACTGCTTCCTTATGTATCACTGCGCCTAAAATTTGGTGGTCGCATCAACAATGGTGGAGGAAAAGCAGAGAGATCTTCGTGTATTGATGTTCCCCTGGCTAGCTTACGCTCACATAGCACCCTTCCTAGATCTTGCCAAGAGCCTTGCTAGACACGGTCTAAGACTTTCTTTGTCTCAACCCCACTGAATATTAAGTGAATTAAGCTGCAAATAAGCGACCCATCGGGAAATAGATCTGGTGGAGTTACCAATGCTCACCGTGGAAGGGCTACCAGCTGGCGTGGAGTCCACGACAGATGTGGCTAAGGAAGGAGTAGGTGGCCCCTTGTTGATACCTTTGCTCATCCAAGCCATGGATCTTCTAGAGAAGCCGTTCGAGGCACTATTGCGCCAACTATCACCAAATTTTGTGATCCATGACATTGTGTAGCACTGGAATCCACGTGTGGCTTCCAAGCTAGCAATTCCCATTGTCATGGTATTATTCTTGGTGCTAGGAGTGGCCAACGTTAGCTTTGCAAAAGGGCAGCTCGCAATGAGAATGGAAATCCCAAGCAATGAGGAACTGACTGTTGTGCTATCAGTATTTCCTTCGTCAATTATACGACACCGATTGTTTGAAGAATGGAAAATAGTGGCGCTCTACTGCAAGTTGGCCGAGGGCATTATCGTTCTAGAGAGTGGCAACATTTGCGGACTGGAGAGTTGGGCAGTTGCGTGCAACACGTCTGTGGAATTGGAAGGGGTGCATGTTGAGTATCTACAGGCCCTCACAAACAGACATGTGGTCTCAGTGGGATTTCTCATACCTAAATTGTCGCTGCCAACTGTTTATGATATTTGCTTGCTGTGGCTGGACGAGAAATCTAGTACTTTGTTGGTGTTGGTGTCCTTTGGCAGCGGGTGCACTCTCACAGTCGAGGTCGCTGCTATGGTGATGGGTTTGCAAGAAAATGACACATCATTCATTTGGCTTACGTGGACATACTTTCATGTTGGCGACGAGCTTCCTCTACCCAAAAATTCTCCATTCGTCGAGCACACTCATAATATTGCCTACTGTTTGTATTGACATGGTCCCTTCAAGTATGTGATGCTTCTCGGAGGACCATAAAAGCTGAATTGGTGCGTGATATTTCCTATTTGGGCTCACCTTACAAAAAGAAATATTTGAAATTTATAAAAGATAAGTATTCCGTGTTTAATGCACATGAATTTTTGAGTTTGTAATTGATGCTATAACATTGAATAGTAAATCTTGTATGCCTCTATCATTGTACTTCCGTTCAAGATAGTTTAGTTTTATGAACTATTTGTAATCTATCTCTGACATACCTTCAGAACGAAAGCACAAGAAATTGCATTCAAGGGAGAAAGAACTTGATTGATGATTGAGATCAGATTCAGAGGGAGTCCAACATTTCAAAAAAGGCAACCTTGAGCAAAGAGGTCAAGAGGTTAATGCAAGAACTTGAGCTTCAGAGGGAGCTGATAGAGGATATGGTTCAGTCAACTTTTGATGATCTCGGTTGTATTGATTCAGAAGGAGTAGACCATGTCAAGATGGATTCTGTAGTGATCAAGAAACTATAACAGTCAGAGGACTATGAATCATGAATGTTATTTTCATGACTATTTTGGGCCCTGTGTACATCATGAGGAAGTGACGATTTTCAAATGATTAGCACTTGTATTTGTTAAAGTTATTGGAAGGTGATGATCTTACAATAACTTAATCGTCTATTATGATGGATATCTTATGAGGTCTAAAGCAAATCACGATAGATTATATCTTGCATGGTGGATTAAGTTCCTTAAACAGACCATGAATGTTCCTATGGTAAGTATAATTGAGGATACATGTGCACATTACCTATGGACTTTTTGAGTACTTGGTGAATATCATGCAACTTGATATTTTGAGGCCATTACTCCTGATACCATGAGATGTTATCTAAATTTTGAGTACTTGGTGAATATCATGCGACTTGATATTCTAAGGCCATTACTCCTAATATCATGAGATGATATCTAAATTGTGAATATCTACCGATCACAGATATTCATAATTTTCATTCTTGATACTTCATTGAGGTAATATCAAATTATGTTGATTATCCTCCCTAGCTAAGAGGGAGTGTTGGTGTTTTTATAGCTTCAGTCGGATATGACAAAACATGAAGAAGATATATATATATATATAATGGTTCTTCATTTATATATGTACATAACTTCATATATATTTAATAAGAGATTTAATTATACATTTGTGTAAAGAATAATATATATATAATCATATGATATGTTATGAATAAACACACTTGTGATAGGGCATGTCTCATGAAGAGACATGCCCCATTGAATCATATATATTATTCTCATCGGGTTGCTCTTGGAACATATTGAAAAAAACGTTGCAATACAATTACAAGAAGCATCCCTCTGTAACATAGCACATTTGATATACGATCCTTAATACCAATTATCTATTTAATATGGAGAACTCCCATTTTCTTTTCCCAATTATTATATACTTTTGTAATTTTGAACACATTGATTGGGGAGGCACCCTTCAGTCCAAACGAGGTCATAGTTTTACAACCACAATCAACAGTGTGGAGACTCTTCAACAATGAGTTGTGTTGTGAGGTCTTCACACCATCGCCCCATTGCAAATGGCCCCCCCCTCTTTTGCTTGGTAGTAGATGTTAGGTGGTTCGGTTAGTCTTTGTTTAGTGGCAGTGTTGTAGTCTCCATTCCTATGAGGTGAGTTTGAGAAGCCTTAGAAACGAAGGGAATTGCATCAAGCAATCATAAAATAAGGAATAAGAAATATTAAAGGTATTTGTATTGATCATATTGAGGGGAATCATTTACTGAAAAGGAAAACAACAAAGACTATTTCTTGGTATTCTCAAACTTTATGGGAGCTTTATAAACATATTATGACCTTTACCAAAGACTTCACAAATTTTACGACCTTCAATCGTTGTATCCGAGCTAGAAACCTGATCGATTTTTCCTGCAATGAGATAGGGAGGATGTTTCACCACCAAAATTGATCTTCTTCAAGAGGGTTTTTAAACAGGGTACATGACACCTTGCTAAGTGACTAATCATATGTAGAGAATATATCGCCAGGTCTCTTTCTATAAAAGATGTTAGTGAACATAGTTGACAAGGTGCTTGAGTAGTCCACCAAGATAACTGAGAGGGGGGGGGGGGGTGAATCGGTTATCTGATTAAAACAACTCTTATTAACCTTATTAGATTTGAAACATGAAATTAACATAAACATCAACCATAAAAAGATAATCATACACAATGACACCAAAATTTTTAACTAGGGAACCTCTTGATTAGAGAGTAAACCCCGGTGGGGATGGTACCCACAAAAGATGCACTAATATAAAAATTCCTTATTTCTTGTGAGAGGATGGACCCTGTTAGGAGTCTATGAAATACATTCAGTATATATTAGTCCCTGTGAGGAGACTTTGAATTCACGTGAGGAGATTCCAACCTTGTTAGGAGTTGTGGAAGGTGGAAGGTAGAAGGACCCACAGTCCAAACAACTTCAAGGGCAAGATCACTGAACACACTATCCAACTGATCTTTGTATTATCCAAACAGAATAATACCAAATATAATTGATCTCAGCAACTTTTCTTCTCTCCTTTCACCGTGCCTATGCCGCACCAAATGCTTTTCAGATCTCAACCCTAGATCTACAAACTTCACATCTCATAACAATCCCTTAGATCGCTTACTCGCATTATTTCGCTTTTCACAACTTGTTTTCTCACATAATCACACATCCAATCAAGGAAATAATCCTTCCTTTATACCGCACTCAATATTTCATAATTGAGTCGGCCAATTAGGCTTTACCAATTACAAAATATAAAACATTACACGTTACATAATATTTCCATAATTACACAACATTGTCGGCTCACAAACTTAATAAATCTTCACATGTGCAACCTTTGACTATGCTGACTTAGCTAGGTCGCCTTCGCAATGTCTTTAACCTCTGTGTAACTCCGCTTGTCCAGATTCTATCCCTATTAGCAGATATAATCCGATTATCACAAACCGCTTCTCAGGAACTCTATCAGAATACAATTTCCGCTATATCTCTTAAACTGACACATGTACTTGAATTTCCGTACGCGCTCTTGACCATGTCATCAGGACACTATGAAAAACACGTCCTCAACTCCGCATAACCTCATCTGCAAATATCTGTGTGCGCTAACTCAAACTCTATCTGCTACTCTGTTAATCTTCAGTATAAACTATATGTTGACATCAATGACAAACATAGTCATGAATGCAACATGTGACCGCACCAGTAATGCTAGAATACTCCCCCGTAGGACATATTCAGCATTCATGCTAATAGTAGTTGCCTTCGGTTTCCTCGGTGACTGTCAGCCTTGTCAAAGTGGATGTTTGATGTTGGCAATGAGCTTAGTTGGTCTAGGGGTTTGTATGACACTCTTTGGACTTTGGAGTGAATTTTGGCTTTTGGTGTGTTCTCCAAGTTTCTTGGTAACAGCATTTACTTTATATTAAGTTATCCGGTCGGCCCTCATTTTCATTAATTCATCATCTACATCATTCTAGTATGATCTGTATGTATTATTGGTTTTAATTTAATTATTTTTACTAAGTTTGGTTATTTTATTAAAATAATCTAAGAAACATGTTAGTATAATAGCTTGTTGGAAATGTGATGAAAAGTTTTAAATCATAGATGCATAAAATTGGGACCTTGCCTTTAAATTTTATTAGTATTCTTATAACTGGGTCTTTTAGAGCAAAAAGGAGCTTCTAATTAGAAAGTGAATTTTAAAATGTATCTTTAAGAAAGTTTGGCGAGAAATGTATAAAATGAGTTCTTGTGGGCTCATTTGCATTATGCAGATTAATCTATTTTTCTCTAATAAAACCTTTGTTTGTTGTTCTGTGGGATTGAACTGGGTTCATCTCAACCTTTGTGAGGATGAAAACCCTCTTGGAGAAGGTCAGTTTCAGTGGCAAAACATCCTCCTTAGCTGGGTACAAGAGAGAATTCACTCAGGTTTGTCACTTGTATTCAACTATTGAAGGTCCTAAAATCTTTGAAATCTTTGGCAAAGAAAATTTTTCTGAGGTTGTAAAGATTTGTGTCAGGTTGCTTGGAGGAGTTAGATGCCATGTCATTTTGAAGGTATTTATTGTTTATCTGATAAGGTTATTGAGAGTGACTGATACTTTTCATTCCTGGGTAATTTGTATGGAAGATGCGCTAGGTGATAAGAGGCATGAGTTTAATGCCACTGTGTTGGATGATGGGTTTAAATCATAGCAACAAATGCACTTGTAGCTAGAGCATCAGTTTGAAGCTAGGTGTGTGGACCTGATAGCTGGAACAGCTTTTCATTTTTGCAGCTCAATCATTGCCTAAAGCTAGCGCTAATTTCTGGTGTGAACCACTTTGAAATTTGGGGGCGTTGCGGGCAACAAATACATCTTCCCTTGTAGAGTGGGAGCTGCATTATTACTGGTAGCCTCTTATAACAATGATTCAAGGGTTTCAAATCTTTAATGTTTGGTGAAGGCTCCAGTGTGGTAGTACTGAGTATAGTTCTGTGGTTTCATTAATGATTAAATCGGCCAATGAAGGAATTCATATTGCAGACCTGTACATGTGGGTGAAGCAAATAAAAAGATCTCGGGAAAAGCAATCGAGCTGGTTGAAAATTTTGAACTTAAAGTGCTGTTATCGTTTTCTTCTGTAATTAAGGTCAGGATTCTAAGTGTTGTAGCTTATGTTTCATCAGCAATACAATACATAAAACACAGTATTTGAGTATTGTTATCTGCTGTTGGATCTTTGATGTTGCATATTGTGACACATTATCATTTTTTGCTGTAAAAAAGGTCAGGATTCTAAGTGTTGTAGCTTACATTTCATCAGCAATACAATACATAAAATACAAAGTATTCGAGTATTGTTATCTTCTGTTGAATCTTTGATGTTGCACGATGTTATTTGTTTAATTATGACACAATGTCAATGTTGAATGGAAGTTTATTTACAATTGTAACACATATCCTTGCTACACACACCCTACATTTTCTTTAGTATGCAAATTGTTTGACAAAATGTTTCATGGGAACAAGTGTAGAACTTTGGTGAGAATTAGTGGGGGGTTTATAGTGGTATCAGAGTAGAACTTGCCAGTCTGTGAGTTACTTCCTCGTTGACTTCAGTGTTAGAAGATGGCTAATAGGGGAAAGAGCCCTTCAATAGAACATTTCAAAAAATCATTCATGCTAACTAAATTTGAGCCTTCACTAGAAGTAATGGGTAGTATGCTTTATGCATTGTGATAACAACTTGAGTGTCAGTATTAATCAAAGAAAGACCTTAATTGGTTGAAGGAAATGGAAATTTGATTGTTGAAATTGGACCAATTGGGTTTTGAGGTTTCAAAATGGGCAACACAGGGACCGTTGGTTGGATTAGTCCAGCCCCAGATTAGGAGTGATCTAGATGAAGACATAAGACTTGTAGTCAACAATTGTCTCAGTAAAATTATGAGAATTTCAGCTCTTGAAGTATCCTAAGTGATGACATAATGAAGGAGATACTACAGCTGATTAGTGACAACTTTCCTGGGTTAGGAGATACCAGAAGCCCTTCTTTTGGTAGAATTGATGGCTAAGACCGGATCATGTGTTCTCTTGATTGATTTATATTGTGTAGATCTTATTTTTCAAATGTTTCATCATTTCACAGCTTCTATCACTGAGGATCATTATGAAACTGTTTTTGCTTGCACGAGAACCATTATGGCCTTGATTGACAAAAATGATGCTATGTGCTAGCCCATCTTATTTATGTTATTGCTGTTTTGAAGGAAGGACATTTTACCACTTCAACTGCATATGAATTGGTTAATAATGTTTTCAAACAATTTGAGAAGACATTGAATTGAAGTCTCTCTTAGTCAATGAGCATGAGGAAGAAGAGGAATTCATATAAAAAATTTCTGATGGAAAAGATGTCTTATTACATGAGGAAGGTATGATAGAGCCCCATAATGACCTTTTAAACATCCATGCAACTTATTGATGAGATTGTGCATGAGGGGAAAAACAAACTAGCAGCCTTGGTTTTAAGTTCAGACCAATCCAATGGGACTTCTGTGACTATTGGGTTCCTCAATGACATTAGTGGAGTAGATGCAAATGTTGACATTGATGAGATCACTAATGCGTTTTCAGAATAAGGGCATGCTAAAGGTGGGCACATTGAAGTCTCCAAACAAGCTTGTAGTGATGATCTCTTATCACAATCTAGTGATGATAGCTCATGTGAAAATTGGTTTGATTTTCAAACATAGCCTATGAGAGGAGTGTTCATTATAGTTTTAGTTTCTTTGATTTGGAGATGGATTTATTCTAAGAATCACTCATGAGGTACACAAAGATCATACTCTTTCTGACAATAAACATTAGCTCATAGATCCCTATGATCCAGGTGTTTTGACACCCAAATATGATGAGGAATCAATTTGGGAAGAATTTCCTTTTGACCAACCTGCTGCCGTGACCGTAGAGCACAAAGTATGCCAAGGGGATGCCATAGAGGGAGTTGATTTTGAGAGGCATAATCTTGCAGGCAAATCAGAAAATTTAATGCATGGAGCCAATTTAGTTCAAGGGCCTAGTGAATCACATAGTTTGAAGGATCATCTACCAGCCATGAGAGAAGAAAGTAAAACCCCTGAGATCTATGAAGATGGGGCAAGCTCTGAAAGAGAGGCTCATGAGACTTTGGGCAGCCATGGAAACACTGTTGAAAGGTACGAGGGAAATTTTGATCTTTATATGCATCATAACAGCAGTTCACTAAACTTGCATGGTCTTGACTTTAATGAGGAAAGTTTCAAGACACAATTAATGGTGTTAGTTGAAGAACAAGTCAAACATTAGCTAAGGTGGATGACATGAAGAGTCTTGATGGAAATCTCATCCAAAAGACACCAAGAAATCAGTATGAACAAATTTTTTCCCTTTGCTGATTTGCAAAATATTAAGAGCATAATGGAAGACATGAAATCAGCCTACTTGCATATGGTAAAAAATAGAGATTTGGCTGTTACGATTGCTGATAAGGCTTTATCTACATCCAAGGAAACAATGGCAAAGTTTGAAGAGCTCACCTATGAGCTTAAATCAACTATAGATTTGTATGGTAATACCCAAAATGCATTACTTGAAGTAGAAGATCGACTTTACATGGATTAACAATTAAAAGAAGAAGAGAATAGAGAAAGTGCTAAAGAAATCAAGCATGTGATCGAAGAACTTGATTACATAGAGGAGGTTTTGATCTAGTCCATTGTCTCAAGAAATCAGAAAATGGAAGTTTGGATCAGCATAAGGATTGGGTTGAGCATGAGCATGATAGTAGTTTTCAGTTTGTTAATCCATTGTTTGAGATGGATACTGATTTTACTTTTGATTTTCCACCTTTTGAGATGGAGTATTTCTTGATTTCAGTGATATGGCTGGGACTTGGGATCCAAGTGAATTTTCAATAGTGACTTATTGACTCAAGATTGGAATTGTGGGAAAGATCATAGAGTTGGTACCGCTCCACTTTCCAATCAGCCTACATAGGACTTTGGTGCCTTGCGTGCAGATGGTCTTGCAAGCTTCTCAGCCCAGTAGTGGAGTATTTTTCAGTTGGATTTGGATGGTAGAGGTGACTTGGTTGTTCAAGAAGTCCATTCTGTCATTTCCACTTGCTCATATCCATTGTGTATACAGGAAAATTTCATTTTGCCAACTGCTGCCCTAACATTTCTATAGTGATTTTGGAAACATCAGTTAATGAGTAGATTGATTTTGAGTACCAACAGGTCTTACAGAAGCAAGTTATGGGAGAATTTTCAGACATGGCTCAATTATTTCCAACTTCCACTTTCAAGAGTGTTGGTTATCACAATCATTTCATGTTGTCAGACTACATATCTATAGATGTTGCATTGATGCTTGGAGCTGGTTGGGTGAGTTGGTGTGCTCAACATTTCCCTTTTGACACTTGGAGATTGAGTGTTAATGAATTATTTTCAGTTTATGACAGCAAAAGCATTGCCAAGATTGTAATTTTTAAATTTAACATTGCTGTCATCTTCTGGTGCAGCGCAGAAGGAGGAGAACCCCAGAATGGGATGTCCAACTTCGCAGCAAATCACATGCGGAATAATAACACAAGATTTAAAGAGAGAGAGTGCCAGATCAATGATTTATTCAGTCACTTCAGTATTGTAGTTGGCTTTGACTTTCTTGGTGACCGCCAGCTTTGTCAGAGGGGATGTTTGATGTTGGCAGTAAGCTCAGTTGGCCTAGAGGACTCTCTTGACACTTTCGAGAGTGAATTTTGGCCTTTAGTGTGTTCTCTAAGATTCTTGGAGAAAGCATCCATTGGTTGGCCTCAATTTTTATTATTCACCATTAGTATCATTACAATATGGTCAGTTTTTGATTCCAATGCTTTTTTACAGTTTTTGCAACTTGGGTGTATTATTGGCTCTAGTTTAATATTTTTTACCGAGGGTTGGTAATTTTATTAAAATAATTAAAAAAACACCATAGTATAATAGCTTGTTGGAAAGGGAGTGAAAAGTTTTAAATCATGGACGCATAAAATCAGGACCTTTGGTATCAAATATTATCAGTATTTTTCCAAGTTGCCGGTTCGGATTCTGGTACGGATGCGGGTTCAAAATTTTTCCAAATTTTTTTTTGGGTTGGGTTCGGATTCGTTTTGGGTTCGTCCGTACAAGATTTATTTATTTATTTATTAATTTTTAAATATATATATATATATCATATTAATTATTTAATGTTAATTAAATGTCTCATAAACTAATATTATTTAATTAATCATAATGAATTATTATTATTTAATATTAGTTAATATACCAAAAACTAATATTAAATAATTAATTATAAATCTTGTTAATTATCAGTTGGGAGGAAGTTATTATATACGGGAAGAAACTAGTTTATATAGACTGCATTGAGAAGGAAATGGATCATCGGGAAAATTATATTTTGGTTTGTAAATTCCATCTCGGAACTGCAACTGAGGAAGAGTGCTTTCACCAATGGAATTATTGGTCCAAGTGCAGTGACACAGATCCTCATCTCTGATTATTTCAGTATCGGGTCTCTTCCTGAATTTCACAACAAATATGATAATATCGAAGACGGAAATACATCTGTTGATAGAGATATTGAGCTGGAAATACACAAGCAAGTTTATATGCGTGAGTTGTCCTGTCCATTGCCCGACGTTGGTTGGTCATCGAATTATGAGTAGCGGGCCTGAGTCATCTGGAAAACAATGGAGGCCAAACACGATGGAGACAAGGGTGAATGCAATGCAAAAAACGAATGCCGTGTATCACTTTAGTCTTTTAGGTTTCGATTTTACATAAAACAAATGTTAAAAAATTTTATTATTGTTGACCGACATTCACCAAATTCACCAAATTCGTTCAAAGTCATTTCAAATTCTCTCCAGCGTTGCGTGGGCGTTAAGAAAGTTGTCCAAATTTGAACAAAACTCGTACAAGATTCTGTTAGTAGAATTTGGTATGAATGTCTTACTAAAAAACTGACTTTGAAAAGAATTCGAACTGACTTCGAATTTGGAGCGAACCGCGTCTCGACTTTGGGGTTCCAGAGGCGAATGTGGTAACTTAGGTATTTTTATAACAGGGTCTTTTGGAGAAAAAGTGAGCTTTTTGAAATTTATCTTTTGGAAAGTTCAGTGGGAAATGTATAAAAGAGATTTTGTGAGCTCATTTGCATTATGCAGATTAATCTATTTTCCTCTGGTGAAAACCTTGTGGTTTTGTGGGATTGAATTTAGTTCACCTCAGCTTTCTTGAGGACAAAAACCCTCTTGAAGAAGATCAGTTTTGGTGGTCAAACATCCTCCCTATTGTTAGTATATTTCAGATTTACCTAAAGAATATATCAATCTATAGAGGTCTAACAAAACTAAGCACATGATGAAATAAAATAAACTCAAGGCAAGGAGAGATAGTACTCGGATTGCAACTCTGAAATTCGTCTTTGGAGCCTTATTCTGATCCTTCAACTTCTTCTAACCATGGTCTGAATTAGCCAGCCTAGGGCTTCTCCAAGTTGACACCAATTTGTACTTGATTATTCAGATCTGCCCTTCAAAGGAAATCGCAGCATCTTGAATACAATTCGCAGCTATATCTGCCCTAGTTTGCCTTACTTAGGGCCGCTGCTGTTGGCCCTAGGTCTGCTCCAATACAATCACTCCAGCTTTAATGTAATGCATTCGCTCTTGAATATTGAAGGAAGACCAATTCTTGAAGAAGGAGAGCACATGTTATGTTTTTGATATGTTCTTCTCCCAAGAATCAAACTTGATAAATATGAGAAGGTATATATTTGCTCAAGGGGCCAACTGGCCACATAATAAATATAATTAACCAAAAGGGACGACTTTGGGCCTTCAAATCGATTTATCTCATAAACAATGAATATTAAATATTTTCCAATATTTAATATTATTATTATACTTATTGAAATTCCCAAGTCATTTAGATATTTGTCGTAAAGGCCAAAATATCAACACTCCCTCTTGGACTTGAGGCAAAGATCTTATCCTTAATCCTTCATCACAAAACATAACCAAGGATGGATTCCTAATCCAATGATGCCATAGATATCTCATCTATGATAGTAGATCTCTATCTACAAGATATAGTGAGAACACAAGTGTTCTTCATTATTCATCATACATACATCTTATATTCATATGAGAATCATCATATCATATGATGCTTACCATCTAAATGTGGATCTCCTAGATCCACGACCCAAGAATATCAAGTCCATGATATGCATGATAACATCAAGTCCATGATGCTTATCAACTATAAGTGATATCAAGTCCATGATATTTGATATTTCCAATCAATTTGTGGATTTCCTATATCCACGAGTCACCTTGACTCTTTTGAATATCAAGTCCATGATATTCAAGGTAGTATCAAGTCCATGATACTTCCAAACAAAAGTTATCATCAAGTTCATGATGATTACTATCCAATTTGTGGATAACTAAATCCATGAGTCCTCTTGACTCAGTCAAAAGAATATCAAATCCATGATATTCATGGTATCATCAAATCCATGATGTATGCCAATAAATCTGTGGATAACCGAATCCACGAGTCACCAAGACTCAAGAAATGTCAAGTCCATGACATCAAACCAACATCAAGTCCATGATGTTAAGAGCATTGGTCCAACGAATATTAAGTCTATGATATTCTCCAAGTACTCGGAGTAATTGCCTATTGACATCAAGTCCATGACGTCCACCAATTACTCAGATGTGGATCCCTGATCCACGAGATATCAAATCCATGATATCTTCGAGCATTGGCCTAACGAATATCAAATCCATGATATTCACCAAGTACTCAGAGCAATGGCCTCCAGATATCAAGTTCATGATGTCCACCATATGCTGAGAAGTGGATCTTTGATCCACGAGATATCAAATCCATGATATCCTCGAGCATTGGTCTAACGAATATGAAATCCATGATATTCACCAAGTGCTCGGAGCAATGGTCTCCAGACATCAAATCCATGATGTCCACCATATGCTGAAAAGTAGATCCCTGGTCCACCAGATATCAAATCCATGATATCCTCGAGCATTGGTCTAACGAATATCAAATCCATGATATTCACCAAGTGCTCGGAGAAAGAATATCAAGTCCATGATATTCTCTAAGTATCCAATTCATAAGAAACAACTTAGCCATATGCATAGATGTAATCAAATGAATTAGACACAACCAAATGTATCTCATTGTCAAAATCTCATCTCGTGAATCCACATAAGTATAAGAGTAACCAATATGATCATAAGATTTAAGTTAAATGTAAATTTCACATAGAGAACCATATGTAATATTGTCTCAGCTATAATCAGTAAATATAGACTCAGCTATGAAAGAAAGTATGATCCATTCATACACAATAATTAAAGTATGCTTCACAAGCTAAAGCATACAAATGACGTATGCCCCCATACAATCATATTAAGTAGTCAATATTCAAATGCAGTTCTCTCATAGAACCAGCATAATTTATCCAACATCTATAGACAAGTATAAGAGTAATCACAAAAATCTTCACCACCTAAAGGTAACCAACATATAACCAGGTGCAATATGATCACAACAAGATGCAATAGTTTTATCTAAAAGAAGTCTATCCATACATATATATGATCAATAGCAAGACATATATAAAGGATAACATATGTCCACAAAATATTCTCCTAGGCATACAACAACATTATCTATAGGCATCATAATGTATGACCCCAAAAATGCCAATTGTAAAATGCAACATACACAACATGTGTCAATGTAAGTATGTTCCAACATTCATTTGCCAATAATGTATGCACCCATGCATCAATAAAGAGAACAGATAATCAGTTATACTAACAATCAGCTGTGTATTTTCCCATAACAACGTAAGGTATAACATGTGTCATAACAGAAATATGTTCTCAAATAACCATGAATACAAGCCAAAGAAGGTATATATGCTAAGACCAATAAAGTATGTGTCAGTTCTCTCAAGCATAACACATAAATGAAGAAGGCACATACAACCCCCCCCCCCAAAAAAAAAAAAACTCCATCTCTATATGCAATAGATACATACCAGATTAAATAAAAAAAAATCCAATGCTGATGTAAAGGCCAACACAAACCAATGCTGTCAATGCACCGAAGTACTTTCCTCACATAAACAGTCAATGATAGTTAATTGGTTATGTATGTCTCCTTAATGAAAAATATGTTAAGGCAACATAAAGTGTGCTCTCACACATGAATGATACATGAACAATTATCCAGCTATACCAAAAGCATTATGTCGTAACTATATGTCATATATAGACTCAACCATAACAGTGAAGAAGGGTATGCTAACATAAGTCAAGTGTTCTGTATAAAAAGGAAGTATGTTTTCAAACATACATAAGATATGCCAGTGTAACATATTGTTGATGTCAGTATTGTACCACTACATAACATATAGCAATTGAATACTTGATAAAGCATACCAAACACTCAACCCTCTCTCGAAAAGTATATACTCATGAAGGACATGAGAAAACTCCAAGGTTCCTTACACCTGTGGATACTAACTTAGTTATATTAATGTGATTTGCTAGTTAATCACGTCGGCGGGCTTACATTGTTCATTCAAAGATAACTTGGTGGTACTTTGCTTGCTTGACTTGTTCTTTTCTCCTTGATCACTTTCACTTTCAACTACTTCTACCACTAACTGCTTACTTCTCTACTACTACTCCTATGAATGAAGAAATTAGCAAATTGATGGGGATCCAACCAAATGAAAGTTTGCCAGCGGCGCTACCTCCATAGATGCAATGATTCAAGGGGAATTGGATTAGATTACCACACAAGGCTTCCTAACAAGCCGCTAGGATGCTAGTGGCCTAGTATATAGATCCCTATCAAACATTCAGTAACATCACCATACAACTAGCCATCTACTTCTATTCTTACTTTAACAACTTTGAAATGAAATCCTATTTTAATTGAGAGATGTAAAGAACCATGCAATACACCAAAATGATCATGTATATCCACCATGCAAACCACAACAATGAATAGAGAACAATTTTGATAGTATTTTGGCAACAATCTCCAACATAACTCCTCTTTACAAATGAGAACAAATGGCCGTATATAGAGGCTCAAAATTACAACGAGTGGCCAAGATTAAGAGGCAAAATCAAGGGCCAAGATTAAACCTTACAAACCCTAATTAGGGTTACCATCTTTCAACCAATTACATGAGGGCACCAACTTTGTGGGCCAATGTAAATTACAATAATCTGTTAACCAATGAGAACATAAGACACTTGGCATGATTTGATTGCATGCACATGAAACTGCCACCTCATCAACCTTATCTTATAAATTTACTTAATCCTTGAGATGAGGTGAAGCCTTGGATGCTTGAGCTCGTCCTTAGAAACTTTCTCATCACCACTTGAACTTGCTTGTACCTGATGTCCTGACCTTGAAAGGGTGAGGTCTCTATGCACTTGGGGTAATCTTGCCTTGGCCTCGGTGGCTTGCCTGGATGTGAACCTTCTTACAATTTGAGAGCCTTGCTCTTGGCCACCGCCTTGAAATCGAATTTGACCTCTTTCAACCTTTCGTCTCACTTTCCTTCTTCATTATCCTTGCCTTCCTTAATCTTCCTTATCTTCTCTAATCTTCCTACTCGAATTTGGATTGCATGCACCCCCCCTCTGCTTCAATACTCTTGGGTTCTGGGGGCACCTGCCTTGGTCATACTTCCCTCTCAAATCTAACCAAACTAGCTTGCACGAATAGCCAAGCCCTGCCTAGCCTCAAATATCTTCAAATCTCCCAATCTGCAATGAAACCTGCCTCCTCACTAATGTTTTCCTCTTTGGCTAACCCTTGAATGTCTTCAACTGTTCGGACTACCACAACTTCGCCCCTTGGCATAAGCATCTGCCTCAACCATAATGGTGCAGTGCATCTCCCCAAATCTGGATTTGGTTCGAGTAGCAAAGCATCACCACAGCCTTGCAATCAAGTAGAAGAGGTAGGAACCCATGTAGAATTGCTTCTGATTTTGCACTATGCTAAGTTGCAACTCTAAATTCTCGCTAATGATCCTAGCCCAATCAAACTTTCTTTTTCCATTCTCAATTTTTTCAATAAAATAATACATCCAAGGATTAAATTGTGTACCTTGAGCGAAGCCCATGACTCGGTTGAGAAGCACAATAAGGTCACCATACTTTGATTTGAAATCTAACCTGGTGAGCCTTGATGACTTGGTGACTCCCTTCTTGCCTTCGTGCAACCAATTCTGCTTTAGTAGAGCGAGGTAGGCATCTTGACTGTCTTGAAAGAACTTGGTCGCTTGATCCATCAACACGACTATCATGCTCTTCTGCTGGGATATATTGAACACTTCCTCTACCACCTGCCTGCTGATGTTAGCCAACACCCTCTTTCCTTCATCAAAAATGATGGACTTAGTCATAATATCTAGCCGAGATGCACACCCCATCACCAACTTCGGACAAGGCAAGGTAGGAGGGAAGGCGACAGCTTGTACAATTCCACACTTGTTGATCTTCTTCGCCATGGAGGAGTGACCTTCTTTCAACCTATCTTTCAACTATATCATATCCACTTTACCGATGTTGGTGTCACTGACTCACTTCAATTTTGAGAAGAAGGTGGTCTTGGGTATCATGTATTCCATGTTTTTCTTGGTATTCATTCCCTTTTGGTTCTTGCTTGCACTAGCATCCGCCATCCTAGCCTTTATTTCTGCCCCTTCTTTCTACAGTGAGGTGGGACTACACTTATCTCTGCCCTTCCAATCCTAGGGATGGACTAGCATATTTCTGCCTCGCCAATTTCTGTCACACTACACTTATCTCTACCTGTCCGCTTAGGGATGGGACTACCACTTATTTCTGCCTCTTCGAAAACTTATGAGATGGACTACACTTATATCTCCTAGCTTCATTCCTAGGGGTGGGACTACCACTTATATCTCCTTAATCCTAAACGGAAACTACACTTATATCTCCCAACTTCAAGCCCTAGATGAGATGATGAGGTGATGGATGGATGATGCAAGCAAGAAAATAGGGAAAATGTACCAAGCAAGAACAAGGAGAAAATCTGCTTTTTAGACTAGCCTTCACCCTGAAGCATGAAGATCCTCTTCTACACCAACAAATTCTTCTCCAAAGAAGAAGAAGACAACACCAAAATGCACTCCTTGCTAAATGCACTCCTTACAAAATTTCGCTCTTTTGCTTCTCCAAGAGCTCCTCCTTGGCTGCCAAGAGACAAGTGAGAAATGAATGAGAAAATGAGGAGACAAGCCATCCCTTTATACTAATTTTTTTTTTTTTTGCCTCTTCAAATAGGGTCGACCTGCATTGGAGGGAAAATAAAATTAATTAAACTACCAAACAAATAACCCAAATTAAATGCATTAAATCACACAGCCTTGGGTATTTAATTTATTTCAAAATTTGCCAATTAATTAATAAAAAATCGCAAGTGGGCTGGGAAAAGAGTTGGGGTTGCCTTGGAGGTGAAAAAATTTAATTTATTTAGCCCATGACAAGCAAATTTCAGAAATAAAGTGGGGCTGCAAGTTGTAATTTTGAGATTTCTCCAAGAAAATTAATTTTATTGCATTTAATCACAACAAGCTCACCAAAAAATCAAAATTTGCAAGGCAATCACAATTAAAACAATTTCAAATTTTCATTTATTCATTTCCCATTGGAAATTTCGAAAATCACACTTGGCAATTTATTTATTTATTTTTTTTTGCAATTTAATTTTCACTTGGCAATTGATTTCAAATTTGGCCATTTAATTTCCATTTGGCAATTTAATTCTTTTTTCTTTTTCTTTTCTTTTTTTTGCAATTTAATTTCCACTTGGCAATTGATTTCAACTTTGGCCATTTAATTTTTTTTTCTTTCTTTTTTTGCAATTTAATTTTCATTTGACAATTGATTTCAAATTTGGCCATTTAATTTCCATTTGGCAATTTAATTCTATTTTCTTTTCTTTTTTTTGCAATTTAATTTTCATTTGGCAATTTAAAATCATTTACAATTTAGCACCAAAAGCAATTTAATTTCCATTTTCACCACAAAAAATGTACAAGGTTTTCCCGAAAATATCTAAATTTACAATTAAATTTTGAAAATGTTCAAGTTATTCAATTACACCAATTTTTGAAATTTCATCCAAGCTTCAAAATTTGCAATTTTATCTTGCTTGATATTATTCTAACATTGAAAAGAAAATGTTCTCATTGAATTTCATTTGGCCTAAAGAGAAAATCGACCATTTAGGAAAACCAAGTTTCCGTGCAAGGTGAAAACAAGCTACACCCTCCCAGGCGCTCCGAAACATCCAAGGTGTAAAATTTTCATTTCAAAACCTCTGGATCAATCCAAAACTCGCTAAGGCATCCGAATACCCGTATCTAGGAAAATTGCCAAGGCCTGCTCAAAAATTGGGGGTCTCGAAATTCTTTGTGGCGATGGTGTGAAAACCTCACAACATCTAGCATCAACCCAAAGAAATGTTCTTGAACATTTCTAGAATAAAGTAACTTAGAACAAAGAACCTCAGGACGACCCACCCGATAGTCCACTCAAGGACAAGCTTTCAATAAGGGAAAGAACTCTCAAGTTGAACCTAAGCACTTTGACCATAAGTTACTCATGTGTGTGCAAATGATTTATTCCCCGCTTGACAAGAACTTGATAATCTTTTAGATCCATCAAACTCAGCTATTATAATATCCTTACTTCAAAAGCACCCTGGATAGAGCCCTGCTGTCAGTCAGGCGTCTATAGCCCCGACGGAGTTATTGCCGTGGCACCACAATCACGGTTCTACCTTTAGTGACTACTTAGTAGCACCGGTAGAGATGACTGCACACCCTTTAAAGCCAATTTCACTTTCATTTTCACTTTGATATTGCCTTTCATCTTGCACTTATTTTCATTTTTGCACTTTTTTTTAATGAAATTTCTTTTTCTCTTTTCAATCTTTTGTTTGGCTTGCAGGCAATGAAGCTCGCAGAGGGTTTGGAAGACCACAGTGGCGCTGAATCAGGTGTATGATTTTCACTAAGTCCAACTTCACTACAAAACACCAAGAACTCGGAGCAATTAAGTGTGAGTATAATGTTGTAACCATGTCAAAGGTAACGTAAGAACCCCTATTGAGTTTGACCCAAATTTAGTACAAGTCCTACCATAGACCAACGACCAGGCACAACCTTCAATCCCCTGAACTTTGTCAAATGTATTCAAGAAATGAACAAGACGGACTCTAGGTTCTGACACTAAAAGTATAAAAATCTACACGCCTTGTCCACGAGTGATAACATGGACCCCCTTTACACTTGTAAAGCTCCAAAGCCAAAACTACCCAACCGACTGAGAGAAGCTAAAAGATCTCAAATCACCCAACCGACTGAGAGAAGCTAAAAGATCTCAAATCAAATGACTTGATGCAAATTAAACTCAAGCTCCCTCAAACACCTAAACTAACCAACTGAAAGGAAACTTACTCTAAACAATTGAAAGGAAACCTAATCTAAGCCAAACACGAAAGAAAACTAAACTACTCTCTTGAACCAAATGGTCCAAGACAAACCTACCCTAACTATGTACAAGACTCTAAAGGGACAACACTAACCGATCTAATATATACACTGGATCTAAATGGTTTCTCAGGATGTTCAAAAGTAACAAGGTTTGGGTGATAGTTCTCAATCTTGCAAACTCATCCTTCTACTTTGAAAAAAATTTTGTTACCTCCAACTCAAACCCAAGAAAATTATCATGAAAAATCAACAATTGAGGCAACTCATAGGGTCCATGATCAATCCAAATACCAGTTGTTTTTCCAAAATTTCCATAATCAAAATAAAAACTTTCATACCTTTCATCCTTAAGAGTAGGGAAAGAAACAATCTGGTATGCTTCATGTGGTAATTTTTGTTCAAACCTCAATTGATCATCCACAGCTTCAGGAGGTCGCAACTGGTGATGAATCTTCCCTCTAACGTCTACATCGAACTAATTGGTAGTCAAGATAGGATCAATCTTGGAATCAAGCTCATGAAACATCGTCTTTGGGGGCTTGTCCTTGTGAAACATGAACCATGCATCCTTGTGAATCTCCTCAAGTGTATCCTCAAAAATGAAGGATTCCTTGATATTCTCCCCATCAAACACCTCTCCAAGTTGCTCGAACACAATATCCAACTGTAGCATCAACCCAAACTATTCTTTATTTTCCTTTTCCATGAGAGCAACTTGATCACCACTTAACAATCCTTGCATATCCTCACCACTAGGAGCTTCATCATCTAGCATGTAATTTCCATTTGAACTCTCTTTAGGAACATCTTGCAATTCTTTATATAGACTCTCATCAAACATAGCACCTTCAAGACCGATAGGAGAACCATCATACATCTTTGTGAGTTGCCCATCAACTTCCATTTCAAGTGGTAAAATTTCTGGAGGTCGAAGTTGATGGTGAATCATGCCACTTGAAACAACTTGTCTGTCTTGAGACGCCTTTGGCAATGAATCCATTCATATTTCTTCCATAAGATCCTTAAGCATCCCCCCAAAGAATATGGTGGTAATAATGTTCTAGAATGCTTTATCAAACTTTTCCTCATATCTTGATTCTTTTGTAGTAACTTGCAATTCCTTGTTCAACTTGTCCACTTGATTGCTTCTTTCATGAAGGGTGCTAGAGATTTCTTCCAACTCATCCTCAAGAATTCGGCCTTGTAGCATGAGGGAAAGTTCACCAAGGATCACCTCTTCAAATCTGTTATGATCTTCTTCTAGCTCCTCAAGGTTTGGATCTTTGTCTGATAAGCTTCCTCTTCTTTCAATGAACTCAATTGCTTCCTTAATTTCTTTCTTAACACCTTCCTCATGAGGAGTAAAATGTGAAGGCTCATCTTCCACATGAATGTCTTGGTCATTAGGTTCAACCACGCCATCCTCTCGCAAGTTGCTATCTTCTTTGTCGGATGAGGATGCAATATGCTCATCTTTTGGTTTCCAACCTAAGTGATGAATGCAATCTTTGTTTCCATCCTTTGATTCCAAACTTATTCGTTCAAGGTGTGCACTCCAAATTTCGTCTGTATTTGGTTGCTCACAGTCAAACCATCCCATCTCTTGCTTAGCCTGCTTTATGATATCCTGGTATGGCTGACAAGTATACTCTGAATGTCTCATATTGTGTAGTCTACACCAACCAGAGAGCAACATACCTTCCACATATAGTTCCTCCTCACTTAGTCGCTTCTTGATCATTTCCTTGAAACTATTCACAAACATGTTAACTCTATCATCTGATTCGGCAAATGGAATTGGTTTGAGGATATCCCAAAAGGACATCTTTCTTTGCAGTACCAACTCCACTCTTGATAGAAATGTCCAAAAATGAAGCTCATCATGTGTGGTTGTCTCATGAATCCTGGACTCCCAAGGTGATGCCAATTCAGACAAATTCTGTGGATACAATTGTGCATTCAAAGCCTCCCGAAATCGAGCAATGTCAACTGGATGAATGCCTTGACCATGAAACCACTGCCCATCCATTGAGAAGTTTTCTCCCATTTTTTTTTTTTAGTTTTCGATTTTTTGAAAACTGAAGAGATCTCTCACATCTCAAATATAGCATGAAAGCTCATTTTTGTTGATAGTCCATGAATGAAGATTGTCCAACCCTCCTTCTAGCGCCAAATAATGTTGACATCACGATGGAGGGTTCTCGCATCACCAATGCTCAAATTTTCCAACCTTTCTTCTGGAATGAATTTCTATCAAGCCCTCCTTCTAGCGCCAAATAATGTTGATGTCAGTTTTGTACCACTACATAACATATAGCGATTGAATACTTGATAAAGCGTACCAAACACTCAACCCTCTCTTGAAAAGTATATACTCATGAAGGACATGAGAAAACTCCAAGGTTCCTTACACCTGTGGATACTAACTCAGTTATATTAATGTGATTTGCTGGTTAATCACGTCGGCGGGCTTACGTTGTTCATTCAAAGATAACTTGGTGGTACTTTGCTTGCTTGACTTGTTCTTTTCTCCTTGATCACTTTCACTTTCAACTACTCCTACCACTAACTGTTTACTTCTCTACTACTACTCCTATGAATGAAGAAATTAGCAAATTGATGGGGATCCAACCAAATGAAAGCTTGCCAGCGGTGCTACGTCCATAGATGCAATGATTCAAGGGGAATTGGACTAGATTACCACACAAGGCTTCCTAACAAGCCGCTAGGATGCTAGTGGCCTAGTATATAGATCCCTATCAAACATTCACGAACATCACCATACAACTAGCCATCTACTTTTATTCTTACTTTAACAACTTTGAAATGAAATCCTATTTTAATTGAGAGATGTAAAGAACCATGCAATACACCAAAATGATCATGTATATCCACCATGCAAACCACAACAATGAATAGAGAACAATTTTGATAGTATTTTGGCAACAATTCTCCAACATAACTCCTCTTTACAAATGAGAACAAATGGCCGTATATAGAGGCTCAAAATTACGAGTGGCCAAGATTAAGAGGCAAAATCAAGGGCCAAGATTAAACCTTACAAACCCTAATTAGGGTTACCATCTTTCAACCAATTACATGAGGGCACCAACTTTGTGGGCCAATGAGAAAATTACAATAATCTGTCAACCAATGAGAACATAGGACACTTGGCATGATTTGATTGCATGCACATGAAATTGCTACCTCATCAACCTTATCATATAAATTTACTTAATCCTTGAGATGAGGTGAAGCCTTGGATGCTTGAGCTCGTCCTTAGAAACTTTCTCATCACCACTTGAACTTGCTTGTACCTGATGTCTTGACCTTGAAAGGGTGAGGTCTCTATGCACTTGGGGTAATCTTGCCTTGGCCTCGGTGGCTTGCCTGGATGTGAACCTTCTTGCAATTTGAGAGCCTTGCTCTTGGCCACCGCCTTGAAATCGAACTTGACCTCTTTCAACCTTTCGTCTCGCTTTCCTTCTTCATTATCCTTGCCTTCCTTAATCTTCCTTGTCTTCTCTAATCTTCCTACTCGAATTTGGATTGCATGCACCCCCCCTCTGCTTCAATACTCTTGGGTTCTGGGGGCACCTGCCTTGGTCATACTTCCCTCTCAAATCTAACCAAACTAGCTTGCACGAATAGCCAAGCCCTGCCTAGCCTCAAATATCTTCAAATCTCCCAATCTGCAATGAAACTTGCCTCCTCACTAATGTTTTCCTCTTTGGCTAACCCTTGAATGTCTTCAACTGTTCGGACTGCCACAACTTCGCCCTTTGGCATAAGCATTTGCCTCAACCATAGTGGTGCAGTGCATCTCCCCAAATCTGGATTTGGTTCGAGTAGCAAAGCATCACCAACAGCCTTGCAATCAAGTAGAAGAGGTAGGACCCCATGTAGAATTGCTTCTGATTTTGCATTATCCTAAGTTGCAACTCTAAATTCTCGCTAATGATCCTACCCTAATCAAACTTTCTTTTTCCATTCTCAATTCTTTCAATAAAATAATACATCCAAGGATTAAACTGTGTACCTTCAGCGAAGCCCATGACTCAGTTGAGAAGCACAATAAGGTCGCCATACTCTGATTTGAAATCTGACCTGGTGAGCCTTGATGGCTTGGTGACTCCCTTCTTGCCTTCGTGCAACCAATTCTGCTTTAGTAGAGCGAGGTAGGCATCCTGACTGTCTTGAAAGAACTTGGTCGCTTGATCCATCAACACCACTATCATGCCCTTTTGCTGGGATATATTGAACACTTCCTCTACCACCTGCCCGTTGATGTTAGCCAACACCCTCTTTCCTTCATCAAAGATGATGGACTTAGTCACAATATCTAGCTGAGATGCACACCCCATCACCAACTTCGAACAAGGCAAGGTAGGAGGGAAGGCGGCAGCTTGTACAATTCCACACTTGCTGATCTTCTTCGCCATGGAGGAGTGGCTTTCTTTGAACCTATCTTTCAACTGTATCATATCCATTGTACCGATGTTGGTGTCACTGACTCGCTTCAATTTTGAGAAGAAGGTGGTCTTGGGCATCATGTCTTCCCTGTCTTTCTTGGTATTCATTCCCTTTGGGTTCTTGCTTGCACTAGCATCCGCCATCCTAGCCTTTATTTCTACCCATTCTTTCTACAGTGAGGTGGGACTACATTTATCTTTGCCCCTCCAACCTTAGGGATGGACTAGCATATTTCTGCCTCGCGAATTCCTGTCACACTACACTTATCTCTGCCTCTCTGCCTAGGGATAGGACTACCATTTATTTCTGCCTCTTCGAAAACTTATGAGATGGACTACACTTATATCTCCCAACTTCGTTTGTAGGGGTGGGACTAACACTTATATCTCCTTTCTCCAAATCCTAAACGGAAACTACACTTATATCTCCCAACTTCAAGCCCTAGATGAGATGATAAGGTGATGGATGGATGATGGAAACAAGAAAATAGGGAATATGTACCAAGCAAGAACAAGGAGAAAATCTGCCTTTTAGACCAGCCTTCACCCTTAAGCACGAAGATCCTCCTCTACACCAACAAATTCTTCTCCAAAGAAGAAGAAGACAACACCAAAATGCACTCCTTGCAAAATTTCGCTCTTTTGCTGCTCCAAGAGCTCCTCCTTGGCTGCCAAGAGACAAGTGAGAAATAAATGAGAAAATGAGGAGACAAGCCCTCCCTTTATACTAAATTTTTTTTTTTTTGCCTCTTCAAATACGGTCGACCTGCAATTGAGGGAAAATAAAATTAATTAAATTGCCAAACAAATAACCCAAATTAAATGCATTAAATCACACAGCCTTGGGTATTTAATTTATTTCAAAATTTGCCTAATTAATTAATAAAATATCACAAGTGGGCTGGGAAAAGAGTTGGGGTTGCCTTGGACGTGAAATTTTTTTAATTTATTTAGCCCATGACAAACAAATTTCAAAAATAAAGTGGGGCTGCAAGTTGTAATTTTGAGATTTCCCCAAGAAAATTAATTTTATTGCATTTAATCACAACAAGCTCACCAAAAAATCAAAATTTGCAAGCCAATCACAATTAAAACAATTTCAAATTTTCATTTATTTATTTCCTATTTAAAATTTCAAAAATCCCATTTGGTAATTTAATTCTTTTTTTTTAAAATTTTTTTTGCAATTTAATTTTCACTTGGCAATTGATTTCAAATTTGGCCATTTAATTTCCATTTGGCAATTTAATTCTTTTTACTTTTTTTTTTTTTTTTTTGCAATTTAATTTTCACTTTGCAATTGATTTCAAATTTGGCCATTTAATTCTCTTTTCTTTTCTCTTTTTTTTGTTTGCAATTTAATTTTCATTTGGCAATTGATTTCAATTTTGGCCATTTAATTTCCATTTGGCAATTTAATTCTTTTTTCTTTTGTTTTTTTTGCAATTTAATTTTCATTTGGCAATTAATTTTTTTTGGCAATTTAAAATCATTTACAATTTAGCTCCAAAAGCAATTTAATTTCCATTTTCACCACAAAAAATGTACAAGGTTTTCCAAAAAATATGTAAATTCACAATTAAATTTTGAAAATGTTCAAGTTATTCAATTACACCAATTTTCAAAATTTCATCCAAGCTCCAAAATTGCAATTTTATCCTGCCCGATATTATTCTAACATTGAAAAGAAAATGTTCTCATTGAATTTCATTTGGCTTAAAGACAAAATCGACCGTTTAGGAAAACCAAGTTTCCGTGCAAGGTGAAAACAAGCTACACCCTCCCAGGCGCTTTGAAACATCCAAGGTGTAAAATTTTCATTTCAAAACCTCTGGATCACTCCAAAACTCGCTAAGGCATCTGAATACCCAGATCTAGGAAAATTGCCAAGGCTTGCTCAAAAATTGGGGGTCCCCAAATTCTTTGGGGCGATGGTGTGAAAACCTCACAACACATATGCAAGGTAATGTTAAACATAACATATTCCAATGTAAGGTATGCTCTCAAGCAACATAAAGTAAGTTCCTATACTTTACATAATAGAAATGCAACACAATGTACGTAATGTGAAGTATGCTCTTCATACATAGAATGTTAGTTATGTCAATCAGTTGAACAGATAATCATTTATGCTAATTAGTCATTCCTAACCAGCTAATCCAATTAGCTGTGTATGTTCCACACATACAAAAACTAACCAGTTAAGATGTTCAAGTCAATGAGGTATAATCCTATCCATATATGATCAACAAGACAAAATTAAGTGAGCCCATAATTGAACTCCCTCTTAAACCATATACCTACAATTAAGTTACCAAGGGTATATGATGCTCAAGGAGACCTACTCCCTCTAGATGATCCTAAACAAGGTTAAACTCCCTCAACTAGTAAAGGAAGGAAAATATGTCAATAAGATCATGTAAACCTGAATCCATATAAACATAGCCAATGTATGCTTCCCATAATGTATGCCAATGCTAATGAGTCAATGAACCAGCCAATAACATGCCATATGCCATTAAGCTAAGCCATGCCATCCATGATTAAACTCTTCTTAAGCTTAGACTCCCTCTTAGGTTGGTTTGGACTAACTAGGGCAATTTGCATATTCAATCTTAATGCAAAATTTAGACCTACTTTATGCTCTTCATATAAAATCAAAATTATGTTTAGGCCAAACCCCCGCTTACCATTCTTCCTTAGTTTTGAAAGAGTTAGACTGAATTCTTAAATCTGAAATGGATCTTTAACTCAACCAACGCTCTGATACGATGTTAGTATACTTCAGATTTACCTATGGAATATATCAATCTATAGAGGTCTAACAAAATTAAGCATAGGATGAAATAAAATAAACTCAAGGCAAGGAGAGATAGTACCCGGATTGCAACTCTGAAATCCGTCCTTGGAGTCTTTTATTTTGTTCCTTCAATTTCTTCTAACCATGGTCTGAATTAGCCAGCCTAGGGCTTCTCCAAGTTGACACCAATCTGTACTTGATTATTCAGATCTGCCCTACAAAGGAAATCGCAGCATCTTGAATACAATTCACAGCTATTTCTGCCCTAGTTCGCCTTACCTACGGCCACTGCTGTTGGCCCTAGGTCTGCTCCAATACATTCACTCCAGCTTTAATGTAATGCATTCGCTCTTGAATATTGAAGGAAGACCGATTCTTGAAGAAGGAGAGCACATGTTATGTTTTTGATATGTTCTTCTCCCAAGAATCAAACTTGATTTATATGAGAAGGTGTATATTTCCTCAAGGGGCCGACTGGCCACATAATAAATATAATTAACCAAAAGGGACAACTTTGGGCCCTCAAATCGATTTATCTCATAAACAATGAATATTAAATATTTTCCAATATTTAATATTATTATTTATACTTATCGAAATTCCCAAGTCATTTAGATATTTGCCGTAAAGGCCAAAATATCAACACCTAGCTGGTTGCAGGGGAAATCGATCAGTTTTCTAGCTTGGATACAATGATTGAAGGTCATAAAATTTGTGAAGTCTTTGGTAAAGACAAATTTCCTGAGATTGTGAAGATTTGTGGCAAGTTGCTCGGAGGAGTTAGATGCCATGGCATTTTGAAGGTATTTATTGTATATCTGATCTACTTATTGAAAGTTACATATAATTTCCACTCCTAGGTGATTTGTATAGAAGATGTGCTGGGCGATAAAAGATTGTGGAGACATGATGAAATATCCTAACTGGTGAATCTCAAGCAGATATAGATTTGTATAGAATTCTCTTCAAATAAATTGAATTAAACCACAGCTGAATTATAAGAATCTGGAATTCATTCAGAACATGATTGAACTTTTATGAACATTAAATACCTTAGATTATTATAGCAGCTGAGAAGTTTTTCAACAATTACTAATTTGACTTTTTATTCCACAGCTTATTCAAATTCACAATATAAATATATAACTACATACCCTTTTACACCATCTTAAACTTGAATAAAAGAACTCCCTGAATCCTCTGAAAAATCCCAAGTTGGCTGCATGCGTAGGTGTCTTTTGCAGATGGAAAACTACTGGACAGGCAGCAATTCATTTCACATGCTGTGATTATTCCTAGAGTGCTGATGGTGTCTTAATACACTGGGTTTTTCAAACTGTTTGTTTCCAAATTGTGTTTGCAATCTGTCTTAAATACTGCGGCGACATCCTTTGCAACCTACAGCTGAGTGAAAACTTGCAATTATGCTTGGGGTATTGTCCAAGCATGGCTTCTCAAGGTTTGCATTCCAAAAAGCTGGCTGGCTGTCGAACTTGCAGAGAGAAATAATAACCAAAACATTTTAATCATCAAGAGTGCCTTCTTCTTCTCATGCAATCTCTTTATCACAACCTCAATGATCCAAG
Organism: Chamaecyparis obtusa; assembly: GCA_027943335.1. Lineage (NCBI taxonomy): Eukaryota > Viridiplantae > Streptophyta > Pinopsida > Cupressales > Cupressaceae > Chamaecyparis > Chamaecyparis obtusa. Next base: position 105,011 of record BSBK01003241.1, on the reverse strand, counting down.
AAAGCAGACTTTTGCTTTCTTTCCATCTTTAAAATCCAATTGAAGGCAGTTACTAGTTTCATCCAACATGTTTGTCAAGAAAGCATCTGAGCTGGCAGAGATAGACTTCGGCTGAGAAGAGGAAAGAGCAATTCGAAAACCACTTAAAGAAAAGACCCCGTGTCTATGACTGAAAAATAGGAACTTAAGGTATGGCCCCATATTGAATAATTAAAATAATATTTGCTGGGTCTTTAGCTTTTTGGCCTCTTATTTTAATAATTCTCAAATCCCCTTTATTTAGTGATCTAGCCTATGGGGAAAAATTAGAATAATATGCTAGTATTATTATCCATTTATTTATTGATGTGCTATGCAAAAGGGGACATTACACATGAGTTGCGTGCCACTATGTTAGATGATGGGTCTGAATCATATCAGCAGATACACCTGTAGCTGGGGCGTGAGTTTGAAGCTAGGTGCGGGATTTGTTAGCTGGGCATAGCCCTTCATTTTGGTAGTCAACTGTTGCTTGAGGCCAGTGCTAATTTCCCTGTGTTTGGTGAACCATTTTTCAGTTCGTGGGTATAATGGGAAGTGAATACATCTTACTTTGTTGTGTGGGAGCTGCATTATTACTGGCAGCCTCTTTTAACTGCGATTCAAGGGTTTTAAATCATTAATGTTTGGTGAAGATTCCCCTGTGATAGTGCTGACACTGCTGAGTATAGGTCTGTGGTTTCATGAATGATTAAATTTGCCAGTGAAGGAAATTCTATTGCCAGACCTGTATGTGTGGGTGAAACAAATAAAAAGATCTCGGGAAAAGCATTCAAGCTGGGCAAATAATTTGAACTTAAAGTGCTGTTATAAATTTCTGCTGTAATGAAGATCAGGATCCTCTGAGTGTTGTAGTTTATGTTTTGTCAGCAATATAATACATGAACTACCAAGTATTTGAGTACTGTTATCTGCTGTTGAATCTTCGATGTCGTTCAATTGTCAGGCTTTATCATTGTTGAATGGAAGTTTATTTACAACTGGAACACATATCCTTGCTACACAAAGCCTACGTTTCTGGGGGGTATGCAAATTGTTTGACAAAATGTTTCATGGGAACAAGTTCAAAACTTTAGTGAGAATTATTGAGGGATCTTACATCAGGTCCAGTTATTGCACATATGTTGTGCTTGTGTTGGCAGCTCATGTAGAATTATCATTGAAATGTGGCTTAATGGGGGTTGAACTTTGAGAGGACATCAATGAAAACAGTTAACTAGATGAATATATTGAACTTCAGAAGGCCTTCAAATCATGATGTTTGAAATCATTGTAATTTCTAAGAGTACATGTTTGTATGAGTTAAATGGAACTACTGCATCATTTGGCATATCCAAATAGAATTGTCTTCATATTTACGTCTCTCCAAGTACTTTATTCTTCATTTATACAGGATGCAATGCTAGAATATTGAGCAAAATGATTTGTATGTATTAGAAACACAAAATAAATAAATGCACAAAGCTCACAAAGCTCAGACAAGCATTTGGAAGAGGAGAAAAACTACGGGGAAGACAAATTCTTCATCTTCAGGGAAAATAACAAAGTTTACAATGTGATCTTCATGTAAAAAGGGATTCTCTAAAGGACTCAAGGATCAAGGAGGATTCATATGTAATTTGGAGAACGCTACAAGAAGAATCAGAGTACAAGTTCTATTATTAGCGTCACATGCCATTAGATTGAATGAGAGAAGAGAGTATGAAAAGGGAGAGGAAGAGAAAGAAAAATATATGCATGGGATTGAGTGTATACAATATTCTTATGCTTTTGAATTTTAACTTTAAAGCTTGAAGCCCATATTTGTTTTAATGTGAGGCAAATGAGAGATACGGAAGTTCATATATGGATGATTACAATATATACCCTTTTGTTAATATTATTTTATTTCTATCTTACAATTTATGGAAATGATCAAACCTAGGAATAATAAAACTTAGGACCTAATACTTGAACCAAAATCAAAATTGTTTCCTAAATTTGATGAAGTAAAGCATTAATGTTCTCTAAAGATAATGGTTTTTATGTCAGTTGGAATGTATGGATTGTGAAATCCTTTGTAGCTTGGCAATGATGCAAACATGGATGTGAAAAAAGCCATCATGGCAAGTATGCATTTTTGTGCTCTTATGCTGACTAAAGAGGTCTCTGCTTAAAGTTTTGAGTTGGTCAAGCACTGAGAATTGAATGGCTTAAGCTCTTATATTTTCTTACAAGTCTTCTTCCTAATGGTCAAATGTTGCTTGGTCAATATAAAGCCAAAAAAGTTAAAAACAATGTTTTTAGAGCATTTATTCTATGTTTTGGTGTGTGCTGTAGTTGGAGGGTTGGACTTGTTGAATACTTTTTGAGTACTCCACACAAATCTTGTGCCGACTCACCAAAAACTTGGTGATAGAAACTTGTGAGTTTACTTTATGAAAACTCAATGTAGGAATATAATGGCAAGTACTAGTTGAATCACTGAGTTTGCAAACTATGTTTTAGTGAGCTAATAAGGAAATTTGAAATTTGCATTTTAATTGTGATTAGATTGGCAAGTTTATTGATTATCAAATTGCACAGCGCTTGACCATTAACATAAAAACAATGTGCTTTCTTTTTTTGCATATAACGTTACTTGATTTAGTTCATATACAAGGGCAGCATGAAATGAAACACATTAATATAATTATTAGATATAGCACTATAAGATGACAATGAGGTTATTATATTGATTTATTAATTTACTTCATGAAATTATTTTAGTGATGTTTATGATATTGCATTAAATCATAGTTATTAATTAATATACAGTTAACTTAATCAATAAAATAACAATGTTAATTACTATTTTCACTATTTTTTCAAGCATCTTTAGTATAATATACACACATTTATACCCACACAGAAACATACACATGCCAAATCTTATTGTATCTTATTTTAGTGATTCAATTTCCCAAATTTAATATTTAATGAATTTGAACTCAAATTTGAAGAAGGCTTGCTATGTAACTAAATTTACATTCAATTTTTATCAAAGATTTTTGTTAACACTATATGGATATATATGACTTATGTATAGTTATTTTCTTTGTTTGATAATTAAACGAAGGATTTTATTGGGAACCTTCAACAATGAAAAGTGTCTACAGACGTTAAGCCTGGTCTTGCCGTTAGAACTGCATTGCACAAAATTGCTAGAAAGAGTGTAAGCTGAGATTAAGGCACCAAACGAAAGGAAGTGGCCCTAAAGGTGTGAAACTTGGACATGGAGCTAGAGTCTATACTAGTGAAAATCATGATTGTAGAAGATAGAGAAACTTTGACGAGACAACATGAAATAAATGAAAAACCCAAAGAATGAGGAATAATGGCAAGACACACTGACACCTATGAGGCCCAACCATTGATGCAATGTCCTATCGGAGTTCCTCACGCCAAACTCTTGTTAGGTTTAGCTGCCATCTCTTTGTCCAACACTACCACTAGTTAATCATCTCAACCTAACAAACTAGCCTACTCAAAGGATTGTTGTGCATCACAACCAATCCAAACCCAAACCTTTGTGTTATCTCTGCTGTGGCCTTGTCTGCCCCACCCCTTCAAGTTACAATCTCTGAGAATTGGCACCCTATCTAGACAGTGGGTAGGTCTTTTATTTCAGGGCTGTGAGCGAGTCCTTTTGTCTTCAGTATATCATCCTGGATAGTGAGCACATAATGCACTTTTTAAACAATATTCTTATCAAGCCCCAACTGCAATAGTGATAAGGGTCTAAACCTTAAAAGGGTTCTTGAAATAGTTTTGGAACAGTCTAATAATTCTCTTGCATGAAGGGAAAGCCAGCTGTGCCCAAATCAGGCCTTTGATGAGGCAGAGCATTGCTGGAATGCCACAGTTGTCTGAAAATTGGACTTGGATGCTACTGACTAGGAGATGTTCTGCCATTAATTGCCTCCACCTGTCAGGCGTTATCAAATTCCTTGAAAATATAGTGCCCTCTTAGAGTTTCAGTTTTCTTTTCTGAGATTTTAAAGTTTTATACTTTCTTAAGAGTAGTAGGGCTTACATTTCCTAATTCGGTCAGACCGAATCCTTCTCCATGGACATTGAGGCTGACTGCTTGGATGTGTCCTACGTAAGCTACCAAATAGTTAAGTCCTCATGGTTAGGTAATTAAATCTCTTGCAGCAAGATGCCAGCAATCCATACAAATACACCTTTATTAGAATTTTTTTGGCCAAAGAAAAGAGAGGATTTGCGAAGATAGAATTAGTTCGGTTGACTCCTCAACCGCCTACAAATTGTTTCTGCTTGAACAAATGCCTTTTTATTAACTTTAAAAAAAAAACATTGGCATTTGAACCTGGTTTTGTAACCACCGTGGAAGCCAACAATGTTTGAAGAACCTTTCGAACCTTCGACAGAGGTTCTGAAAGTGCTTGGAGTTCCTGAAATTTTAAGGGAATTTTAACCTGGATCATTAAGATGTGATTAAAAGAATTGGTAATAACAACTGAAATTTTTAGAGTAATTGCTGATAGCGAAGATAAAAGGGAGAGGAAAAAGCTGGTGAAAAGGGGAGATAAAAGGGGAAAAATCCTTTGTTGGCAGATATATTGTTTGGAATGCATATCTGATTGTACTCAAGCAACTGTCAATTCATCTCTAGATCTGAATAAATCTAAGTTACCAGATTCGCCCCTGGACCTGGGAATTCCTGGTTCGATTCTCTCAAAAGTGTGGTCCTTGTCATATTCTGTCAAAAGTCTGCTGCAGGGATCGAATTTTGCTGGAAATTCTCTGAGACCAGAACTCAGACAACTTTTGGGCGACTTTGGTTTCCAGTGGAGGAACCCAGACAGAATTTCGAGAGAATTTGGTCTGATAACACCTTTTGTTGACTTTTATTTTTTGCCAAATTGGACTCAGAATTATATTCAAGCACATGATTAGACTCGAATTACTAATCATACTTAATTTGGATTAAATGCTTCTTGAGAAGAATTATCAGGTTGTATAAAAGTGTCGCGCATCTATTATGGAATGTACGTAATACACCATAATTCGTGCAAATAGCCTAACATGTATAGAAAACTATGGATCGAACAAAATCTGAAGAGATCTTTACTGTGGATAATTCTGGATCCAAAGCCTGCTTTCTTGGCTTCATCCAGTCTGATCCAAAGCTGCTTTCTTTGAATCATCCAGTCTGACAATTAATGTGTGAAGCTTACAATATGACAACAATCACAACCTTGGCCTTAAACAGGTCTATAGCGTTAACTTTTTGTGCTTCTAACTTGCAACAGCAGAATGATGATGATTTGCTTGATGGTTTTTGATGATATTTGATCAGTGATGGCAGATTATTAATGTTGACATTATTGTTTTTGAATTGAAACATTGATATGGTGGTGTATTTTGGCATTTTGTTATGTCATTTGGACTAAAACGTTAATATATATGGTGGTGTATTTTGCTATGTTGCTTTAATATTAGCATAGTGGTCTATGAACTTATTTGCTGCTGCATATATATATATATATATAAAAGTATATATTCTTGTGTGGACGAACCCAAAATGAATCCGAACCCAACCCCCAAAAAATTTGAACGAATTTTGAACCTGAATCCGTACCCGAATCCAAACTGGCAACTTAGGAATAAATTGACAATAAATTGTGTTGCATAAATCTTGGTGTGTTTAGCTGCTAGATTTGGCTGCCTGATTAGACTGCAATTTTTGGACTGTGGCAATTTTACTGCTTCAGCAGTAATTGTAAGGTGTTAATATGGGCTTGCTATTTGATTTTTCTGCCATTGCTCATCATGCCATAGCATGTCTGAAGGATGAAAGTATTAAGATCAACTTTAGAGCTTAAATATATTTTCAGGCCTGTTGTTCAAGTGGACACTTTTCTGGTCTTTACATACAAGTCTGGATAGAATATTTTTTTCATTCTCAATGTTGTCTGGAGAAACAACATTTACACATTTCTTGCAGATTTTCAGGTTCTGCATGATATTATGTTCTATCATGACTTGTAAAGCTAGATCAGGATCAGAGATGCCTTGTGTGTTCCTCTATCTTGTCTGGAATAGTGATTTACTTGAGATTTCCATTGGTTTTTGTCATCTGCAGATGCCATTTACAAGACCACTTTTGAAAAGTTGGTAATAAATGAGTTACAACCATTTTGTGCAAAGGGAAAAGTCATTTTCTTTGATAAATAATGATTTTAGACATTCGTAAGCATACAAAATGATTCAAAACTGTCATCACCAAAATGTTGCAGGATCATTTTACCACCCATCCTTGTTAAATTGTGCCCTCGGGAAAGGAAGAATGTAATGCTTTCTTGCATTTTAGGGATATATTACAGGAAACAAATCAAGGTATACAAATTTGCACATTTGAATAAAAATATAGATGTTTCATCTTTTATATTTGCATGGCCACCTATCTTCTCAAATGTTTGTTTACAAATCTCCTTGTACGGTTACCCGCTCTGCTACTGTATTTGACTTGTATATATATATATAAAATCCATTCCTTTCCAAATCTATTTATGGCTTGGTTACATGTTCACTCCATGCATTTACTGCTCATCTTGTTTTGCTTTCCTCCTCTTAAAGGATTCAACCCTTTTTTTTGCAGTGAAGAGGCCAATGAATTGTGCCAGACCTTGGAGGACAATGAAGACAAGTCGCGTACCGCTTCAGAAATGGCTGATGTTCTTTACCATACCATGGTGTTGCTTGCAATAAAAAATGTCAAAATTGAGGAAGTTCTTGAGATTCTAAGAGCTCGATTTAGTATATCAGGCATTGAAGAAAAGAAAAGTAGAAAAAGTAAGGATAAGTATTAGCCTTGTACATCCCCAGAAGAAATTGTGAGAGGACAATAGAAATAGAAATGGATAATATCGCTGGGATGGCAAAAGAGTAAAAAATAATTTATATCATATTGATGGTTTATATAAGACAAGTTTTCCTATCAATATTTAATGCAAGTTATATTGCAACCTGTGCACTGCATTCAAAGTATGCAATGGAGGTATACCAATTTTTGCAGGAGTTTTCAATTGAGGCAGGAGCTTTTTGATTGATATGTAAAACAAATACCTTGTTTTAAACAAGTTATTTTTGTGTTTTTACTGAGCTTTTGCTTACTTCTAGTAGTTTAATCTCATTGTGGTGATTGTCTGCACAACAGATTCTAAGTTGTAAGCTGTTGACACATCTGTCTATTTCTTCAAATTTTATTTGCAGTCCATCCATCCCTCGCTCTCTGTTTAGATATCATGCTATTTGCTTTGAAGGAAAAATTGTGTTCTAAATATAAAACTCAATATCTAAATAATCTGTAGATAAAGGCTCTGTGCTTGGTTAGATTGCATGCTATTTTCTTGAAGGAAAAATGGCACTGTAAAAATAAGCTTAAGACCTAAATATAATCTCTATATGGAGGCCTCTAATTAAATGCAACATGCTCATACTGAAATGTCCAATCAAATAGTGTAAGCCTAATAGGTTCTGGTCTGAAATCAGGTCAAAGTTATTGGATCATTGGGTCGAAGAAGAATAGGTGTAGTAGTCTGAGTCTTGAGTTTAGTTGGTTTTGTTGTTAGGAAGGAGTTTGCACTGTGACAAGCATGTCTGTGATGATCCAAAACATTGAAGGGATGATGTCGAACAAATGTGCAGGCAGTGAAATCATTTCGACATCTTTTTTGAATTTGTTGACTAGTGAAAGCTGTAAATTTGACTTAGATATGGCGAGATTTAAATCGCTTTTTGATGAAGGTTGCATTAACTATGAAGATTTTTTGAAGTTTTAATTTATTTTTTGTGTGATATTCCATATGGTGCCTAGGGAGTGCATGGGAAAGACATGCATGAGATTTGACCCTTATGGTAATCTTCATTCTATGTTCATTTTTGCAGTTGTAAGTGCTTCTCAAGATGGAGAGGCATATTTGAAGTGTGAGGAGTTTTTTCTAAAGATTGTTAAAGCTCTAGTTTACCCTAGAGGAATTGTAAAATGAGCGATTGGACTTGAGTAAAACAAGGAGAAAAATCCCACTCTTGTTGGAGTTTGTACTTTTGGTTTCTTCAAGCTAGTCTTGTTGACCTACTCACGATGTGCTTCATTTTGCATGATTTCCCTTTTGCTCAAACAACTTTAATGTATTTTTTTAATTTATTATGAACTTGTATGACTAAGTAATATTTCTTAGAAGTGTAAAACACAATTGTGAAGGTTTTGCATGGTTGATAAGTTAGCAATCTGTTGAGGAGTGTTAGGAAAGTAACATTAATTTACAAAAGGTGTGGTGTTAGAACAAGGTTATAGACATCCTTTCCAGCATTTGATTGGTTAGGCCATTGACTAGATCAAGTGTAAATGATAATTTGTATCGTACTGAGCTTGAGGTTGGAACTCAAGAACACAAGGACAACTAGGTCGATGACGAGAGCGTGAAGAAGTTCAATTGATGAGATTAGATGATATCGCAAGAATCTCATATTGGTGGCTATGATTGGTAGGTTGGAGAGCATCATGCTTACATGAACAAAGAAATTATGTGTCACAAGAACACAAGTGAATTGAGTATGAACAAGGAGAAATATCTCATGTTTGATTCTTGGAAGTTGAAGCCAAGATCGATATGCAACCTTTTGTTGCTAGTGTTAGAAGTTTGATTAATGGGCTTAAGAAATTAATGTGTACATCATATTTTCCACACGTTTTTCAATGTTATGCAGTTATGTTTGATGGTGGCTACATGATTGGGAAACTATTTTATGTCTAAGTTCAATTTCATTCTTGATTGAGAAAATTCATCATAGTATTAATCGAAGTGTTTTCACAAGTATACATGTTGGTAAAATGGTTCACATTTTGCCACTTTTCATTCTGTGGTTGCGTAGATTAGGATTTATTCTTTGCAGTATGTTTGGAATTGAGGTTCATGAGTACAAGTCTTAATCATTTCTGTAGCAAAAGTTAGAGCTTCTATTTTTTGGATTACACAGTTAATCATGTCTCAGATGAATCAACAAAGTGCTTCGCATTTCTCCCTAGCGATTGGTTGGCTTGTTCAATTTTAGGAATATGTTCTAGAAAGAACAAGGGATTGAGACACAAGTTTCAAGTGATTTGGTGCTTTGTAATACAATATTTTTTATGATGAAGTGTGATAGTCTGTCAAGGTTGCCTTGTCTCAGTATGTTCAGTGGATTATTTCTCTTGTGCCAGAATTTAAAGATTGACTCTTTTAGAAGATGATTGTAGGAAGGTTCTAGGTGGTGTTTAGTGTCTTCATCTTGGTTTGCATGATGTTTTGGGTTCCCCCTTGGCGGTTTGGAGGCAAACATCAACAATTTTGATATTTGAGTGAACATGATTTGTTCATGTGTAGTTTAAACTAACCAATTCTATTACCTTGAAGGATGTGTCAAAGACATGTTTGAGGTTTTCCTTTTCCTTAAGCTGACACACAAATTGATTTTGTGGTTGATACATATGCTTGAACCTGACCTATTATAGGCCAATCATTTTATTTGATATGTCCTTTGAGTCAACTTAATTGATCTTTTTGGAGGTTGGGAAGGATATATAAAGAAAGATCATTGGTAAAAAGTATGAATGAATTGTGAAGAGACTATGATGTGATGTGTAGTGATGTTTTAGTTGAATATAAAGTGTGTTGAATTTGTATAACAAAGTAATTGTAGTACAAAAAGGACTGCAACTTCATCATAAGTTAGATGCTTCTTCCACAACTGTTAAACTTATAATGTTCATTGTAATATTCATGCATCTTGCTTTGGAGAAATGATCTTTAGCTTGCAAGTCCATTGTATCTTGCCTAGGGCAATGTGCCTTAGCCTGCTAGTCTATTTAAGGAGCAATGAGCTTTCATGGTAGTGTGCCTAAAACAAACATTGAAATATCTGTTTCATATAGTGTGAGTTCATCCTCAACATGGTTTTTCACTTCTTGGATTTTCCATGTAAAAATCTTGCCATTTTTATGCGATGTATGCTTTACTTCTATTCTTTACTTTTGCAAATTTGATTTAATGGTTGAAAAATTAATGAAATAGTTTTAGTTAATGTTGATTCATCCCCTTCCTCTTAGCATCTAGATGTGTTCAACACTTAGGATGTTGGATGCACTTTTTTTTTAATGGAACCTTGAATTTGGCATTTTGAATGATTTTAAAGAACGATAAAATGTCATTTTAATGCTTATTTAAGAGAAAGGATTCCTCAACGAAGTAACCATGCGAGAGGTGACTTTTTTGGGACTTGTAATTCACCTTGATAAAACTATATGGTTTTTGTTATATTTGAGGGGAATTATTTTCTTTGGAGCTCTTTTTTCATTTCTAAAGGGATTAGGGTAGAGAAAGAGGAGGGGAGATGGAGAAGAAAGTGCTCTCTTATAGATGAAAATATGGCTATCGTTGGTGTGAGTGTTTTCGCTAGTTGCTATTGGGGACTTATTCACATGGCTTGAGTTTACTTAGGTCCTAGTTGTTGTTCTTATTCACATGACTTTGGTTTACTTAGGTCCTAGTTGTTTACACAAGTCCCGATTGTTAATATAAGAAACATAATATGCTATCTTTATGAATATTTAATTCTAGTTACCAAATTCATTTAATAATTTTTAAGGTAGTCGTCTCATTGTGTAGGGTTGAGACTAATGTCAACATCCTATCTAATCCTATCCCTCACATTCCATTTACAAGAAATACAATCTTATTGTAATATTGCATTTCAATCAATCATTACATGCATCCATATTATGTAAGCTATTATTTCAATTCTCTTGTGAAAATTGTTTTGGTTTTGTAAGGATTTTGGGGGTTTTGATGAATAAAAAATCAGATAATTCATAGTATTAGAGCTCGAGTGTAGTGGATATCTTCCAAGATATGAGAGTTGTCATATGGCTTGAAGAGTTTTCTGGGTGCATTTTGGGGTTTCAAAGAATTCGGGTGGATAAGTTATTTGGTTTATCCAGTTTAATTAGCTATATATATTTCTTCTATTTGATTATGCCTTCATTTTGTGGTCGTTTATTCTCATTATAGGAGATCATTGCTGCACTATATATATGTGATGTTGGGAATAAATGAAATCATTTTATTTGCAAGCAAGATAAAATATATTTGTATATCCCCTAAAGTCTTGTAATTGCTGCTTGTGGGAATGCAAAATTAATGGCTTGTCCTTTTAACCCACGTGAAGGAAAATACACAAATTTATTTATTTTTTCTTTTGGAGAAATGGAAATAGTGAGAGAAGTCAAGGATGCATGAGGAGAGATACGATAGTAGAGGAGGAAAAGTGAGGGGTCATCATGTGGGCAACAAGGGGAGGTGGGATTAAAAAAAATTGAATAGAGGTTGCCTAAGAGGATTAGGGGCAACAGTGGTGAAAATATAAGTGTGAATAGGAAAAGGCTTCACTCTTTTTGAGGATAAAACCTAAATTCTGTGTTTGTTGTCTTGAAAACGTGTGGCCTCAAACAAAGAGTAGAGATCTTTAGGACAAGGTGCAGGTGAGGGAAGAAGTTTAATAAACAATTACTTGGGCTAGTGTTATTCCCAAAATAGCATATCAGAGCATGAGGTTTTATCAAATTGAAACAAAGATTGTAAACAAACTCTGATAATATCAATAAAATTTGAATTTTGTCATATTGTATTTTATCAAGATTGGTATTTGTGTTGGTATTTGGCTACAACTCATTTGGACTGAAAAACCAGTGAGTTGATTTGCATTAATTGGTAACAAAGCCATGTAAAGGTGGATGACCCAAAGGCATGGAGCATGAGATTGCAGAAACAATAAGAACTTGTACAACAAAGGCAATGAGAGAGACAATGAGGAGTAGCACTGCACAATTGGAGGCTATTGAGACGACTCAAAGAAGAGTACGTGTAGAAGATATCAATGAGGAAGAAGATAAATTTGTTGAAGGAGGTGAAGGGGTGAATAGGCTAGGACTTGATTTGGGAGAAGAGAAATTCATTGAAGCAATTGCAAAAGTAAATTCCAAAGCACGATTTGATCCACCAAAATACAATGGAGGACCAAATGCAAAAGAATTGTTGGATTGGATCATTGAGATGGATAAATACTTTGAATATTACAACACAATAGAAGACTTGAAGGTGAAATATACATGCACAAAGCTAACATGACATGCTTCCCTATGGTGGGAACATTTGTAGATGAATTGTCAATAAATAGGAAAATAGAAAATTAAAACCTAGGATCAAATGGTGACAAAAATTAAATCAAAATGTTTGCCAACAATTTTCCAAATTAATTTGATAAGGAACTACAAAATTTGAGCAAAAAGGAAAATACTGTAGAGGTGCATATTGAAGAATTTTATTGGTTAAGCATACATGCCAGTCAAGTTGAAGAAGATATATAAAAAGTTGCAAGGTATTTGAGTGGTCTATGCCCATCCATCCAAGATGACATAAGTTTGATGAATATGCATAGTGTTGGGGAGACACATCAATATGCCTTGAAGGCATAAGAGAAACTCAATAGGAGGCAACAAAATAACTCTTTGGGGAGAGAGAAATTTTTGCATGGAAGAGGAAATCTCAATAGTGGTAGAAACTTTTCAAATAAGTAAGAGGAAGCCATCACATCAAGTGCAAGCACACAAGAAGGTAAAGGAAGATGAGACATCCCAATAGGAAGAGGAGACTAGTCTTGTGGAAGAGGGTCATTTGGATGAGGTAGAGGAAGAGATAGAGGAAGAGGTTTCAACATTATGTGTTTCCAATGTGGAGAAATGAGACATTGAGCATTTAAATGTTCATATATTAAAGAGGCAAGAGTACATGTTGCACAAGTTGAAAATATTAAGGTCACCACTAAGAAAGGAGAACCTAATGATGGAGAGTCATTTATGATAAAAAAGGGTGTTGTTGAATCCAAAAAAGGAGAAAGCAGATCCAATCCAAAAACAAAATCTGTTTCAAACAAGATGCAAGGTGAATGGAAAGTGTTGTAAAGTAATTGTAGATAGTGGGGGAACTAATAATACTGTGTCCAAGGAATGGCGAGTACATTGAAATTGAAAAGAATTAAGCATCACAACCCATATAGAGTCTATTGGTTGCAAAAAGACCATCACGTGTTGTTGAATGAACAAAGTTTAATTTGTTTTCAAATTGGAAGATACAAGGTCGAGGTCATGTGTGGTATTATTCTAATGGATGTGTGTCATATTCTCTTGGGAAAACCATGACAATTTGATAGGAAGGCTATCCATGATGGTGAAGAGAATACTTACACAATCAAGAATGATGAGGAAGAATACATTTTAAACCCATTGAAGAGTAGAGAGAAAATGTAGAAAGTATCTTTGGTTTTTGGAAAACAAATTTTTAGAAACTTTAAAAAGGAGAAATTGTGTTTTTCCATCATTCCCAAATTTGTAGTGTTTGGAGCAGTGAAGAAATAAGATGAAATACCAAATGAAATACATGAAATTTTAGAGGAGCATTGATAAATTTTGATACAGCTATTTATGGGTTGCCACCTAGGACAAGTATAAGCCATTGTATGGATTTGATTCACGATGCATGTTTTCCAAATAGAGCACCATATAGAATGTCACCACAAGAGAATGCATAGATCAATAAACAAGTGCAAAAGTTACTTGATAAGGTGCTGATTAGAGAAAGTCTAAGTCCGTGTGTGGTTCCAACGGTGTTGGCACCAATGAAAGATAGAGATTGATGAATGTGTATAGATTCAAGAGAAATAAACAAGATAACAATCAAGTACCAATTTCCATTGCTAAGAATGGACAATTTAATGGATTGTTGAGTGGAGCCAAATATTTCACTAAAATTGATTTGAAGAGTGGTTATCATCAAATAAGGATAAGAGAAGGGGGTGAATGGAAGACTACATTCGAGACAAATGTAGGGTTGTACGAATGATGGGTGATGATGTTTAAATTGGCAAATGCACCCAGCACTTTCACGAGGATGATGAATGAAAGTTTGAAGAACTATCTTGGCAAGTTTGTGGTTGTATATTTAGATGATATTTTGATATTTAGTAAGACCAAAGAAGAGCACTTGTAGCATGCTAGAGCATTCCTATAAATTATGAGAGAAAAGAAGTTAATGGTGAATTTGAAAAAGTGTAGTATCATGAAGGAAGAATTAGTATATTTGGGTTTTGTGGTTTCTAGTAGTGATATGGAAATGGATTTGTAAAAGGTTAAAACAATTGTCTTCACTGAACAATATGTTTGAAGCAAGAAATTTCCATGGATTAACAAGATTCTATACAATGTTCATAAATATTTTTGTGGGATTTGTGCACCAATTATGAATACCATTAAAGTTTGTTTGGACAATTGCAACAAAGATGAGTTTTAATATTTTAAAATCAAAGATGACAGAGTAGCCTGTGTTAGCACTTCCTGAGTTTGGAAAAGTGTTCCAAGTTGATTATAATGCAAGTGGTACAATGATAAGAGGGATTTCTAAGTCAAGAGGGTAGACCAATTTCTTATTTCAACGAGAAGTTAAATGAGGCAAAGAGAAAGTACTTTGTGTATGGTCAAGCGTTTATGTGATTGTGAAAGCACTCAAGAAGTGGAGACATTATTTTCTACCAAAGGTGTTTGTTTTGTGCACCAATCATCATGAATTGCAATTCATCAATAACCAAAGTAAGCTAAGTTAAAAGCATGTGAAGTGGGTTGGGTTTCTACAAAGTTATTTTTTTTTTTTGAAACATAGAAGTGGAAAATGAAATAAAGTTGGCGATGCATTGAGTAGGAGTTTATTGTTGAATGAGACAATCATAGACTGAATATTGCTAGATTTGATTGTATTGGCGAGGTGTATGAAGATGTAGATTTCAAAGATGCTCGGGCAACATGTAAGAGTCCAATTTAGACTGATAGAACTCCATGGTTGGAGTATTTCATACAATAAAAATTGTTGTTTACAAGAAAGAGATTTTGCACACTTCAAGGTTCGATGAGTAAAAATTTGATGATGGACAAGCATAGTGGGGTTTTGAGTGTACCTTTTAGAGAGGACAAAACATTAGCATAACTGAATAATAGATACTATTGGCCAAGGATGAGTGAAAATGTATAAAGGATGGTACAAGGTTGTCAGATATGTCAACACGCCAAAGGAGTGAAGCAAAATACCAGATTATACCAGCCACTTCCAATACCAGAGAAACCATGGGAATATATTAGCACAAATTTTGTTTTGGGGCTGCCACAAACACAAAGAGGTAATGATTCTATTTTTGTTGTAGTAGTGGACAAATTTTCAAAATTGGATCATTTTATACCATGCCAAAAGCGTAGTGATGCTTTCCATATAGCTACATTTTTTTTTCAAAGAGGTTGTTCGATTGCATGGCTTGTGAAAAAGTATTGTTTTAGATCGAGATACAATTTTTTTTGGTCATTTGTGGCATACTTTGTGGAAAAATATGGGAACACAATTGGGTTTTATAACAAGATACCATACTCAAACGGATGGTCAAATTGAAGTTGTTAATCAGAGGTTGGAAAATTAGTTAAGATGTTTGGTTGGGGATAAGCCAAATCAATGGGATTCGGTATTGGCACAAGAAAAGTTTTGATATAATAAATCAAAGTGTGGAAAAGACTTTGTTCGATGTTGTGTATGGGTACAACCCAAGGGGTGTTGATGAGTTGAGGGATAGTGCAGATTTGAGCATAAATAGTGTAGTAGCATAAGATTTTTCTAAGTACATCCATGATTGACATAAATAAGTGAACAAGAATTTGAAGAGTTCCATGAAATATAAAGAACATGTTGATAAGCATAGAAGAGTGCATGAATTTGAAGTTAGAGAGTTCGTAATGACATACCTGGAGAAGGAAATGTTTCCACAAGGAACCTACAATAATGATGCAGGGGCATTCTTGGGTGTTCGACAAATCTGCATGGTGGTGTATTGGATTGGTTCTATATTGCTCAAATGTAGCTTTAACTGACGATCTCAGTTATTGAAGGAGGCTTGGTCATTGAAGGAACTCGGTAAACTCTAGTGCTCGGTGGAACTTGTGCTCGACGATGCTTGTGGTGCTCAGTAGTTCTGGCTTACCAACTAGAGTTCTTGAAGTTTTGGTTGCCCGACTTGTTGTATTTAGTGTTGGTAGCTTTTGTTGCATTCTCCTAGGTAGATCTAGAGGCCGACATGGAGAATTAAATAATTGTAAGGCTATTTGAGAGCCGATTATTGTTGCATTTAACATTTGTTTGTAATAGAAGCCGACGTGGCTTAGGAGTTAATTGTTTCTTTCGGTCGACTTGTGGTTGAGGAAATGTATTTAAGAAGTGTTTGGGTAGTTGTTTTAGGGGCATTGAGACAATCAGTAGAAGTAGATTGACAAGGATAGCAATTTGGATAATGCGAGATCTTGAAGATCAGATTATTTTCTGATATGTTGTAGTAGTAGAGCTAGTGGTTTGCATGCTTGGAGACAAGGAGATTGCTTGGAGGCTTGCGAGCTCAAGTTTAGATCTTCCTTTGTGCTTCCACCAGTTGCCGAGGTGTTGCAAAGCTGGACTAGCTAGGAGTCTACAAAATTACTATTGTAATTGATTGTAATTGGCCCTAACTTGGAAGACCTTACAATCGAGCATGTTGAATGAAAATTTGATTTGAAGGTTATCTTGTTTTGTTATTCCGCATTGTTGGTGTTTGGCTTCAAGTTTGGACAATCCTTTATTGGATCCTTCGACCTTGACTACATCAAATAAGTTGAAATTGAAGGAGATTCACCCATGCAAGATTTTGCAGAAGTTATCGTCAAATTCATATGAGATTGAGGTTCCAATTGGGGTAGATATTTTTCCAATATTTAATGTTGCCAATTTATATAAGTTCCATAAAGGTGAATCAAGTAAACAACAAGGCATAAATTCAAATTTGCTAGGTGTATTAGAATGATAACATCAATTATCAGAGAAAGAGTTTGAGAGCATTGATTAAAAAATTAAAAAAGGGACATTGAGATGGGAGAATCAAGAATATTTGGTTTATTAGAAGAATCAAGCAATGAATGAAGTTCCTTGGGTCAATCCTTAATATTTGGCAAAGTTCAAAATTCAAGTTCTAGTCTTGCCAAAATGTTCATGTTTTGCTTGCTCATGAAACATTTTTCGTAACTATGGTTTTTGATTCTAGAGCATTCGAGTGGATAAGCTCTCTGGTTTAATTAGCTATATATATGTCTTTCATTTGATTTTGTCTTCATTTTTTGGTCTTTTATTTTAATTATAAGAAATTATTGTTACATTGTATATGTTCGATGATGGGAACAAATGAAATCATTTTATTTGCACGAAAGATAAAATATATTTGTATATACCTTGGATTCTTGTAATTGTTGCGTGTGGGAATGCAAAATGAATGAGTTCTCCTCCATTAATCCACGTGAAGGAAAATACACAATTTTCTATTATTTTGGGGAAATTGAAATAGTGAGAGGAGGTAGAGAGGTATGAGGAGAGATACAATAGTAGAGGAGGAAAAGTGAGGGAGTTGGATCATCATGTGGGTAGCAAGGAGAGCTAATGAAAAAAAAATGAATAGAGGTAACCTAAGATGACTAGGGGCATTAATGATGAAAAGATAAGTGAGTGAACATGAATAGATATGGAAGAGGATACAACCTAAATTTTGTGTTAGTTGTCTTGTAAACACTTGGGCTCAAATAATGATTACAGATCTTTAGGAAAAGGCACAGAGAAGGAAAGAAAATTAATAAACAATTATTTAAACTAGTGTTGTTCCTAGAATAACAGATAGAACATGAGGTTTGATCAAATTAAAATAGAGATCATAAATAAGCTCTGATAATATCAATAAAATTTAATTTTTGTCTATTGCATTTTATCAGCATTGGTATTTATGATGATATTTGGCTACAAATCATTGGGGCTAAAAAATCAATGAATTAATTTGCATTATTTCACATCCTATCTAATCCTACATCACATCATTCTTTTATAAGAACGATCTTACCATTATATTTTATATTCAATGAATCATTTCATGCATCCTTATTATGCAAGCTATTTTGTCTACTCTCCTTTGGAAGTTTTTTTTGGTATTGCAAGGATACTTGGGGTGTTGAGGAGTCACAAATAATCTTTTTCATGGTATAATAGATCTAATGTTGTAGATTTCTACCTAGATTTGAGGTTTTTCATATGGATTAAATAATTTTCTAGGTGTAGTTTAGGGTTTCAAGGACTTAAGGTTGAATGCACGACATAAAAGAAAGTCAGGTTTCTTCGAGCTAAAAGGGTTTCAAGTAGAGTTTAAGTTGTCAAATCTAGGAGGTGGCTAAATTTTTGGGGAAATCTGGACCAATTCTAGATAACCCTGTCGTTACATTCAAAAGTCTAAGAAACCTATAGATCAACTATCACATAATTACATTCCATTCGATGGTGAAAGGCTCTACCAAAACTTTTAGGGCTCCTACTGCGGCCTCAGCCGCCACCGCTATTTGTGCTTTTGGGCCTCCCGCTGTAGTGCACACCTTCAACGCAGATGCTGGAAGAAAGCCTCCTTCTGGCAGCATTTCATAGGTCATTAGGGCTCCTGTAGTGGCCTTCATTTTTGTCACTTCTTCTGCTACCATGCCTCCCATAGTAGAGCTTGCCATTGATGCTGCTGTTGGTAGCAAGCCCCCTTCCGGTGGCATTTCACTGGTTTCAAATGGGGGTGCAGAGGAAGCTCCTGTCCAGACCCTTCCTTCTGGTGGTGTTCGGGCATCGGGCCCCTTGTTGCAGGCTGGGGTTGTTGGTTCTATTCCTGGGAGCTCTTCTTAGCGCTTACCGGCCACCTCCCATCCTTCTCTGGTCTCTGGACATAGGGGTGTTGTTCCTCTCTGTGTCTCTAACCCTCTAATCCTCTCTTTGGATGATGGGGTTGTGAAATACATAGGAGTGTCCTTTGTCTTCTTAGGGCATGGTTTAATCTACAGATTCAAGGGCTTCTGGCCTAGACTCTTTGAGCTGCATGCTTGGATCAAGTGCTAGTGGGACCCAATCATCTGAGATTCTGTGCACATTTTCCCCCTGACAAGGGGTTTCTTCATAGCCAAGTTTGAGAATATTGCTGATAGGAACTTGATTCTCTGCGATAATTTCTTTAGCTGGGATGACAGGTTCATGCTCATGATGAAGCCCTGGCATCCTGACTTTGATGCCTCTTCTGAGACTTTCTCCAAGGTTCCTACCCAGGTAAGGCTTCCAAACCTTCCTCTACATTTTTGGGTAGACTCTCTGCTCGAGGCTGTGGGTAAAGCTTTGGGTGATTTTCTGATGATTGATGTGGAATTTGAAGACATTCTTCATTCCACTTATGCAGGATATTGGTTGATTTGGATTATTTCAAGGGTCTTCCGAAAAAGATTATGTTGAAGCATCCCAAAGGATTCTGGATCTAATCTTTGGATTATGAAGGACTCCCCTTCATATGTAGACGTTATTTTAAAATTGGTCACTTAGTGGATCAATGTGGATTGGAAAAGGTCAAAAAACCTACTTCTTGGTGGAAGGGGGCCTCCGCCCAACACTACTCTATTGTGAAAGACTCGGCTACCAGAAGCTTTTCTTAGGTCATTTCTTCTTCCCAGGAGACTACAAAGGCCTCTGTGCCTTCAGGGGCTGTGGCTGGCTCTCCCCTGGGTGCTGCTCCCATCCAGGGACTGCCTCACTATTCGGACTCTATTGACTAGGGTTCTGTTGGGAGTGAGACCTCTATTCCTCTTTCTGATTTAGCTCCACTGGATCACTCTAGTTTGGTTGCTAATGATGTCTCTCCTTTGGATTCTTCAGGCCCCATCCTGGGACTGTCTCGTGTCTCTCTGATTGCGGGTGATTCGGTTCTTGTTTCGCCTTCTTGGCAGGATATGGCTAAGAAAGCAGAAGATGGGTGGACATATGTGAAAGGAAAAAAGAAAAAACCTATCCTTTAGCCCTCATTTGATATGTCCCTTCGGTCCCAGAAGGGGAAGAAGTGACATTTCTTGGGGTTTTCTTCACGGACAACAGGACCTATGCGGGAAGAAATCATTTTTATTGTCTGTGAGAAGCTTCTAGGTTGGTTTTTTGTTTGGTCCAGGTTGAGGGAGCCTATTGCAAAACCCTCGATGTGGTCTTGATCTGCACCATCTCAGAGTTCTTTATTGAAAATCTTTTATTGACCATCTTGTAAAGGGTTTCGGGGCCCCTTCAAAACCTATTTTCCTCTAATAAAAAACTATCACATAATTACTATTAGATAGTTTTGCTTAGGAAGTATTGGAAGTTTTGGACAAAGTCAATATCTCTTGTCTGATCATACATATATGTACCTAGCCATATTGTATTGATCATATGACATCAACATAAAAAATTAATCCCACTCCCATTGATATAATATTCTCTTTGACATTGACATTTCCTGTACATTTTTTCTACTTATTTTTGGCGTACTTCCCATGTCACTAGTTTCTGTTAAATTGTATGCTTTGGTCAGTTGGTCAGTGCATAAATAATAGGTAGAAATATAGGTTATAAAATATTTTTTTCATACAAATGTTATTTCATTGTGGTCATTGGCTTGGTTGATTAAATATTTTGTTGATTACAACCACTTTTGGATCCATACGAAGCCGCTAAGGCCTTCAAAATTGACTTTAAACTCCCAAACAAAATTTTCTAAAATAAACTTCAATATCTTCAAATCTAGACATGATCTTGCAACAAAAAATTGTCAATATGCTTATTTAGCCATTCCGTAGCTTTGGGAAAAATTTGGATCAATATGTTCTCAAATATAAACCTACTATAAATAGTAACCTCATGTAAATGCAAGGTTGGCTATAGGTGCAAGGTAGATTTGGGAGTATTTTTTTTTCTAGTAGTTAAGATGTTGTTCTTTATCCAACTCTCGAGGTAGAGTTGGTCCAATTAGGGTGACATGCAACTATTTGGAGATGACTATATTTGTAGGATGAAATTTAGGTTGGGGTCTGTAACTAAATCAAAAGTTTATGAACTCTAGAATTTATTATTGTATCATCTTAAAATGGAAGCACTTCCATGTTAAGAGCATTTAGCCCTCTGAGTAAATAGTCTAGGGTCATGTCAAGAACTTTGAATGGGTCCCTGACTTAGATCTCACATTTTCCCTTGATTCTGCCCCCTTTTCCACTTTCTGTTTGCATTTTCCTAGTACTCTGGACTGAGATCCTAAGATCTGTGACCTCAAGGTCAAGGACGACCTTGAGGGTCAGGGTCAACCTCATCGTTGACCCCGGGTTCAAATTTCAAGGTCCTATGATTCCTGGATGTCGGGTTTCAGAAAGAATTGTTTTCTCACTTTCGGGTCGGTTGTTTTGGTCTCCGAAATGGTAAACTCTTAAATTGCATTTAATCTAGGTATATTTCTAGTGGTTAAGGTTAATTGGGATTTAATTCTCCAATGTCAGCCTCTCTAGGAGTTTGTGCCCTAGATCTCTATAAAAGGAAGCCTTCCTCTCTCATTTTTTCAATCAATTATTCATGAGCATCCACAATCTCTCAAGCAAGATCAAGAAAGCATTTCATCAAGCATTTTCAAGGAAGCCTTCAAGTCCTCTTCAAGCATCCAAGTTCTCCATTGAAGATCAAGGATTCAAGCATTCAAGCCTTTGAAGGGATTTGGTTCAAGCATTCAAGATTCATCATTCAAAACCCTAGATCTAGCCATCATGATGGTGTGATCTTCCTTCAAGATCCTTTGTTCATCTTCAAGATTCATTCATTCTTCCCTCAAGGTGGATTCCAAGCATACAATTATGGAGGTTTTGATTTACATTTGTTAATGTTATGTTCAAGCTTTCATATCAACATATTTGTTTACATTTGAAATACAATTGCATATCTATTGAATTTCATAGCTTCATTGTTAGATCTACTCCTACTACTTGCTAGCATTTCTTTATTTCAATTCCATTATTAAGGTTGATTCCAAATCGGGGTTTGACCAAGGCAAACCCCTCATCCAAACAAAAAAACCATTTTTCTTGTAGGTACAGGTACAAGACATCGAATTAAAGTTCAGATCTGGATACCCTTTTTGGTGAACTTTCAGGGTCCATGAACAAAATTTCTGTTGGAGCTATTTTGGGTCAAGGACGACCTTCAATAGGGGGTAGGACATTGCCCCGAGGTAAGACCTTGCCCCGCTATCTGGGTCAAGGATGACCTCCCTCAGAAAAGAAAAAGATTTCTAGGTTTTGTAGATCTCGCAGTTTCAATTTACGATTGCGAAAATCAACAATTTCTGAGACTGTTTGACAGGGTTTTCAACAGGTTCTTTTCAGAGGTAAGTACCTTGATTTTTTCATTTAAACACTAGCATTTCCAGATTTACATTCCATCCTCTTATAATTCAAATGTATGTTTAAAATATTAGTTTTGAGGTCTCTTTTATGTGCAAACCATTGTTCTAGGACCCCACCGCATATTTTATACTATTCATTTTGGTGAACCCAACAAGCTTACCCCCTCTCTTTTGTGGAATTAGATGCCCTATTGTGTTTGTGGTGTTAGATTTCTCTTCATCTTGTGTGTTCACCTTTATCCTATTCATTTTGGTTAACCCACGATAGACAACTCTTTCTTTTGTGGTGTTAGATCTTACATGCATATAAATTTCTTATCTTTGGTGGAATTAGATACCCTATTGTGTTTGATTTTCATTTGAATGCATTTGGATATATCTAGATCTATTTTGTATGCTTTTATTTATTTGTTATCACGTTGCACAAGTTGTTTCAAATTTTTTTCAAATTTGTTTGGGATTACACAACATCCTCCTCTTACCTTACCATTGCATGGCGTTACACCTAGAAAGACTTCATTTAGTACATGTGATAAAGTTATATTAGAGCAAGAAGATGACCTAAATCTATATCTTCGTCATATTTCTTTGTATGGAGATGAGTTAAGGATTGATGCTAATTCTTTTCCTAATATATGTCCTTTCTATGAGCCTATTTTAGAATATAATTTACCTTCTGCCCCCTCTAGGGATCAAGATTTAGTGACTTATGGCGATCCTACAATGTCCTTTATTGGTAGGGATGATAATCCTCCTATTTGGGATGAACCATTGGATTTTGATTTTGATTACTCTCTTCCTCACGAAACCATTGTGGATGATGCCTTGGATAAAGACATTGATTTATCCCCTCCTCATGAAGAAGCTTTGATACAAGAGGGCGATTTATTCATACTTGATGATGACTCTTTTTCCAAAATACACTCCCCTTATGCAGACATTTTAGCAAAAGAAGATGACATTATAGATGCTTTACCTCCATTTCGGATTCCTTCTAGTGATGAGGCATTAGCAGAGAATGATATGAATTCCTTTAATGCTCTCCCTCTTAGTGATGATCTTATGGAGAATCAAGCTCCTATCTCATCTCCTCCTAGGATGTTTTCTTGTGAATCTATTTGTAGTGTTGAGACAACTAACATGGTATGTTTGAAACCCTTGTTGACTGTCAAAGGTTGCCCTTACATTACTATTAAAGGTAAGCCTATGGAGTCTTTAGAGTCTTTTAATGACCAAGATTCGATAACTCACACATATCATACAAGGAATAATCCTCAACCTAATTCGGTGGTTTCTACTTCTTTACCACCTTTTCAACCTATTCTTCCTCCTCCACCCTGTCTTCCTAGCAAGGAGTATGATTTGATAAACCAATTGCAAAATACTCTTGCCAAGATTTCTTTATGGGAGCTTCTTCAAACTTCACCTACCTACTATGAAGCCTTGCAAAAAGCTCTAGCAACTCTTCCTACTCCACCTCCTAATCAAGAGAACATCAATAACTTCTTACAATGCATGCATGCTACCTTGGGTCCTCCTGACATTGTATTTACTCAAAAGGATTTACCCGCTAAAGAAGTTCAAAATCAATATGATGCTCTTATGGTTGCTGTTTCTATCAATACAAGTATCATTTGTAGGACCTTGATTGATAATGGATCTAGGCTTAATGTTTGTAGCATGGACATGCTCAAAGCAATTAAAGCTGATCTTTCAACTATTCAACCGGACAATGTTCCTATACGTGGCTTTAATAACATTGCTAAGAACACTTTAGGAATCATTACCTTACCTATCACAATAGGACCAGTCATCCTGAATACTCCTCTTCATGTTATGCATGGACCTCTCAATTATAACCTTCTTTTGGGTAGACCTTGGTTGCATGAGATGCATGCCGTTCCTTCCACCCTTTAGCATAAAGTCAAGTTTATACATAACAATGAGATGTATACGCTTCATGCGGATGATGCGCCTAATCCTTGTTTGAATATTCAAACCCACACTACTCCTACTCCTAATACTAATCCTTCTTCCTCTAATGCTCTTCCTGGCGATGATTGGGGAACCTTGGATTTTACTCTTACATTTATTGGAGAGTATAAGGTTAATGATCTTGATTTTATGAAGCAACAAAGAGAATTTAAATGAGTTTTTACTTCTACTTCTAATACCCTTCGTAATAATTTTGTCGCTACTTCTACCTACAATGAATTTGTCAAACCTACTAAGGATGATATTGTGACTACTGAAGTTCCATTGACTCCTTCTGATATGGCATCTTGTTATGGTCCTGGTTATCATTTCCTAGTTAAACAAGGATTTAATGGTCAAGCATGTGGTAAGCATAAACAAGGAATTCAAATGCCCTTATAGAGTGGGGGGCAAGAGAATTCGTATGGATTGGGATTTAATCCTCAACAATAGATCAATGTTAACAACATCTCAAATAACACTTCAAGACATGATGAACCTATGAAGGAATTTGACCAAGAAGTTCTTTTGCCTAAACTCCTTCATGCTAAGATGATTACTAGACCTAAACGCAAAAAGAAACATAGTCCACACTTGAAGACTCTTCCTTTTTGTTTACATCATAGATTTCATGATCACTCTACTAATGAATGTCATGCTTTACATTATAAGATTAGGCAACTCATTGATAGTAAGGTTATTTATATGTCATATGGCAATGAGTTGTATTTCAATCCTATTTTCTCTAAATAACATTTATGTTCCTATTATGGAGCTCCACATTATGTAAACAATGTTAGCCTAATCCTTGGGGGCTCTTTGTCTTGCATAGTGTTGTGAGCGATATAGTAGGTCCCCTTCCATCTTTGTTCCTATGCTTGAGGGGCAAGGATGTCATCTCCTTCTTTTTTGTCTTTCCAGGATTCACCTCCTTCCTTGGTTAAGCAATATCTATCTATTATGTGATAACCAATCATACATAAAAATTTTGGTTTGCATTGAGGATCTCTGTCCTTGATCACAACCTATTTCATTGTTTGACATTGGGTTTCCATGGTTGATATATTTCTCACCTTGGAAGCTGAACAATGTGTTATCCCTCACAAGGGTTACTTTTTCACTTCTTGCATGATATCTCTTTGCATTCATCCCTTCCTTGGCCTCATAGGAGTTGTGACCTTCTTGGCTTGGACTGGGTGTTGTCTATGGATATTGTCTTGATGCTGAAGAGGGCTTTATCCTTGTTCTTTTCTTTCCTTAACATGTCAAAATAGTATTTTTTACCATATTAAGGAGGGGGGCATACATACGGCCTTCCTTGTTCTATATTATGCATTTTTGTTCTAACATTTTGTTTTGCAACATGCTAAATCTCGGAAGGTAACACACATAAGTTACTAAATCCTGAAGAGACACACATTTTCCAATTTCCAATATGCTAAATCTTGGAAGGTAACGCACATAAGTTGCTAAATCCTGAAGAGACACGCATTTCCAATATGCTAAATCTTTCAAAGGTAACACACATAAGTTGCTAAATCCTAAGGAGACATGCATTTCATATTCATAGTGATACAATAAGGTGGATCTATGGGTATTCCAGAAGCCGTCTAAAGACACATTACAATTGCAAGCACAATGTATGGGTGAACTATCAGGTTTGGCCACCTGTTTGGCTCTCCCTCCAAGGTGATTCACGGTAAGATGGGCATCTTACTGGGCGAGGTAATCACTTTCTCCTTTCTCTCTTTTCACTTTAATGCTAGTAGGACTGGATCATGAAGCTATGTTATCTATAGTATTGCTCTTGTCTTTCTTATGTAATCATTTATGCTTTTATGATAGCTTTCCAAATATGATATTAGTATAGGAAATATTTCTTAGCAAGGTTTCCTCTACTAGTTGATTTGGGTTTGTTTTAGTACTAACCCCTTTTCTTTTAGTTTTCTCTTTTTGCACCCTCGTGCATGTATGTGTTGAGTTAGAATCCTTAGCCTGGGGGCTTGTGTCTATTAGCTTGTGGTGACTAATCAGGAAAGTACTATCCAGGAAAGTACTGTACACTTTTCCTCCCGACTACTTTTTTCGGTTATTTGGGCCGACTACTTATAACTCATTCTAACCCTAAAGCGGCAAAAAATATTGTATAATATGGCTTAGGGTTAGGGATTTTTATGATGTATGATTTTAGTACTTGCGGTAGAATTGGGCTGTAAGGGATTACGGATTGTAATCAAGTTGTAATCACTGGATAATAATAATATTGGATTCACTGTTGGTGGACGTAGCCCAGGGATTGGGTGAACCACGTTAAATCTGTGTGTCTTGTGTTCTATTCTGTGTGGTTTATTATTTTCTGATATTAGTTATATTTGCACATAATTGTTATTTCTGCCTTGTTAATCCTAACAAGTGGTATCAGAACGAGGTTATTTCATTCGTTCTTTCATCTATTCTCTGAAGCAGGTCTCATGAGTTAGTGGGAGAGTCTCTTGGTTAAGTGGGAGAAATGGCAGACGAGGGTAGGCTGAAGGTTGATAAGTTTAATGGGCAGAACTTCCAGTTATGGAAGATGCAAATGGAGGATTATCTCTATCAGAAGGATCTATGGCGGCCATTAGAGGGAGTAGCCAAGAAAGAGCAATCAATGTCTCAGGACGATTGGGATATTTTGGATAGGAAGGCACTGGGGAGTATCCGTCTATGCCTGGCACAATCGGTGGCATTCAATATTACTGAAGCAAAGACAGCTAAAGATCTGATGGAAACCCTAGCGAAGTTGTATGAAAAGCCTTCAGCTTCAAACAAGGTATTTCTTATGAAGCATTTATTTAATATGAAAATGGTAGAAGGTGGGTCAGTTACTGATAATTTGAATGAGTTTAATACAGTTACAAGTCAATTAACCTCAGTTAAAATTACTTTTGATGAAGAGGTTAGGGCTCTCTTGATTTTGTGTTCTTTGCCAGAAAGTTGGAATGGCTTGGTAATGGCTGTTAGTAATTCTGTTTCTGGTTCTAATACCCTAAAGTATGATGATGTTATTGGTGTTATATTGAGTGAAGAAATTTGTAGGAAAAGCTCAAGGGCATCCACATCGGGTAGTGTACTGAACGCAGAAAGCAGAGGTAGAACAAGAGATAGAGGAAACAACTCTGGAAATCATGGGAAATCAAGAGGAAAATCAAAGGGAAAGAGGTCTGAATCTAAAGGGCCAAATGATTGCTGGTACTGTGGAAAACTAGGTCATAAGAAGAAAGATTGTTGGTCTTGGAAGAAAGATCAAGGAGACAAAAATGATGGAAACAAGGAGGCAAATGTGGTAAGTAACAAATCCGAAGAGGATGCTTTGCTCTTGTCCTTAGAAAGTATTGATGATTCATGGGTTATAGATTTTGGGGCTTCATTTCATGCTACACCCCATAGAGGTTACTTTCTTGATTATGTCCAAGGGGATTTTGGGCTAGTTTATTTGGGAGATAATGAACCCTGTCAGATTGTTGGAAAGGGAAAAATTAAGATTAAGTTGCAGAATGGGAATCATTGGCTACTACAATAGGTAAGACATGTTCCAAGGCTGAGTATGAATTTAATTTCAGCAGGACAACTGGGTGATGAGGGTTGTACAGTTACTTTCAATGATAAAAATTGGAAGGTTTCAAAAGGTTCCTTAGTAGTAGCAAAAGGTGTGAAAGTAGGCACCTTATATCTTTGTACAGGTCATACTGCTCCTTCTACTTTAATTGTTTCAGAAGATAATGAATGTTCAGGAATAGTGGCTGCAGTTGAGCAGGAAGAACATCAAACCATTGCTGTAGATTCTGACACAGCACTGTGGCACAACAGACTCGGGCACATGAGTGAAAAAGGTATGAAATTACTTCATTCAAAGAAAGTTTTACCTGGTCTGAAATGTGTCAATATGGATTTCTGTGAAAGTTGTGTTTATGGAAAATAAAAGAGAGTTAGTTTTGTGAAGAGTGGGAAGGAAAAGAAAAATGAGAGATTAGAGCTTGTGCATACAGATGTATGGGGACCAGCTCAGGTATCTTCCCTTGGTGGCTCTCTGTATTATGTTACATTTATAGATGATGCAACAAGAAAAGTATGGATTTATTTCCTTAGACAGAAATATGATGTATTTCAAACTTTTAAGAAATGGAAATGCTTGGTTGAGAATGAGACTGGTAAAAAGTTAAAATGTCTCAGATCTGATAATGGTGGTGAGTATTGCAGCACAGAATTTGAAGAATATCGTTCCTCTAATGGTATTCGTAGGCAGAAAACTGTACCAAGGACTCCACAAGAAAATGGAGTGGCTGAACACATGAATAGGACAATAATGGAGCATGCAAGGAGTATGAGGTTGCATGCTAGGCTGCCCAAAAATATGTGGGCAGAGGCTGTGAACACTGCTGTTTATTTAATCAATAGAGGCCCCTCTACTCCTTTGGACTGTGGTATTCTAGAGGAAGCATGGAGTGGTAAGAAGGTGAGTTATTCTTTTCTCAAAACCTTTGGTTGTGAAGCTTTTGCACTTATAGATTCTGAAAATAGAACCAAGCTGGAAGCTAAGTCAAAGAAATGTGTATTTGTTGGGTATGGCATTGATGAATTTGGTTATAGGCTTTGGGATTTTGAAAATCATAAAATTGTAAGAAGCAGGGATGTCATATTCAATGAGAAAGTATTGTACAAAGATCTGTTGCTACAGCATTAGAAGAAAGAAAATGACTATGTAGTACTGGATGATACTTCACAAGTTCATGTTCCAGTAGTTCCTTATGCTCCGCAACAACAGCAACAACAAATACCACACACCCCAGTGAATGTTAGACGGTCAACAAGGCTAAGTAGACCTCCAGAAAGATTTTCTCCATCTTTGTATTCTATTTTGTTAACAGATGCTGGTGAACCTGAATGTTATAATGAAGCTGTGCAGGTGGATACAAAGCTTCAGTGGGAGTCTGCAATGACAGATGAAATGGACTCTTTGCTGAAAAATCAAACATGGGATTTATGTAAGTTACCTGCAGGTAAAAGGGCTTTACAGAATAAATGGGTTTACAGGATAAAAGAAGAGGATGGAGGTAAGAAAAGATTTAAAGCCAGATTAGTCGTAAAAGGATTTGCACAGAAACATGGTATTGATTTTGATGAGATATTTTCTCTAGTTGTTAAAATGACTTCTATTCGTACTGTTTTAAGTATTGTGGCTACTGAAGATTTGCATTTAGAGCAGCTTGATGTTAAAATAACTTTTCTTCATGGTGATTTGGATGAAAAAATCTATATGGTTCAGCCACAAGGATTTGAGGTCAAGGGTAAGGAGAATTTGGTGTGTAGATTGCAGAAAAGTTTATATGGCTTGAAGCAAGCACCTCAGCAATGGTATATTAAATTTGACACTTTTATGAATGAGCATGGATATAGTCAATGTCATTCTGACCATTGTGTTTATTTTAAGAGGTTGGATGATGACAGCTACATTATTTTATGTTTATATGTTGATGATATGCTTGTAGCTAGGTCTAACATGGATCACATTAAGGGGTTGAAACAACAGTTAGCAAAATCTTTTGCTATGAAGGATTTGGGGGCAGCAAAACAAATCCTTGGTATGAAAATTTGTAGAGATAGGAAAAATAGGAAATTGTCTCTATCTCAGGCTGATTATATTGAGAAGGTGTTGCAACGTTTCTCTATGGAAAATGCCAAAGCTGTTAGCACACCTTTGCCTGGTCATTTGAAATTGACTAAGGATATGTGTCCCAAGACACCAGAAGAAGAGACTAAAATGTCTAAGGTACCTTATGCTTCAGCTGTAGGGAGCTTAATGTATGCTATGGTATGTACTAGGCCAGATATTGCACACGCAGTGGGAGTCGTTAGCCGATATATGAGTAACCCTAGTATTGAGCATTGGAATGCAGTCAAATGGATTCTCCGCTATTTGAGAGGCACATCCAGTAAGTGTTTACACTTTGGGGGCTCTACTACTACTGTACAAGGCTATGTTGACTCAGATTTGGCAGGAGATATAGATAGCAGGAGGAGTACTACAGGTTATATATTTACTGTTGGTGGGACAGCAGTGAGTTGGATTTCTCGACTACAAAAGGTGGTTGCTTTATCCACTATAGAGGCAGAGTATGTTGCTGCTACAGAGGCAGCCAAGGAGATGATATGGCTTCAATTCTTCATGGAAGAATTGAGACATCCATAGAAGGATAATTTTCTACATACAGATAGCCAAAGTGCCATTCATCTTGCAAAGAATTCTTCTTTGCACTCAAAGACAAAACACATACAGTTGCGGTACCATTTCATTCGATCAATTTTGGATGATGGGAAGTTAAGGCTGGAAAAGATTCATACTGATGATAATCCAGCAGATATGTTTACAAAGGTAGTAACAAGGGAGAAGTTGAACTCATGTTCAGCTTCAGTTGGTCTTCTAGACTGAACAAAATAAAGGAACAGCTGAGTCCAAGGTGGTTCAATCCAGTGGGAGCCTCATATGGGTAGCGGTATTGCTACAAGATCAGTCTCCAAGTGGGAGGTTTTTTAGTATAGTGTGGATACTGATCAGTCACCAAGTGGGAGATTGTTAGCTTGTGGTGACTAATCAGGAAAGTACTATCTAGGAAAGTACTGTACACTTTTTTGCGGCCGACTACTTTTTTCAGTTATTTGGGCCGACTACTTATAACTCATTCTAACCCTAAAGAGGCAAAAAATATTGTATAATATGGCTTAGGGTTAGGGATTTTTATGATGTATGATTTTAGTACTTGCTATAGAATTGGGCTGTAAGGGATTATAGATTGTAATGAAGTTGTAATCACTGGATAATAATAATATTGGATTCACTGTTGGTGGACGTAGCCCAGGGATTGGGTGAACCACGTTAAATCTGTGTGTCTTGTGTTCTATTCTGTGTGGTTTATTATTTTCTGATATTAGTTATATTTGCACATAATTGTTATTTCTGCCTTGTTAATCCTAACAGTGTCCTTAGCTAAGTGTTATTTTATCTCATTGTGAATCCACTTAGATCTCTTCTTTTCTTCTCCTTTAGCAAGAGTTTGCATCGAGTCCATACTCTTGCTAAAGTGGGGGCTTAAAGTATCATCTTAAAATGAAAGAACTTCCATGTTAAGAGCATTTGGCCCTTCGAGTAAGTAGTTTGGGGTCATCTCAAGCACCTTGAATGGGTCTCAGGCTTAGATCTGGTATTTTCCCCTGATTCTGCCCCCTTTTCCACTTTATGTTTGCATTTTCCTAGCACTTTGGACTGAGATCCTGAGATCTGTGACCTTAAGGTCAAGGATGACCTTGAGGGTCAAGGATGACCTCAT
This sequence comes from Chamaecyparis obtusa, assembly GCA_027943335.1. NCBI lineage: Eukaryota > Viridiplantae > Streptophyta > Pinopsida > Cupressales > Cupressaceae > Chamaecyparis > Chamaecyparis obtusa. Next base: position 73,200 of record BSBK01003241.1, on the reverse strand, counting down.
CCTTGACCTTGGGTTTAAATTTCAAGGTCTCATGATTCTTGGATGTTGGGTTTCAGAAAGAATTATTTTTCCACTTTCAGGTCGACTGTTTTGGTCTCCAAAATGGTAAACTCTTAAATTGCATTTAATCTAGGTACATTTTTAGGGGTTAAGGTTAATTGAGATTTAATTCTCCAATGTCGGCCTCTCTTGGAGTTTGTGCCCTAGATCTCTATAAAGGAAGCCTTCCTCTCTCATTTTTTCAATCAATTATTCACGAGCATCCACAATCTCTCAAGCAAGATCAAGAAAGCATTTCATCAAGTATTTTTAAGGAAGCATTCAAGTCCTCTTCAAGCATCCAAGTTCTCCATTGAAGATCAAGGATTCAAGCATTCAAGCCTTTGAAGGGATTTGGTTCAAGCATTCAAGATTCATCATTCAAAACCCTAATTCTAGCCATCATGATGGTGTGATATTCCTTCAAGATCCTTTGTTCATCTTCAAGATTCATTGATTCTTCCCTCAAGGTGGATTCCAAGCTTACAATCATGGAGGTTTTGATTTACATTTGTTAATGTTATGTTCAAGCTTTCATATCAACATATTTGTTTACATTTGAAATACAATTGCATATCTATTGAATTTCATAGCTTCATTGTTAGTTCTACTCCTACTACTTGCTAGCATTTCTCTATTTCAATTCCATTATTAAGGTTGATTCCAAACAAGGGTTTGACCAAGGTAAACCCCTCATCCAAACAACAAAACTATTTTTATCGCTGGTACAGGTACAGGACTACGAATTAAAGTTTAGATTTGGATACCCTTTTTGGCGAACTTTCAAGATTCATGAACATAATATCCATCGGAGCTGTTTTGGGTCAAGGACAACCTTCAATAGGGGGTAGGACATTGCCCTGGGGTAAGACCTTGCCCCACTATCTGGTTCAAGGATGACCTCCCTCAGAAAAGAGAAAAGATTTCTGGGTTTTGTAGATCTCGCAGTTTCGATTTGGGTTCATGAAAATGGATAGTTTCTGAGACTATTTGATAGGGTTTTCAACAGGTTCTTTCCGGAGGTAAGTACCTTGATTTCTTGATTTCAAAACTAGCATTTCTAAATTTGGATTCCATCCTCTTACAATTCAAATGTATGTTTAAAATATTGGTTTTAGGGTCCCTTTTATGTGCAAACCATTGTTCTAGGACCCCACCGCATATTTTATCCTATTCAATTATGTCTACAACTATTTTACTCATTGAAAATTCAAACAAAATTTTAATAGTTTCTCATTGTAAAAGTAAAATCACATACACAAAAAATGCTAATCTACTTGCACAAACTCATTCCCTATTCTCTATCTTCACCTTCCATACATACATTCTTCACCTTCCACACACACACACACACACACACACACACACACACACATATAATTTTAAAATAATTTTCAAGATAGAGAAAAATTAATTAATTAAATATTATTTAGGTGGTTCCAAGAAGTCAAGTCCCACTTTTGGGCAAAAAGTGGAAGTTTTTTCCTTGTTTTTAAAATTTTGTGTCAATTGATGTCAAAATTTGAGGCAGTTAAAGATTGAATCTTAATAAACTTCATTTATAGTAAATGTAGTGCTTAGAGTCTACTTTTCAAATATGTAATTTATTTCAATGCCTACAATGGTAGAAATTGCTTTTTAGTAGGCATGTTTAAAAACTAATTTTTCAAAATGCCTCTTTTAGGATCATACCATACATGTGTACGACCACCATATTTTGACCTAAATATATGACTTTTTGTGAATCCTTCTGGGAAATATACCTAAGACACCAAATAATGATGAGCATATTTTTGTGTTTTTAAAATTAATTTTTAATTGACTATAAAGTACATTTTTGAAACCTTTGGTGTACGACCACCATAAATTGATAAAAAATTAATATTTTTAAAAAAAATCTTCAAGAGAATTGTAAGTAGATTGATGTCATATAATTTATTTTTCCAAAAATTCTAAAAAAAAATTGTTTTAGTGAACCTCACTATTTCACGTTTAGGTAACACTTTTGATTACTAAATAATGCAAAAATAGTAAAAATAATCATATCAATATGAAATTTGCATTTCTGAAATCAAGACAGTGATAACTCTAATGCATTTTCATTTTGTCAAAAAATATGATCATGAAGGCCCTCAAAAAATTACAGCAAGACATAAATCTGACATTCCAGTGCCTTAGCCATTATTTTGGAGGTCCAAGCATAGGCTTGGTTCTACCAAGCCTAGAACCAAGCCTATCCCAAACTAAAAAATGAGGTGAGGTACATTTCCCACTCCATGTTTTATGAAATTGGTTCTCATTATTTAAAATTCAAGAAGTAGGTGACCTTTCAATTTGTACCGTTGAGCATGAAATAGGCGCCCATTTTTAAGAAATGTGCACCCGTTTCATTTAAATAATAGGAACTCGTTTCTAAAAGATCCGTTGGGAAAAAAAAAAAGTCCACAAGGGCATATCTCAATGATTGAATGGTTATTCTATCATTGTTCGACTATTTTGATCTGTAGAAAGAGTGATTTCATTAAAAAAATCCCTTTTCTTGTCTTGTTATAGATTTGACATGAGGAGAAGCATTTGAATTCAAAGTTTGGTGCAAACATGGGATCAATGAAACATAGAAAGATGTAAAGGAAGTTTTTGAAAGTTGAGGAGGTTGCAACAAATAGGGAGGAGGCAAAACATCAATGAGAAAGAAGAACAAGAATCAGAGAATTGAATAACGTTGGAGCTTCAAGTTCAACAAACATTTTAGAAGAGGACATTAAGGACACCATAATAGATGCAGAGTTGAAGAAGAAAATACAATAGGAGCAAATTCAAGTGCATCTTCTAATCCAGTATTCGATACATGTATGTCTTCACAACCCCTTGTTTATTCTCATGAAGCAATTGGTGATTTTGTAGAAGTAGGCTACTCTTTAAATGATTTAGATTTTTTTTATGAAAACAAAGTAACAAATGTTGCACATCAAACCCCAATTGAAACTCAAACCCCAAATGAAAGTCAAACCTCAATTGAGAATGAAATTCAAACCCCAATTTAAATTAAAAATAAAATGACAATTGAAATCAATAATGCGAATGTAGACATGGAAGCACCAATTCAAAAAGAAACATGTTTGAATGATAATGAAATGAATGAACATTTTCAAATTAAAGTGATGTGCTAGACAATCTTCGTGGCTTGGTTTCATGGAGACAAATTAGGACACACACGAGTAGATTGTTTAGACAATATTTTTATAATAATAAATTTGTGTTTCAATGTCAACTAATGTTACAACTAATTAAAATGACTAAAATGTGAAAAGTGATGAAGAGGTTAGGCATTTACGTCAAACCCAAGAAGAAGGATGAGTCTTTAAAACAAGTTGTATGGATTGTTGATAGAGCTTTTGATACAATCAGAAAGAAAAGTCGTTCTAAAGATAGGAATATGTCACGTCGAGAAATAACAAAATATTTAGTAAACAAAACAACTTCTAATAAAAGAATGATGACTAACATAAGTGGATATTTGAGTATTCATCGTAAAAATTTGACAAGGGTTGTAAAGAGAAGAGTTAACTTTGAAAGTGATTCGACAAACAATTTGTGGACTTTTGGTGGCAGACTCCCAAGGTCTGTTATGAAACTTTCTGGTGAAGTGAAAACTTTGATTGAATTTTTTTGGCTCGATAATACATGTGTAAACCTTGGTATGTAAGGATTAACAAGGAAAGAGTCATACGTTGTTGCAAAACTCATGTTCAATTTCATTACCATTATGTGTATTTCAATGTATACATGCTACCATGCATACTAATGAAATATTGCAAGAATGTGGTATAAATACACCACCTCAAACTATAAAGGAGTTTATATTAGGTTTGTTTTGTAACCCACCTAATGAGAAATATTTTATTTTCAATGCATGTGTTTCTGGTGTATGTGATATATGTGGCAATCTTGCATTGTCAGACGAATGTTTGCATGAAAATCTTCAATTGATTTTGGACAACAATTAGTTGATGTAAAAAGATTTAAAACTATTGAGTATCCATTGAAGGATGAAAAAGTTGGAAGACGGTGTGATTTAATTGCTAAAAAAGTTAGCGTTCATGTATTTATGAATGAATTTAAGAGTAAGATTGTACCTAAATATGTGAAACACTCTCAAAATGCTAGATCTCTTGATGGACAGTTTCACATATGAAAGAATACATTTCTAGTCGGTAGTATACTTTTGATTGTTGACTTTATAGAGAACTACATGCTTGCACCACAAGATGAGGTCCAAGCACAATATTATAATTTATTGTAAGTAGAAATTTTTATTTGTATTGTCTATAGGCATGCACCTAATAATACAGAAGAGGATCAATTTTTTTTGAGAGTACCATTTCTATATGAGTGATGATAAATTACACTCATCAAAGTTTGTCTAGTATTGCTTCAAGACCTTTTATGAGAATCTAAGGGAGAGAAATTCAGATGACATAATATCTAATATGGTCAGATAATTGCAAAGGGAAATTCGAGAATGCTAGAATGTTTTATTGGTTGATTAGGACACATAATCAAAGTGATATCCAACATATGTGGAGTTTTTTTGAGGCTAGATACGGGAAAGGAGAACATGATGGTGCTATTGCATGTGTTAAGAGATCCCTTTCCAGAAAGCAACTCAAATTTGAGGAAAAATCCAAATGTAAAAATGCACATACAATTGTGGAATTGTGTAATACAAATTTATCTATAGGATCAAGTCAAAACTCTATAATCAGACGTTTCTTGTAGCTAGTTGAAGAGAATAATATCCTTTCAAGATATGATTGTGATACAATTAGTGGGTCAACTAAATGCCATTCATTTAAGAGTTCTACTTCTAACACTTGGACTATATGGACTACACAACTTGCATATTTTTGTCAATTTTGTGTTGCAGGTGAATGGGAAGAATACGAGAATATGGAATGAGTTGAAGAATGACAACAAAAATTGTTAACACCCAGTGAGACGCAAGTTCAAGATAATACAATAAATGAAGACCTAGATCATGCATTTGCATTAGAAGATTTTGATCGTGTTTTAGACCTCATACAACCTGTTAATTTAATTCAATTTCTTGTAAAAATTTAAATTATAGTATTTATGTATGTCATATAATTTATGATTGTATTTGATTAAAAATATTAACAAGTTTTATTTGTACATGTACTTAATTTTATTTTGCAGGACATGTGTATGTTGTTGTTGCAACTGAGAATAATGATAAGCAAATTGAGTATTGACTAGCTAGATGTGTAGAACCTATGAAAAAGTTGACATGTCATCAAGTAGATGATTATAGTTTTTGACATCCAATTGGGTCTATTGTGGTAGTTGGTAAATGGCTACCCAAATGCCTAACAAGAAGGAATGGTTTACCAACTTTTGAAGACTACAAATCAGAAAAGAAGATTATACACTTTCTCATTTGGTGGTGGCAACAAATATCAAATTAGAAAGATACAAAGGGATACTTGCTAATAAAATATTATGGACACTTTCAATGGAAGAACTTGAGGCAATCGTAAACACATTGTAAAAGAGAGAGGATGCAAATGGTACATTAGGTTGAACCAAATTTACACATGTAAGTTTTTGTTAATTGTGTTCTTTTTTATACGCAGTTCTATATGTATCTGTCTTCTTTCTTCTTATATGTAGCTAATTAATTTGGTGTTCAGGTGTCAAGTACAACTTGACAACATGGATGACACCCAACTTGTGCATTTTACAACTTTTGGCTAGTCAAAGTTATAATACTAGGTGAGTGTAATTCTTTTATTTAAGTTTTTGGTCCTAGAATTCAATATGATTTTGATAAATTTTTGTCTTAGTCCCTTTAACATATATATTGTTGTTAAATACATAGGAAAAATTAAATTTTGGTATTGAGATGTCAAGTACAACTTGACGACATGGATGATATCTACAACTTGTGCATTTTACATATTTTTGCTATTCAAAGTTGTAATTTACTTGGTGAGTACATTAGACTGGATAAAATACTTATAACTTTCTGTAGCGTAAATTGAACTTTAATTTTAAATATATGTTTTTACTAACATTTGAACATTCATTTTTATGATGCAAGATCCTTAGAAGAAAAAACATGCATCAACTATTTATGGAACAACACACAAGTGTATTCGTCCAATTTTGGTTTCATAAACAACACGAGTTCACTTTTATTCATTTAATTTTGTTTTAAATATAAGCTCTGTTGGTTACTGAAAAGGAGTTTATACTCAAAGAGACACCAATATGCCTATGATGGATATTAAGGATTGGTTAGTTCCAAATGTGGGCAATCTATAGGCAACTGGACCAACTATAGGGATGTATATTCCCTCTTCTGCTTCTGGTTTTGCGAAACCAAGGTGGGTACACCTGATCCAATAGTATTAACTCTAACTGATAGTTCTAACTCTGCCCATTATTTCTTTATTGGATCTTTCAACAGATAAAAACAATGAGAGAATGCTAAACAAGAACCTATTGTTCATTGATCCTCCATCACTGGGTAGGATAATAAGTAAATGTAAAATGAAGGGTAAATACTGGTAATGATTTAATGATTTCTTGCAGAATGTAAACAACCATGCCAAACATGTAACAGTACAGGGGATACTAACTCATGATTAGTGCCTTATCCATTGGGCATCATACCTAAAGCATACATGAAATACAAGAACAACTACTAGATTCATTTGAGAAACCAAGCCATAAACATAGTCAAACATCTCTTACACTGCTTATAGATATCCTTCCTGATTGAACCAAATAAATCTATGCTTAACTCAGAGGCTTTTAACCTGATCCTAGATTAGGGCTGAGAGACAAAACACATACACCAGTAACCTAATGCAATGAGTTAGAAAACTCAGAATTCATCAAGAACAACTGAAGGAGAGATCCAAGAATGAAAAACTATATTAAGTATGTGGGTTCAAATCCCTATATTACAAACTGATTCAGTAATACCATAGACAATATACAAAAGATACAAAAGTTTTCTTTCTAGTACTGATACCAATAGCAAAAATGTGACAACCTGGACTGAGGATACACACTTGGCCTTTCAGCTTCCTATATCAAGAATTTCTAGCCAGCCATTCAAAAATGATTACAAAATTCCCTTTATAGAAACAGGGATACAACAAAATATCAATTAGGGCACTTTTAGGGAAACATTATCAACCCTAAAACCTTCTCAAAAATATCCTAGACAAATCTGATTCAAAATACAATCTAGAAACTCCTTTACAAAAATATCTGCAACTTTACCCAAAATTGACCTTGGATGACACAGTCCATTATTGCTCTCACCAACTTTCTAAAAACTAAAAATAAATGCCACCATTGCGTTCCTCGTTCCGAGCCGATTTCGGCGATATATAATATCGATATATTTGGCCAAAAAATAAGCCCTAGATGCCATTTTCCGTGAGAAGACTGCTTTATTTAAATATTTGAATTTCTGATATAGTGGAGACTTTAATAAATTCAAAATTTAACTTATGCAAACATCAAAATTTTAGGTGGGCCCCATGTGCCACATGGCACTACCCCATTTGATGATTCGGCCACTTCATCTACACATTGGACACCTGCACATCCCAGTGCCATTTGTCATTCTCTGATTGGTTGACCCTGCTAACCATGCATCTACCTGATAGCTAACTGGATGACACATGTCGCAATCTCATTATACTGCAAGCATAACTCGCATGCAACTTTAACCTTGCACTTTGGCGATGTTCACTCGATCAGCATGCATCCCAAGGCGGCCGAACAACTGTTCCATCCTCTGCCTTGTCAGCACCTCGTCATCTCTGGTGCCACATGTCACGTTCTAACTCGCTCACGGGTCCACCTGGGTGCCAAACTGCATCACATGAGCCATGTCATCGGAGTGCCACGTGACACGATCTCACTATATCGCCAAGGTTATTCAGCGTGCAACTTATCTTCACGGAATAGTGACGGTCGTCAATCTGGGCATGGATCTCGAGGTGTCAATGAGCCACATATTTGATTTTTGTCAAAATTTAGGTGGTACCTGAGCCCAGCTAGCACACGTGTTTCAAGGTGGGTCCACAAGGCAAGGGAAGGAGAAACTTTCCTTGCTTGTTTCTTTACCTCTTATGTTAGTGGTATTAGTTATAAACACTACACTAGTCCGAGGTCGGGCACATGTGGGACTAAACACCATAGTGAAACCCCACATTTAGCTGCCTCTATCCATCGCATGAGCCTCGGCATCATTTTCTTCTTATTGGTGCGCTGGTATTCAAAATAGTGTTTCCTGCCAAACATGCCCTCATTCCGCTGGCATCCAATCCACTAGTTTATATGAGACTCCATATGCGCTGGCATTCCCTCAAAAATGAATGCATTCAATCACATGGAAGCTCCCCAATTTGGTGCCTCCATTCAAGCACCATTTGCAGACCCTACGCATACCAATATGGGTGTGGGTGAACACCTCAGAGGAACACAGCCGCCTCTAAAACTAGTTGCCCCTCCTCCTATTTGGTCTTTATGCAGACCTGGGAATATACACAACAATCAAAGCCCGCGCATGAGCCTTGTCTCCATGTTTCTTCCTGCTGGTGCATTGAGTGTATAGTTGGGAAACTCGAGCCTCCTCTCTATCTCTTATTTGCACAGTGAACGCATGTATATTGCAAAGGGAGCACCCACTAATGGTCTTAAGGTGCGCTTAGCACATTCACCAACATCATGAAGAAATAAGGTTCACCATTGAGACCCAAACACACCATGTTGAAAAGTTGTGCCATCTGTAGAGGACTCACGCAGGTACTCTCTGCAAATAGTATACCAAACTAGGAGAACACACATGGGAAGAAGGATTCATTCAGACCCCAATTAAAATAAACAATCCCCACCATTTGAGTAAGGAGAAAATCTCAGCTGGAGCGTAAGACATTGCAAAAGTGTGCCCGTACTTTATAAAACATATGCTGTTCACTTGGGATGTTTACACCATTTCTCCCTCAACCTTCACATGATTCTTTAAAATAAGAAAAACATACATCTTTCAAATGGTGTGCTCAGTCCTCAATCAAGTGCATACCTGATCTTCATTATTTCAGGCTCAGAGACATGAGTACACAGATTATAAGACATTGGGAGCACTTCATATGTGTTTATGAGAAGAAAAATAAACCTCTGAGGACCAATTGAGGGCTTATCTACTTGGACCTTATCTTTAGTGAGAGTAATTGGAAACTCTTGATTTCATTCTTTGAAAATAATGACAACATGTCTGATATTGTCCATGCTTATTTTCTCCCTGAAAAACAAACCTATCTCCTCACCGTGAGATCTAGATTCTTCATTGTGAATTTAATTCATTCCTTTGAATGACCTCACAACTGCGACAAAACCTTCCCTTATATATAGATCCATAATGAAAACAATGCTTGATCAAAATGTAATGCACATGAAGAGTGATCACAACACTGAATACAAATGGCAAATTGGTGTACTGACAAATCTTCAAAATAATGAGGCAGGCTGGGCCCCAAGCGGGTCCGTCCTAAAAAATTTTCAAATTCAAACAACTGGCACTGAAAATGATCTAGGACAACTGGCATGTGCGAACGGATCCAACCCAGATAATCAAAAACTTAAAAAGCATTAATTTTTATCATTTTGCCAGTTGCCAAAACTTAATAAAACACCTCCAATCGCCTTTAAAAAACACTGAGAAAAACTAATCGTTGGAAGTTGAAAGCTGACGAGCATGAACTTTGTACCACAGACAGTCACCCTGTAAAATGGCTTTGTCAAAGACTGAACGAGCCAAGAGATTTTAAAGTTTGAAAAATGCCGTTGAGAATTGCCGGCGAGCAAAAATTGAAAATCGCTTCTGACTGCCTCAGAAGGAGCTGAATGAAAAATATTAGATGGCGGGCTGGAGACGAGCCACTGGATCTAGAAGAAACCTCAGATACAAGGATCAGAACAAACCAACCGTCAACTGGAGACGAGCATCTGGAAAAAAGATACGAATTTAAGAAAATAGCTACTTTAGAGAAATATTTTATCCATACTTTCCGTCATCCTTTGAACACTTTTTACCAATCCTGTAAATCGATCAAATGGAAACTTCACAGCCTGAAATTCTGGGTATTGATTCTTTCTCATACATAGAAAACAAGTCTATGATTAGATTCATCAAATGATCAACCGATTATCCGAAAATAATCCTCGAAGTTGTGCTCTTAGAACACCCTGAGCTGAGAACAGTCAAAATCATAGAAATTGGGTTTGGAATCGATTGAGAAAAGTCATCAATCGAATTCGTCATAATTTGAAACTCATGATGATGAACACTTTGATATCTACATTATGGATCATCCTTCAATTATGCCTGACCTTGAACTAGACGCAAATGGCAGGACCTCAAAGTGAGCCACTCACAAAATTGAACTATGCACTGTTGAAGAAACTCAACTATCTGCAATCTGAAAGGCTCTGGAAAACACATCAAACAGGCATGTGGAAAGCTAAAAATCAACATGAACATTCATTCTTATGCCTACAACTTGATGCAACAACCGACACATCTTGATCAATCATAGGGAATTTAATGCACTCATCCAAACAGGGCCTCGAACTGAAAAGTACAACTGATCCTCATTAAAATGTTAGAAATTGGAAATGGAATCAGATCGGCAGACTAGGCTAATGGATTCGTTATGGCCTAAAAATTGGAACAAAGGAAGTATTTGACCCCTGGAATACATGGCGAAAGAAATTTTATCACTTGGATCATAGGGTCAAAAGTTATAACCAGTTAAACAGGCCCTTCCAGAAAACCGGGCAGAACACAAAAATAGGACATTTCTGGAAGACCAACTTTAGGGGATTCAAAACCTAATCAAACAAACTCGAAAAGGCTTGAGTTTCAGAACATAAGCTCTCTGATATACATTGTAAACCTTCCCAAAGTGGCGAGGCATGAAACTCAACATGCCAGAAGATATTCAAATAGAAACATGACTTGCTACAGTGATTTGACACTTAGGCAAAAGTGTAGATTTAGGTGAACAACTCAGAATGGCCATTCCCTAAACATTCTAGATTCTTCAATTAAGAGCGGGAACCCATTGCATACGTCAAATGAAAAGTGTTGAGACCGTTTCCCAAGATGTATCACATGGAATTCATCAGGCCCATTTCTATATGTTCTTGAAATCAGGGCCTTTTAAACTATTCTCTAAAGGTCACAAACCTTGGCTTAGGAAAATTTTATGAACATGGGCTTAAAACCACATGGATTTTTCATAGTCCCAACAGTGGCTCTGATTTGAGACGTGTGCCCCTGGTGGGCATGCAGAGAATTCATTAATCTTTGGTAGAGCAGACCACTCAAAAATGAAAACCAACCACTTTCTCTTTCTCAAAAATTGGGAACCTCGCTGAAGGAAACAAATAACACAACTGAAAACAAAGCAACTATACAATATATACATCACTTGCATTTAGGCTCAAAGCCTCAAAACTGGAACCGTTGTTTACCTCTATCAAACAAATGATTTTGATCCATATATGAGACAAGCAGTCTGAAAAACTTTTGACAAACATGTTGCCAACATATGTGAATAAATTTGAGCTGAAAGGTAATTCTGAATTTGCCAAAGCCCAAACTCTTCTAGTCACAACCAACCTTCTCATATTCATAGTCCAAAAAATACGGAGGATCCTTTATCTCATGTTGATGTTGACTGAAAGTATAAGGTCTATCTAGTAATGCATCAAAATGTAAACCATAATGACCATCATGCATTACCAAAAACTCACCCGACTTAAAATGAAAAAGATCTCCAAATTTATCTTTATGAGATATTTCAATCACTGAATAACTTGGCCCACTAGTTTGTGAAAAAGCAATGTTGTCAGTTACAAGATTGGTTTGCAAACTAATGGAAATCATTTCCTCATAAGACAACTGAAAGCCAACACTCTCCTCACAACTTCTATCAATGTCCTGAACACATGAATCTGGATGATCAAACAATGCTTCTTCTAAAACTTGTAGGGCTGAAAGATCACATTGAGATTCATCATTTTCCTCAGTACTCTGATTGACACAAGAATGTCTGACACTGAACTCATCAAAATCTGAATTCATACTATCATATGAATCTTCATATTTATTGAATTCACTGTCAGCATCATAATTAACTTTGTCAGCAATAGAAAATACATCATCATCAAGCCCAGCTACACAAGACTTCTCACAAGAGAACCCTTCTATCATGTCATCATAATATGATTTCTGATCAATAGAAGAACATATTTCTGTGCCCGACAAAACATCACAACCAATGTAAAATTTGGAACCATCAAACATGCTGTCCTGATTTTTCAATTCTGTAAATGGAAAGAAATCAGCACCTTGAGTACATGTTTGAATATTAAAAGAGAACCCTTGGACTTCAACTGTGTCCCTATCATACAAGTCTCCAAGAAGATCATTTTGAAATATAACCTGTGAGTTCAAACTAAACTCATTCTGGGAGATACCATCATGCTGAATTGGAAAATAAAAAGATTCATTTTTCGACTGATTATTGATATGACTTTGTTGTCTTGTTTCAACATTCTCTGAGAATAGGACATTAACACTCCTCACATCAAAATCCTGGAGGAAAGAACTTACCTCTGACTGAAACAAACAATCTGACATAACTTCTGAAACCTCATTCAACTTTTCATCATATATTTCAAGTTGTGGCTCAAACCAATCAATAGGCAGCCCATTGCACATGCTCATCTTGTGGCACATGTCTCCTTGACATAATTCACTGTTGTAGGACAAAGTTTCAAAACCATTAACCTTTGCTTGATAAGACACTGATTCCATATTGTTAACAATGTCAAACTCCTCAGTACCTACATCAAACCAACTGACTTCCATTTCTGGTTCAATGGAAAACTGGGCTATCATAGTCTCATATTTAGGTTCATGGAAATTTTCATTTCTCTTTGGATTGATAACTTCACATGGTAAATCAAAAGATGAAAACATGCAAACTAAAAAATTAGTTTCATCACCACTGTTATTTGAAACCAAAGAATTCACTACTGTTCTATTCATATCAATTTTTTCACAATTATTTTCAAGATATGACAACTATCGATTGTCTTGACAAGGCTGTCCATAAACCATTACTTTGTCTTCAAGAAGATCAGGATTACTTTGACTCCTTAGATCTTCTTCTTCACTTTCAACATCACTGAAATCTGACAAACTTTCATCACTTGGGGCTTTATCATCATCTGATGAAAGATCTGCCCCCTCTTCATTTTCAATACTTGATTGCAAACAATAAGTTTTTGCAACCTCAGACTTGTACACACTAAAATATGCACTTCTATGAACCATTACTTGCAAGGTTGCTCAAGAATGAGGCCTCACAAAGCGGCTCATAGCTCTCTATGCATGGAGTTGCAAGGGACTATGAGTTTTGCTCTCAGCTAGAGCTACAAGAAGGTGACCTTGCTAGTCAACCACACAATGAGAGATTCAAATGAAGACAAGGGCAACAATGCCAATATCCTCAAGAATCAAGAATGAAAATGCAATGCAATGCTTGAAAAGAAATCTAATCTATGAAAGGAAATAGCAATGGATTACAAATCCTTCCTATTTAGACTATGTGAGATTGCATAAAAGGAAATCTACACTAAGAATGTCATGATTATGCAACTATGAAAGCAAACTAAATGGAATGCAACAACAAGGTCTTCAAAGCTTGGATGCAATGATGTCTTCAAAAGGCTCCAAAACCTGCAGCATAACAATAGCATAAAAATGTGGGTATGCAAATGAAGGAGAGAGCTCTCCTTTTATAAGAAATGAGGTGAAATGGACCATGGAGATTAAGAGGCAAAAAGACTTAATCAGCGGTGGAGCTAGAAAGAGGAGCAATCCATGTGCACAAGTATCCTCCAATGAGAGTGAAGTGTTGACTTTTGAGCCTCATGTGAGACAAAAAGTGCTTTTTCCCTTTTTTATAAAATAGGAATAATGCTTTATTTGTGCAACTTAGGATAAAAGGAAAGTGGGGGCTTTTTTATTTAATTGAAAGGGGAGGAAATATTCCTTTTAATTAAATAAAAACTTAGGATAAATGGTTAGCCCAAGGATAAAAATCCAATATATGATCGAAATTAAGACTTGATCAAGAAATTGATATTGTTGAAAATATTGATTATTGATAAAAATGATTCAGGGTTGATAAATTGAATAAATGGGGCCCAAAGTCTAGGCGACCATTTTAGGGTGCATACAAGACTTAGAGGAATTAGTTTCAAATCTGCCTGGTATATAACCTTTGTAAATGTCTATCTCTGAATTAAGAAAATATTGCAATTCTTCACTAACCATGTTGACTTCTACATTAGGGACAATCATTGTTTGCTGTGAAATCTTTTCATTCACATTTTGTTCAGAAGTAAAACTTGGAACATGATCAATAAGATCGGCGGAAATGGAGATACCCTGACATTGAAAATCATTTACTGATTTACACCTATCTTCTGCAATTGGAACATCATGACAATGAACTCCAGTGGATAAAAACCCTTTAGCAATTTTATATCTTAAATTATTTTCAATGTCCATCGCTGTCATGAAAGCCTGATGTAAACTATTTGGCTCTTTATTCCTTAACAAGAAGCTCATCTTTTTACCAAAAGCACCCAAATAAATTACTAAACAAACATGGTCATTAGGTTTGTAGTCTTTTGGAATATCATGCAATGTTTTAGCAAATCTGATGTTAAATGGTGGAACCAGTTCATCTTCTTGAATTTGAATTTCCATCAAATTGTTCAACAAAATGCTCACATCTATTCTTTTAGCAAACTGTTCCAAGAAAACTGAATTGAAGTCCTCCCATGAAGAAATAGAATTCACTAGCAGTGAATAGAACCAGACTCTGGCATCATCCTTCAAAGTCTGAACTAGCAACTTAATGATGACATCTTCATGAAAAAAAAGTCTCCCATCAGATCAACGAACTCTTGCAAATGAACACATGCTGAATCTGATTGTTTCCCCTTAAACTCTTTCAAATGCTTTCTAATCTTAGTAGGAATCTCATTTGGGAAACCATGTATGCCATCAAAACACAATGGTGCATACCTCTGTTCATAAATACTTCTACTTGAATCCATTATGGACTATAGCTCCTCTTGATGAAATTCTCAGGTTTTATTACAAACAACTTATGCAACCATAAAACTTCTTACACATACATATTCTTCCAATGATACAACCCAGATTTTTAAACAAATCTAGAAGAATATGCAAACCCACAATTCCAAAATCCTTTTATGTGGTGACTTTTTCACCAAATAGGATTACACAAATATAAATTATCTAATGAGAAATACCTGGTAAGTTCCTGATGCTACAATTTTTCCTTGTCTGGAAATGATGGCAAGTTTCAGAGCTCACTTCAAAGCTCCATCAGATTTCTTTTTTATAGAACTGCCACCTCCTTGAAGAGAATAAAACACCTTATCTTTATTTCTGTGTACTTCTTCCAGCCAACACAAACTTCACCAGAATTCTAAACATTGTTTATCAGAGACGAATATATCATTTCTTTATTCTGAACTTTGCACTGATCAAACACAAGATCTCAGAGTCGCCACTCACAACTTGGTGATATGATTTCAAAGCCCTTTTTTTTTAAAAACTAACTCTTTGCACTTTCAATGGAAACCACTAGATATGATAAACAAGCCAGCCAGGAGTCAAAGCTCTACTCGTACCCGCGTTGTTTGTAGCAGATTTATAACACCAGGGATATCAAATGATTGAAATAGGCAGGTCAGGAGTCAAGCTCAACTTGAAACCTGTACTATCCACTTATGATTATAATCCCTATTCCCTAGCAGAGTCACCATTTTGTTGGTTCCTGAAAAGGAGTTTATACTCAAAGAGACACCAATATGCCTATGATGGATATTAAGGATTGGTTAGTTCCAAATGTGGGCAATCTATAGGCAACTGGACCAACTATAGGGATGGATATTCCCTCTTCTGGTTCTGGCTCTGTGAAACCAAGGTGGGTACACCTGATCCAATAGTATTAACTCTGACTGATAGTTCTAACTCTGCCCCTTATTTCTTTATTGGATCTTTCAACAGATAAAAATAGTGAGAGAATGCTAAACAAGAACCTATTGTTCATTGATCCTCCATCATTAGGTAGGATAATACGTAAATGTAAAATGAAGGGTAAATACTGGTAATGATTTAATGATTTCTTGCAGAATGTAAACAACCATGCCAAACATGTAACAGTACAGGGTATACTAACTCATGATCAGTGCCTTATCCATTGGGCATCATACCTAAAACAGACATGAAATACAAGAACAACTACTAGATTCATCTGAGAAACCAAGCCATAAACATAGTCAAACATCTCTTACACTGCTTACAGATATCCTTCTTGATTGAACCAAATAAATCTATGCTTAACTCAGAGGCTTTTAACCTGATCCTAGATCAGGGCTGAGAGACAAAACACATACACTAGTAACCTAATGCAATGAGTTAGAAAACTCAGAATTCATCAAGAACAACTGAAGGAGAGATCCAAGAATGAAAAACTATATTAAGTATGTGGGTTCAAATCCCTATATTACAAACTGATTTAGTAATACCATAGACAATATACAAAAGATACATAAGTTTTCTTTCTAGTATTGATACCAATAGCAAAAATGTTACAACTTGGACCAAGGATACAACCTTGGCCTTTCAGCTTCTTGTGTCAAGAATTTCCAGCCAGCCCTTCAAAAATGATTACAAAATTTTCTTTATAGAAACAGGGATACAACAAAATATCAATTAGGGCACTTTTAGGGAAACACTATCAACCCTAAAACCTTTTCAAAAATATCCTAGACAAATCTGATTTAAAATACAATCTAGAAACTCCTTTACAAAAATATCTGCAACTTTACCCAAAATTGATCTCAGATGACACAGTCCATTACTGCTCTCACAAACTTTCTCAAAACTAAAAATAAACACCACCATTGCGTTACTCGTTCCGAGCCGATTTCGGTGATATATAATATCGATATATTTGGCCAAAAAATAAGCCCTGGACGCCATTTTCTGTGAGAAGACTGCTTTATTTAAATATTTGATATAGTGCAGACTTTAATAAATTCAAAATTTAACTTATGCAGACATCAAAAATTTAGGTGGGCCCCATGTGCCACGTGGCACTACCCCATTTGATGATTCGGCCACTTCATCTCCACATTGGACACTTGCACATCCCAGTGCCATTTGTCATTCTCTGATTGGTTGACCCCGCTAACCATGCATTTACTTGACAACTGACTGGATGACACATGTCGCAATCTCATTATACTACAAGCATAACTGGCGTGCAACTTTAACCTTGCACTTTGGCAACATCCGCTCGATCAGCACACATCCCAAGGTGACCTGACTGGATGACACGTGTCGCAATCTCATTATACTACAAGCATAACTGGCGTGCAACTTTAACCTTGCACTTTGGCAACATCCGCTCGATCAGCACACATCCCAAGGTGACCGACCAACTGCTCCATCCTCCACTTTGTCAGCACCTCGTCATCTCTGGTGCCACATGTCACGTTCCAACTCGCTTGCGGGTCCACCTGGGTGCCAAACTGCATCACATGAGCCACGTCATCGAAGTGCCATGTGGCACGATCTTGCTATATCGCCAAGGTTATTCAGCGTGCAACTTATCTTCACGGAATAGTGACGGTCGTCAATCTGGGCATGGATCTCGAGGTGTCAATGAGCCACAATTTGAATTTTGTCAAAATTTAGGCGGTACCCGCACCTAGCTAGCGCACGTATTTCAAAGCAGGTCCACAAGGCAAGGGAAGGAGAAACGCCTCTTTCCTTGCTTGTTTCTTTACCATTTATGTTAGTGGTATTAGTTATAAACACTATAGTAATCCGAGGTCGGGCACATGTGGGACTATACACCACAGTGAAACCCCACATTTAGCCGCCTCTATCCATCACATGAGCCTCGACATCTTTTTCTTCTTATTGGTGCGCTGGTATTCAAAATAGTGTTTGCTGCCAAACATCCCCTCATTCCACTGGCATCCAATCCACTAGTTTATATGAGACTCCATATGTGCTGGCATTCCCTCAAAAATGAATGCATTCAATCACATGGAAGCTCCCCAATTTGGTGCCTCCATTCAAGCACCGTTTGCAGACCCTACGCATACCAATATGGGTGTGGGCGAACACCTCAGAGGAACACAACTGCCTCTAAAACTAGCTGCCCCTCCTCCTGTTTGGTCTTTATGTAGACCTGGGAATATACACAACAATCAAAGCCCGTGCATGAGCCTTGTCTCCATGTTTCTTCCTGCTGGTGCATTGAGTGTATAGCAGGGAAACTCGAGCCTCCTCTCTATCTCTTATTTGCACAATGAACGCATGTATATTGCAAAGGGAGCGCCCAGTAATTGTCTTAAGGTGCGCTTAGCACATTCACCAACATCATGAAGAAATAAGGTTCACCATTGAGACCCAAACACACCATGTTGAAAAGTTGTGCCATCTGGTAGAGGACTCACGCAGGTACTCTCTGCAAATAGTATACCAAACTAGGAGAACACACACGGGAAGAAGGACTCATTCAAACCCCAATTAAAATAAACAATCCCCACCATTTGAGTAAGGAGAAAAGCCCGGATGGAGCATAAGACATTGCAAAAGTGTGCCCGTACTTTATAAAACATATGCTGTTCACTTGGGATGTTTACACCATTTCTCCCTCAACCTTCACATGATTCTTTAAAATAAGAAAAACATACATCTTTCAAATGGTGTGCTCAGTCCTCAATCAAGTACGTACCTGATCTTCATTATTTCAGGCTCAGAGACATGAGTACACAAATTATAAGACATTGGGAGCACTTCATATGTGTTTATGAGAAGAAAAATAAACCTCTGAGGACCAATTGAGGGCTTATCTACTTGCACCTTATCTTTAGTGAGAGTAATTGGAAACTCTTGATTTCATTCTTTGAAAATAATGACATGTCTGATATTGTCCATGCTTATTTTCTCCCTGAAAAACAAACCTATCTCCTCACGGCGAGATTTGGATTCTTCATTGTGAATTTAATTCATTCCTTCGAATGACCTCACAGCTGCGACAAAACCTTCCCTTATATATAGATCCATAATGAAAACAATGCTTGATCAAAATGTAATGCACATGAAGAGTGATCACAACACTGAATACAAATGGCAAATTGGTGTACTGACAAATCTTCAAAATAATGAGGCAGGCTGGGCCCCAAGCGGGTCTGGCCTAAAAATTTTTCAAACTCAAACAACTGGCACTGAAAATGATCTAGGACGACTGGCATGTGCGAACGGATCCAACCCAGATAATCGAAAACTTAAAAAGCATTAATTTTTATCATTTTGCCAGTCGCCAAAACTTAATAAAACACCTCCAATCGCCTTTAAAAAACACTGAGGAAAACTAATCGTTGGAAGTTGAAAGCTGGTGAGCATGAACTTTGTACCACAGACAGTCACCCTGTAAAATGGTTTCGCCAAAGACTGAACGAGTCAAGAGTTTTTAAAGTTTGAAAAACACCATTCAGAATAGCCAGCAAGCAAAAATTGAAAATCGCTGCCGACTGCCTTGGAAGGAGTTGAATGAAAAATATCAGATGGTAGGCTGAAGATGAGCCACTGGATCTGGAAGAAACCTCAGATACAAGGATCGGAACAAACCAACCGTCAACTGGAGACGAGCATCTGGAAAAAAGATACGAATTTAAGAAAATAGCTACTTTAGAGAAATATTTTATCCGTACTTTCCATCATCCTTTGAACACTTTTTACCAATCCTGTAAATCGATCGAATGGAAACTTCACAGCCTGAAACTCTGGATATTGATTCTTTCTCATACATAGAAAACAAGTCTATGATTAGATTCATTAAACGATCAACCGATTATCCGAAAATAATCCTCGAAGTTGTGCTCTCAGAACACCCTGAACTGAGAACAGTCAAAATCATCGAAAGTGTTGAGACCGTTTCCCAAGATGTATCACATGGAATTCATCAGGCCCATTTCTATATGTTCTTGAAATCAGGTCCTTTTAAACTGTTCTCTGAAGGTCACAAACCTTGGTTTAGGAAAATTTTATGAACATGGGCTTAAATCCACATGGATATTTTATAGTCCCAACAAGCTCAATGCATAGTTTTATTTGACTATTTTTTTAAAATTGAACTATGTACATTGGTCCTATGTTCACTAATAGATGATAGTTATTTTTTCATGTCAATTATATAATACTAGTTGGTTAATGATAGTTTTAAAATCAACTAATCTTGTCAATTACATGAACAAATAAGTACTAAATTAGTGATCAAATTATTTATTATATTTAACGTTTTAGAAATTATAATTTGATATTTAATTCAATATAAATAAGCTGATGTTTACTTATATATGTACATGTTGTAGTCTAATCTAGTTCACATAAACTCATATATAGATTCAAACCACTATTTTAAAAAACCATGAAATAGGATAAAAAGTCCATGTATAGCATAAATAACATAACAAATCCTAGAATAACACATCCTAATGTATGATAACAAGTCCATTCTATAAGCCTATCATATCAAGTCATGATATATAATCACATGACAAGTCCTAGTCTAATAACAGATGTCCAAATATCATGATAACAAGTCTTGGTAACATAACAAGTGTCATCATAAAAAGTCCATCATATAATAACATAACAAGTTCTAACATGTGTACAAGTATAACCGTGTGACAAAAACTTGTGATATAATATGCACGACATATATAATCTAAGAGCTCTCATGTAGATGATTTGCAATCCTCTTCACTCCACACAAAGATGACTGAGATGTATCATCCTGCTGGGTCTGCTCTTGAGATGCACCATCCCGTGTGGCTGCAATATGAGTGCATGCACCCTCCTGTACATTATTAAAAGATAACATGAGAAGAATATGTGTGTTTAATTCAAATATCTTGCATAATTCACTTACAAAGTAATTAATTAATGAACATTTAAAATTTTACCATGTGACCATGCTCAGTAATTCCCTTAGTGGGATGAGGAGGTCCATTCTCAAGAAAAACAAAAGTGGTTGCAGTTAAGTCCTGTACAAACAAACATTACAAAATTTTGATAATCCCTATAAAAGATAGGTACACAATAGATGTTGCAAAATTTATTTTTTAATCATGACCTTAAAGGACAATGTTGATGGCTACATTTAGCTCAATTGCGTAGGCATACCAAGACTCATGGTAGTGTCAACTTGAACAACATATATAAAGCATGAATCAAACTTGTATATACATAAATTATAAAGTATATAAAGACTACAAATTTATGGAAGAAAAAAATACATATGGTGTCTAATGTGTATCTAATCTCACTGATGGGTCAGGACGTAGACATGATGCATCATTAGACAATCCAAAATCCTACAATTGTAAAAAATAGGCATGAATCAGAGTTGTACATAAATTAGTAAGCATATAAACACTTAAAATTAATGAATTAAAAATATAGTAGGGTTATATGAGGCTGAGCCTTAGTGACCGATGGGCTAGGGCGTGAAGAACTGCCAACCTCAATATTACATAAAACACCCTTCAAAATTGGAAAAATATATCAAACACATTATTAAATTTAAAGTTTCAATTGTTTATTTTAAATGTACTTCAATGTATCTAGATCAAAGTGCATAGTATAAATAGGGCATTGACAACTCAAGGTGTCAAGGTAAGATGATGACTATCCTTGGATGACATAATTTCAACCCTCCTCTGTTCAACAAAAAAATGAAATGTTATGGTTCATAAGTGTATATATATATATAATTTAATATTGCACTATAAATTATAAATAAATTTACCTTTGTAGGATGATCATCGTCCGTGCATAGAAGATCAATATATGATGATATGTCATCATCATGTCCACAAGTTGTACTCTCATCAACTGTTGGAATTAATAGGTACTAAGAGGGGGGGGGGAGTGAATCAATACTTACAAACTTAACACCTTTTTTACTGATTAACCTTAAGAGCACTATAATTGAACTTGTAAATAAACAATGAAACAACTGTAATCAAAATATAAACATGTAACCAAACCACACAAGCAACATTTACACATAAAACCATATTTTTACGGTGGAAACCCTTGGTCAGAGGGAGAAAACCATGGTGGGAATTGTCACCCTCGAATATTCTCATTGCAGTTATGAAGGTTTCCCTTCTGGAGATGAAGTTTTACAATGTCTCTTTTGGAGACTCACCTTGTTAGAAGTGATTAATACCCTGTTAGGATTATTGAAAGACCTATTAAAGTCTACCTTGCTAGAGGATATTTACAACTCTTTCTAGAGTGCACCTAGTTAAGGGATTTACAATTAAGTCTTTCTAGAACTACCTTATTAGAGGATTTACAAAATTGCTGTAACAGTTAAGGAACAACAAGATTAATGACCTAAATAGTGTCCCATACTTTCTGAATTAGACCCTTTAAGCTCATACACTACTCTGCATCGACCTTCTCTGATCGCTCCTCAGATCACTTGATCACACCTTCAAGTCTGTCTAATACTGTAATGCTCTATTTCTTCAACACACATTTTTCTATCTATCTCACCAAAATATTAAATAGACCTCATACCTTTGCTCAATAAAATATTTAGGGTTTCTATCATCAACCCTAATCACAATAAAAAATACTTTCTTCAACCATACCACGTTTTACTTTCACCACCTTATTTAATTCTTGCATCTTTATTTTCATTCCCAAGAAAACAAACTTATTTCCTATTTTCTCTAAATCCACCTAGGAATCATCGACATTCAAGGTTGTAATCCCAATAAGTTTAATGGAAAGATTCCTTATTGACCATACTTTACTTCCCGAATGTCTGGATTTACTGCATCTACAAAACTCATTACCACTCACCGATCTATCCAAGTTGGCTTGATAATCTGTGAACTTTATTGTTGACTGATTGAGACATAAACAAACTAGATATCAACTATTTTCTCTTCTGAATTCACATAATCCAATGTCACATGCTTATCATGTACTTTCTCTCTTAAGTAGTGATACTTAATAGATATATGCTTTGTCTTAGAGTGCATCACCGGATTCTTTGATATATTAATAGCACTGGTATTATCGCAATAAATTGTAATAGGATCAATAATCTCTTCATGCATACCTTCCAGTAATTGTTTGATCCATACACTATTAGAACAATTCATAGCTACTACCACATACTCAACTTCAGTAGAGGATTGAGAAATACAACTCTATTTCTTGCTTAACCATGTCACTATCCTTTCTCCTAAAAAGAAATTTTTGCCACTAGTTCTTTTCCTGTCATCAATATTTCCTTCCCAATCAACATCAGTATAAACCTTAAGATCAAAATTTCCTTTTTTTGTGTATAATAGACCAAAATCTTCAGTCCCTTTCAAATATCTGAATATCCTTTTGACTGCAGACAAATGTATTTCCTTGGGGTTTGCTAAAAACCTTGAAACAATATGAACTGAATGTGCAATGCTAGGTCTACTATGTACCACATACTGCAGTTTACCAATCATGTATTGGTAAAGTGTTTCACTCACCTACTTAGTATCATCTTGTTTTGACAATTTACAACCAATAGCCATCCGTGTTCCAACTAGTTTTGAATCTTCCATATTGAATGTTTTCAGGATCTCCTTGATATACTTAGATTGGGTGATGCAGATTCCATCTATAACTTGCTGTATTTGAAGTCCAATAAAGAATTTGATTTGTCCTATCATAGACATCTCAAATTCCTTTCTCATTTCCTCAGAAAAAGACTTAGACATTATCTCATTACCTCCAAATATAATGTCATCAACAATCGAAATTTCATAACATTTATCACATTTCATTTATAAATTGCTTTTATCACTAGTCCTTTCAAATCCAATCTTAACTAAATAAGAGTGAAGTCTTTCATACCATGCTTGGGGACCCTACTTCAGTCCATATAAAGCTTTATGCAATTTGCAAACCATGTTCTTATTATTCTTGTCAACAAATCCATCAGGCTATTCAATGTAGACTTCTTCGTCAAGTATTCCATTCAAAAATGTAGATTTAAGATCCATTTGATAAACCTTAAATCCTTTGTAAGTTGCATACGAAAGTAATATCCTTACTCCTAATCTAGCAATAGGTACAAAAGTTTCACCATAATCACTACCTTCTTCTTGTGCATACCCTTTGCAGACTAGTCCAACTTTGTTTCAGATCACATCTCCTTTCTCATTGATTTTATTTCTAAAAATTCATTTAGTTGCTATCATATTTTTATCCTTAGGTCTCAGTACTAGTGACCATGTTTTATTCTTTTCAATCTGATCTATTTCTTCTTTCATAGCATTCATCCAATCTTCATTTTCTAGTGCATGTTTTACCATTCTAGGCTCAAATTCAGAAATAAAACAAGTATTATCTCTTAAATTACTTCTTGTCAATACTCCTGCATTCTTGTCTCCAATAATTTTGCTCAGTGAGTGGTGTCTCCTCACATATTTTGCTAACACAGGTTTGGTAGCTTGTTCATCACTATTCTCGTCTCTCGATAGAGGGTCATCTTGTTCATCAATTTCTACTTGCTGCTACTCAGTTGTATTAACCGAATTACCATCTTGTACATAGACAACTTTTTTATAATCCTCAGGTTCGCTATTACTAGATCCACATCATTCTTTTTAACAAATTCATCAAATCTTACATTTGCACTTTCAAATATTTTGTTAGAATCCTTGATTAAACATTTGTATGCTTTACTCTTTGAAGAATAACCAAGAAATATTCCTTCATCACTTTTAGAATCAAAATTTCCATTTCTAGAATCTTTCAATATATAAAACCTACTTCCAACGATTTTTAAATAGCTTACATTTGGTGTTCTGCCAAACCATAATTCATAAGGTGTCTTGTTTGTACCTTTCTTCAACTATATTCAGTTAAGTGTGTAAACTACAATGCTTATGGCTTCTCTCCAGAATGTTTGTGCAATATTTTTATCATTCAACAAAGTCCTTGCACAGTCAATAATAGATCTATTTCTTCTCTTAGCTATCCCATTCTGTTGTGGAGTCCTCGGTGCAGACACTTGCCTTTTAATAACATGCTCATTGCAGAAGACAGTAAATTCATCAGAGATAAATTCATCTCCTCTATCAGATCTCAGACACTTCAGTTGTTTACCTGTTTATTTTTCAACTCTAGTCTTATACTACTTAAACATTTGAAATGCATCATATTTTTCTTTTAGAAACATGACTGACATCATTCTTGAATAATCATAAACAAACAAAACAAAGTATCGATCTCCATAATAGCTTTGAACTTTCATAGGACCACAAAGGTCAGTGTGGACCAATTTCAAAATACCACTTTTAGAATAATATTTTCTTAGAAAACTTGACTTGGTTATCTTACCAACTTGACATCCTTAACACAGCTTTATCAAGCTTTCTTAATCTTGGTAGTCCTCTGACTCTACTCTTCTTACTCACTTTGATCAGATGATCAAAATTCACATGACAATCTCTTATGCCATAACCATACATCTTTAATTTTAGCAAATAAACAACTCTTTGCATCAACATCAAGATAAAATAAATTGCCTCTTGATTGTCCTCTAGCTCCAATTAGGTCTCCATCAGCACCATAGATCTTAACTTTTCTATTCCAAAATTCCAGTTGGTGCCCAATATTGTTCAGTTGTGCAACACCCAATAAATTATAGTTCATCCTCTAACCCAATATGCATCATTACATTTCATCTTCTCATTTATAACAATAGATCTCTTACCTTTCACAGGACATGGATCATCATTGCCAAATTTGACTAATCCCCCTTCATATTCTTCTAGGTTCTCAAATTTATCAATATCACCAGTCATATGGTGTGAACAATCACTATCAATAATCCAAGGGTCTAGTTTACTTACATGAGAAACAAGTACTTTTTCATCTTCAAACTTTTCTTCATATGATTCTTCCTTTACTACAACAAAAGAAACTTCACAACCTTCCTCGGTATCATCAGATTCATCATCAATTATACCTTCCTCATCTAGGTAGCAAGACTTCTTTCCTTTGTCCTTAAAATCTCCGAATCTTTGGTATCAGTTGTCTCTTTTATCAGTCTTATAATTTCTGTCATTATCAGGACATATAGATGTAATATGTCCAATCTTATTACAATTGAAACATTTCAATGGTAACTTACCTTTGTACTTTTCTTTGCCTCTAGGTAGTTGGTTAGCCAATAATGCTTAAAATTCTTCTTGCTCTGTCTCTTCAATTAGGATGCTGTCATACTCATTTCCATGTGAAGTACTATGATTTTCTCTTCCTTTTCTTGATGTTCCAATGCTTATAGATGACTTAAAGGTTGTCTCAATAGTCAGTAGACTATTATCATAGTTACTGAACTCAAAAGAAGTCAACTTTCCAATTAGGGCTTCAAGAGTAATAATATTGTTCAGTATAGATCTCAATTCTTGAATTGCAGATACTCTAATAACATACTTAGAAGGAAGAGTTCTCAATATTTTACCATTTCTTCATTAGTCAGTGATCCACCAGCACCTCTGATGGCACTAACAACTTCCTTTATTCAACTACTGTATTGTGTGATGTTCTCTTCATCTTTCATCCTCATTTCATCATATTTTCCTCTCAAGGTGTCAACCTTATCTTTTTGCACATGCTAATATCCTCTATAGATAAGTGTGAGCTTGTCCCACATCTCATTTGAATTGGTATAATCTTTGATATCATTAAATTTAGCATGAGATAGAGAAGAAGAAATCTCTATCATAACCAAGTTGTGTTCTTGCTTTTCTTTCATCTCATCAATTGTCAAGGGTCTTGTAGGCTATGGAGAGTATTCATTTTCTAGTAGATACAAGACATGTTCACCAATCCCAGACATATACAATTTCATTCTACTTTTCCATGTAGATAAACTTTCCTTGTTCAACTTAGGTACCTCTCTCCTATACATTTTTGGATCTTTTACTCAAGCCTTTAAAATCTCTTCAAAGTACTTAGCTCTGATACCAATTGTTGGATTATAGAGAGGGTAGGGGGGAGGGGGTGAATAAGTAATTCTGATCACAAAAACCTTAAAATAATTTTCTCTGATTAACTTGGTAACTACTCCTTAGAAACATAGTTCTCTATTTACTGATATCAACAAATAAACTATATCAATTAGTAACTCATTCACAAAAATCATTAACAATGTATAACACTAATATTTAATGTGGAAACCCAGCTTTGGGAAAAATTAGTGTGGGAATTGTCACCCACTAATAAATATACTCTTTTGAAGTATGCCTAGTTAAGAGCCAATCTGATTAAATTTTACAAAACACACTGTTAGATGTGACCCGATTAAGGGATTGACCTCAAATCTGTTAGGATCTTCACCCCGTTAGGAGTGGCCTTGTTAGAGGGCTTTGAACACTCTTTTAGAATGTCATCTTTCTCAAGGATTTACAATAAGACTGTTAAGTCCATTCTGTTAAGAGATTTGACTATTACAAATGCTAGTAAGCAATATTAATAAAAATGACCTGTAGATGTGCAACTATCTTTTCTCAATCAAATCCTTGTGCACTCTTCAATATTCACTTGAATCCTTCACCTTCCATTGACATCAACAGTTCATCAAATCACTGTTTTCCCACTCAGAATCTCTCTGTTCCTTCTTCTCTATAATAGTCGGTAACCCTTCAACTATTTAGTTTTCCAACCCATTGTCCATACAAGATCATCCTTTATATAGACAATTTCTGCCTCTTAATCTCCTCTATTACATTTTCCTTCAATCAATCTTGACCATTTAATTTATTATTCATCGGATCTAGATCTCGATAACATGTTTCCTTTTTACCTAGGAACTTGAACTTTCCTTGTAACTTGTTCCACTTCTTTTTGCCTCTTAGATCTAGCCATAGATCTTCATCTTGAAATTTCATAACCGTAGATCACTTATAACTAACTTTCCTCATGATCATGATCATCCAGCTCATCATAGCTAATCATTAAATATCAATTTCATCAACATTTAATACATTTTCCTTGCTCGATGTTCTTCACTTAGAATTTTGGTTACATCACTCAGTGCCTAAACCTTTCCTCTTTACCGAGTGACCAACTTTTTACCTTTACCTTATCGAGTGACTTTTCCATCTTGGTAGCCATAACAAATTTACTTACTGAGTTGTCAAAACTTCAACACCATACTTTACTGACTTAACATACTCATATGTTAGGTAGAAAAGAATCATATCACCATAATCAAATCATTATCCAATCTATATCAGTTTCTTATTTAAGTTCTACAACTTCTCAACTTCTATTTTTCTCTTCTTCTTAACTCATTCATCTTATATCATTACCGAATGATATGACAACATAATATAAATCAGAAATCAATTTCTTGACATCAAGACAAGATTATAACTGATTTGATCTTTCTACTATCATCATGTATACCTCTAATATTTCCCAGTCTTCATCATCAACTCCATTAGATAATCAATTCTCAACATTATTATCAGTTATGATAACATTTAATAAAATCATAGTAGGAAACATCTACCAACATGAATAAGGAAATTGTAGAGAAGATACAAGTCCACCTAGAAGATCACAACAACTCTAAGACTTGATGGAGAAGAAATAATAATACCACCCGACCACGTGGAACCTTGAGGCGCACCCACTTGTGCTAGGAGATAATCAAAAGGCCCCACACCACATAGGAAAACACAAGCAAGGCTGTAAGAAAAGGAATAGTAAAACTAAAAAATCACATAAGGGATACTCTAGGGTATACAACAACGTTAACACATTAGATACTAGTAGTGAACCAAAAGGTTAACTAGTGAAAATCCTAAGACACATGTAGGAGAGTGTCATCCCATAGTTCACTAATATCCTAGGTTACCTTGGTAGTCTCTCTCTAGACCTTGACCCATGGGTGAGAACTCATGTAAAAGCAACAACCTTTCATGAGGACAAGGAAGCTGATTTTCTATCTCTATACCACATAAGAAACTAGGCCTTATCCTACCCTTCCTTAGTCTGAACAAGCACTCAAAGCCATGACACAAGAACCAAAATTATCTTTTTTAGTATTTAATTGTAAACCAATTTATTTAAATTAAGTTATCACTTGATTATCTAACTATAATGGGTTACCTTGGTAGCCAATTATGGCTTCGGCCCCCATTGTGAGCCACTCCCCTAACCATTCTCTTAGAAAACCCCTTATGCTCCAAACTAAAAACAAAAAATCATAACCAATCAAACAACCACAAAATAAATCCTCAAGGTTCATCAAATCCAAAGTAACCACAAAGGTAGAGTTCAGAGCATAATGAATATAACCCCAAAATAAACATAAGATCTACATTAGGACAACATATTAATAATAATATATACATTACAATACAAATATAATGGGGACTCTTATATGTTCCAAAACATATCTATATTCCAAAAGTATCACAACTAATGCATAACTCCTTATTTGGATCCATTCCATGAAATTGGAATCATAAGATTTCCTTGAACTCTCAATTGCACAACTAGGCATCCAAAGGTGCCAAAAAACATAACACAATAGAATTCCACCAAATTAAAAAGGAGATCAAAGGACCACACTCACCACCAAATTTTCATCTAAATTGATTCCATCATTAAGAAACTAAAGAACATGAATATGACCTTCTTGTGAGCTCAATTACACAATTATGCCCAAAGAACCACACTATAATGGAACTAAATAAGTTCCAAAACGCAATGCACACAAATACCTAATAACTCATAAATATAATCAAAGAACCAAGACAAAAAAAAAACCCTAGCCTTCAGTATCCAAATTGAAATCCCCTAACACCCAAAATAAATGTCTTACTAACACCTTCCCAAAATAACTCTTAAATTCCATATAACAATTAAGGATATTCATAAGGTTGGAAATTATAATGCAAAGACAAATATAGTTCACTGACTAAAACTTGATAGAATAAACAATGAATTTCCAAATTGATTTTCAAATTACAATCTAGTTTAAATTATTTTTATCACAAACCTAACTAGTTGTAAAAATAACAATTTATGTAACTTAAGAACTTGATTTATATGAAAAAAATTAATTTATCATAAATAAATTCAAAGAAAATTATCAATTATTAACTTAATTTTCTAAAACTAATCACTAAAGGAAATTTAATTCTAATCTAATGTACACAATCTTGAACAAAATTATCATAATTACTAGTTGACTAAATTTAATTCTTAACTAATACACGAGTATCCCTCCTAACTAATAACAAAGCATAACTTCTAATGAAGCAAGATATAATTTGCATCCACTAAGATATAGTTCTTAGACAAACACAATAGAACATTTTTATTAAGATGACCTAAAAAATAACAAATTTAAAATCAACATAAAAGTTAACTAAAGCTATCAACATAGAAAACTAAATCTATAGTTTCAATTTGAATTTAACCTAAATATATTTAACATAAAATATTTTACCAAATTGTTATACCTAATATTATTCTTAATATAAGATCTTAACTAAATTTTAACATCATTTCTTAGATTAAGATGATATAATAACCATATAAAATTACATATTACTAAATAATATTAATGATTTAAAAATGATCTTATTCGACTCTATAAAACAACTTAACCATATGAACATAACTAATAACTACATGCAAAATATTCAGTTTCCTAAAATATGATTCCTAACCATATATGCACAACAATTAGATTTTGAGACAAATAATATAATCGATGATTAATAAATGATTTTGGCAAGTTAATATCTTTTCACTAAACCTAGATTACCACACAGAGGATAAATGGAAATGTGCTACCTAGAACTTCACACATGCAACATCAAGTAGATTGTCATAACTGATGAGATACCAAAAAAATATGATGCCTACCAACAACAACCTCTAATGCCACAATCTATGGAGAAAAGTAGATGATAAAGATTAGAAAGCTACACTCCAAAAGGAGATAAAAATATCAAGAATTTGGAAGAGGTTACACATGCATACATCAATTGAAGGAATAAGGAATATAGGCATATATAAGGATTAATGTTATAGCTTCTTCAATCAAATATATTGACGATGAGAGACAAGATGATGTGTTAGAGAAGAGGTAGATTTAGTTTTAGATTTTCCCAGAGGAAGAAAACTACAAACAAATAGGTTAGGATGAGGCTAGATCAAAAGGAATATCCAAACGCTAGTAAGGAGAGATGAAAATTCCCAAGAAGAAAATAATACACCAAGACTAAGATGAAACTGCAACCTTGGATTGATAGCACAGAGATAAAAAACTAGTATTCCATTCCACCACCCATGGAAAACATAAAATGACTCTATCAAACCTTCACACACAAGGAGATAGGAGAAACACAAGGAATCCGGAGCTTACACTACTATTATAAATCCTAAAATACACATCCCTAGAATGCGATATATTAAAAGACGCCGAGGAAAAGAGAAGATAATGTCAATCATACAAAGGGGAAAGGGGAAATGTAGCCTTGAACTTACAATGAGATAAAATGCATTCAAAAAAGATAAAATGTAGCCCCCTAAATACAAAGAGAAACATGGAATATAGGATACACACAAGTAGGGAAAAATACTAAAACAAAATTCCAGTCTACTAGATAATATTTTTATAGTTGTAGGTAACACATGGAATCATATACACTAAATGCATATTCATTGCATATAATAAATTTATTGACAAAGGAATCACACAAATCTTGTACCATGATTGAAATCTTGATCAAGAAAAGATAAACTAAAGAAAGAGAAATATCCCATGTATAAACATCACCCATGCTATGACTATGCTAGATAAAGAAAATAAAACCATTCTCTAATATGTGAAAGAATATTAGAATGTATACCATCCAACTCTAAAGTATTTTCCCAAATAAAAAACATAATCCCAAGTTCTCATAAAATCCACAATCATATTCTCCAAAATTGGAATTTCACAAACCACCAATTTTAAAATCTTTTCAAATCTAAATTGCCAATCCTCTGCGGCAAGATTTAAATGAAATGCACAAATACGAAGCAAAGTGACACCAATACAAGGGAGCATACAAATCCAAGAAGAATTTGAAATTTTCTCAAGATCTCCAACTACCAAACACAAGCAATTAAATCATATGAGAAGATGCCTTCAAACTCCTCTACCCCTTCCCCAAAAAAATACTAATCAAAACACCATGAAACCCAAAATATAGGAATAAAAATAGTAATTTAAAATATTTATTAAATCACCACTATCTCCCCTAGCATAAAGAAAATTACCATATAATCTATTTATTAAATTTATTAATTAATGTAAAGGGGCTTTAATGTTCCATTACTAACTAAACTTAATTAAATCATTATAATTAATATCAATTGAAAACATAATTTAACCAATAATTATAATATATTAATATGATGCTAATATTACATTAATGATAGTCAACACTATTGGTTTATGGTGACTAATTAGACAAGTACTGTACACTTTCCTTGTATCATCATCAGGTCAAACATTTTTGGTGAACTCATCAAGCTTTTTTAGGTTAATTTGTTGATTGACATTGGTAAACAACCTAAAAGGCCTATAAATAAGTGGTAGTGTAATGTGAAATTATCAGATTGTAATTTTCACTTTGCTAGATAATAAAATTAGTGGATGACTATTCCACTAGTGAATTTAGCCCATATTGGGTGAACCACATTAAATCTTCATATTATTTATTTTTCTGTCTTCTCTATTCTTGCATTATCTAAATATTTTTTATTGCTCATACTTGCCTAAATCGTAACAATTGGTATAAAAATGACATATATTTCACTGATTTAGTAGTACATCTCAGATTTAAGTGGGAGAAATGACAAAGGAAGGCAGGTTTAAGGTTGATAAGTTCAACGACTAAAACTGTCAACTATGGAAGATGAAAATGGTAGATTATCTATATTAGAAGGATCTTTACTTATCATTGGGTGGAAAAGAAAATAAGTCGATGGATATGTCAGATGAACAATGGGAAGTTCTTGATAAGAAGGCACTAGGAGCATTAGGGTTATACCTGACATTGTTGGTGGATTTATATATATTAAAATAAACAACAATGAGGGATCTAATGAAGGCATTAGACAAACTATATGAGAAACCCTCAGCCTCAAACAAGGTATTTTTTATGACACATTTATTTAATATGAAGATACCAAAATGTGGGTTTGTTATTGATTGTTTGAATGAGTTTAACACAGTTACTAGTTAGATAAGTTCTGTAAAAGTAAATTTTGATAACGAACTTATGAATTTTTTGATTTTATCATAATTGATTGAAAGATGGAATGACTTGTTCATGGTTGTAAGTAACTCTATCCCTAGTTCAAACACTTTAAATTGATGATGTTTTTGGTGTTATCCTTGGTGAGAAAATGCGACAGAAAAGAACACGTGAGATAAGAACATAGGATGATAGAGGGAAATAGGAAAGAGCCCAAGTAATCATGGGAAATCTAAAAATGGAAGCTCCAAATCTAGCGTAAATATAGAGTGTTGGGATTGTGGAAAGAAAGGACATCTGAAGAAATATTATTGGTCTCGAAAGGGAAAATAATGGGATGGATAACAAGAAAATAATGAGTAAAATGTAGTAGGTGATGTGTTACAAGATTATTTGATTCTTCATTTGGATAATATTACTAATTCTTGGGTGTTAGACTTAGGGGATTCTTTTCATACCACACTTTATAGAAAATAATTCCTAGACTATGTTCAAAGTGATTTTGGATCTAGGTTTATTTAGGTGATGATGAACCATGCCAAAATGTTGGAAAGGGAAACATACATATTAAATTACCAAATGTAAATCAATGACTACTGAAAGAGTTGAGACATGTTCTTGATTTGAGAAGAAATTTGATATGAGAAGGAAAACTAAGAAGTGATGGTTGCATAGTCATATTCATATACAATTCATGGAAGGTTACTAAAGGTTCACTGGTAATAGAAAAAGGGGCAAAGGTAGGTACATTTTATTTATGTACTGGTAATATTGATTATTCTATTTCCCCAGCTTTGACAAGAGTGGATACAACTCTATGGCACAATCGACTTGGGTAGATGAGTGAGAAGGGGATGAAGATTCTCCATGTGACAAGTAGCGGTTGTCGTTGCACCAAAAGATCGACCTTTCAATGTCCCATACAACCACTAGACTTATAGAAGACACAGGAGGCGGTTAAACCATGTCACAAATCTTGAAGGGAGCACTGACCATTTTGCCAACAATCTCCCCCTCAGCGTTACCCGAGGGGATTCGAACTTGTGACCAAGATCTGATACTACTTGTGACAAGTAGCGGTTACTGTTGCACCAAAAGATTGACCTTTCAATGCCCCATACATCCACTAGACTTATAGAAGACATAGGAGGTAGTTAAACCATGTCACGAATCTCGAAGGGAGCGCTGACCATTTTTCCAACACTCCATTCAAAGAATTTATTCATAGGTTTAAAATAAGTTGATTTTGATTTTTGTGAAAACTATGTTAATGTAAAACAAAATGGGGTCAGATTTTTTAGAGTTGGAAAAGAAAAGAAAAGTGAAAAGTTAGAACTTGTGCATTCTGATGTATAGGGACTAGCCCAGGTACCATCTCTTGGTGGATCTTATTATTATGTTACTTTTATTGATGATGAAACTATGAAAACTTGGATTTATTTCATTCCAATAAAATATGATGTATTTGAAGTCTTTAATAAATATAAAGATTTGGTTTAGAACGAGATAAGAAATGAGATGAAATGCCTCAAATCAGATAATGGAGGTGAGAACTATAATAAAGAGTTTGATAGTTATTATTCATACCATGGGATGCATGGACAAAAGATAGTTCTTAAAACCCCACACAAAATGGGTGTGTATTAAAGGATGAACAAAAATATCATAGAGTGGTGAAAGAAGCATGTGATTGCATACAAAATTACCTTTTTGAAGTTTTGGGCAGATTCGATAAATACTATTGTTTTCTTGATAAATAGAGGGCCTTCAAGTTCTTTGGATTGTTGTATTCCATAGGAGGCATGGATAGACAAAAGGGTAAACTAGTCACTCCTGAAATTTTTTGGTTGTAAAGCATGCATCCATGTTGATATAGAAAATTGATCAAATCTTGAGGCAAAATCTAAGAATTTTACTTTCATTGGATATGGAGTGAATGATTTTGGTTATCATTTATGGGAAATTGAGAATCAAAAAATCATTAGGAGTAGAGATGTTATATTCAATGAAAAGGTCATGTACAAGGATTAGATATATGAAAAGTAGCAAGAAGAGGAACACAAACAATGCATGGTTCTTGATTAAATTCTAGTAAATGTAACACAAATAGTGCCAGAAACTATTGGACAACCATAACCACAATAAGTTCCTCAAACTCTACTAAGAAGATCTTCTAGGATAAGTAGACTTCCTAAATGATATTCTCTTCATTATATTATGTATTATTGATTGATTCTAGTGAACTAGAAAGTTATGTAGAAGCAATGCAAGTTGAAACAAGGAAAAAATGGAAGATAGGAATTAAAGAGGATATGGATTCCTTGATACAAAATCAAACTTGGGAGTTAGTTTAATTGCCTGAAGGTAACAAAGAATTTCCTAACAAATGGATTTACAAGTTAAAGGAAGAACATGGAGGTAATGAAAGATACAAGGATAGACTTGTGGTCAAAGGTTTTGCATAGAAAATAGATATTGATTTTGATGGTATATTTTCTCCTTTTGTTAAAATGACTTTAATTTGAGCTATTATAAGTCTTGTGTCCATCAAAGATTTGCATCTGGAACAATTAGATGTGAAGAAATTTTTTATCCATATAGATTTGAAGGAGGATATTTATATGTAGCAACCAAAAGGATATGAGATCAAACTTATGGAAAATTTAGTGTGCGGGTTGAAGAAGAGATTGTATGATCTGAAATAAGCATTTCGACAATGATATTTGAAATTTGATAGTTTTATGGCTGAAAAAGATTACAATAGATGCCATTTTGATCATTATGTTTATTTCAAGAGATTGGATAATGGTAGCTATATTATCATATTATTATATGTTGATGATATGCTTGATGTTGGGTCAAATATCCATCATATAAATGACCTTAAACAAAAATAAGCATAGTAATTTTTTATGAAGGATTTGGGTGCAACAAAACAAATCCTTGGTATAAGAATAACTAGGGATAGGAACAATAAAACATTGACATTGTCTCAGAGTGATTACATAGAAAAGGTGTTGAAAATATTTTAGATTTAAGATGAAAAACTAGTAAGTACACTTTTTCCTAGTCCTTTTAAGTTTTCCAAAGGGATGAGCCACAAGACACAAGAGGAGATGGATTATATGTCTAAGGTTCCATAATCTTCAGCAATTAGAAACTTGATGTATGTAATGGTGTATACAAGGCTAGATATTTCACATGTAGTGGGAGGTGTGAGAAAGTATATGAACCAATCCTAGAAAAGAGCATTGGAATGAAACAAAGTGCATTCTTAGGTATTTGAGATGCACAAAAACTCAATATTTATATTTTGGAGGCTCTCATTCCACTTTACAAGACTATGTTGATTTAGATTTAGCAGGATATATTGATAGAAGGAGGAGCACTATAGGGTATGTTTTTACTATAGGTGGCATAACAATCAACTAGATCTCTAGATTGAAAAAGGTTGTAGAACTTTAAATAATAGAAGTAGAATATGTTACCATTGTAGAGGATAGTAAGGAGATGATTTGGTTAGAAAGGTTTATCAAGGAATTGAGTAAGATATAAGAGAATAATAGGTTGTACAATGAAATTTAGAGTGCAATTCAAATTGAAAAGAGATAAACCCTTCACTCTAAGACCAAACACATCCATTAACAATATCATTTCATACACTTAATTTTAGAGGATGGACAATTGAAGTTGGAGAAGATACATACTAACAAGAATCCTGCAGATATGTTGACTAAGGAAATGACATGAGTGAAACTAACCTCCTACTTGGTTTCTATTGGTACTCAAGCTTTATCATAGTGGAAATGAGAAATATTCAAGTCTAGGTGTGTCAATCTAGTGGGAGATTTGTGGGTATTGGTGTTTCTATATGATCAATATCTAAATAGGAGATTGTTGAGTGTGGAGTTTGAACAGCCTCCAAGTAGGAGATTATTGATTTGTGGTGACTGATCAAGAAAGTATAGTACACTTTCTATGTATCCTCACCAGGGTATGGGGCTGATCCAATTTGAGCCAGGCCCTAGGTGGGATTTTGGGGGTGAAACACACAAGGAAGTTTCTTTGGGTTAAC
Source organism: Chamaecyparis obtusa (assembly GCA_027943335.1). Taxonomy (NCBI): domain Eukaryota; kingdom Viridiplantae; phylum Streptophyta; class Pinopsida; order Cupressales; family Cupressaceae; genus Chamaecyparis; species Chamaecyparis obtusa. Next base: position 35,495 of record BSBK01003241.1, on the reverse strand, counting down.
TCATCAAGCATTTTTGGTTAACTGGTCAAGATTTTTTAGGTTAATTTATTAAATTTAACATTTGTAAATTGCCTAAAAGGCCTATAAATAAGTGGCAGTATAATGTGTGTAATTATTATATTATAATTTTCTCTTCACTCGATAATAAAATTAGCAGACAACTATTTCTTTGGTGTATGTCACCCATATTGGGTGAACTACATTAAATCTTTGTGTTATTTATTTTTATCTTCTCTATTTATGCAATATCTTAATATTGTTTATTTCTCATATATATGGCTAAACCCTAAGAAACACCACCTCATGCTAATTAAATAATAATGATATTAAAAATTACCTTCATGATAACGTATATAGTTCTGTGGAGAAATGTGAAGCAATACTTGAAGAGAAGGATAATTATATTTATATTCTAATGTCGATATTTCTGAAATAATTTCACCTAAGGGTGGATTTAAAATAAAAGACTAATGTCTCTTTGTTGATGTGGAGTATGTTCATAAAATGGGAAAAAGTGATTATATATGTGCAGATATGGGTCAATCTAAAAAAATGAAACTTAATTATAAGACTAAAAATATAATGAAACGTAAAAGTTTGAAGTCCTATGTGGTGAAGGAAAAAGGAGAAGGTAATTACCTAAAATATCGTTACCCAAATTATATGACATAATATGGAGTTAATAATGAAGGGAATTGCAATGAAAGAATCACATATGAAAAATATGGATAGTACAATAAATATTTTCAAAAAATATTTGATCTTGAAAAGAATAAGGATGAAATAAAAATAATTAATGGCATTTGAAAGTATGCCATAATGTTACTTGATGGGAATGAGGGGTTTGATTGGGGAAACAACTAATTTTCAATTTTTAGGGCATGGGGTCACCAAACAAAGTTTCATCCAAATTTGTAGAGGAGAGATGATTGGCAGATGACCTTCTCATACCAGAGAAACTAGATTCTTTCTATACCCACAAGGGGCATATATACCCAGACAAAACCACTGTTGGAACCCTAATTTTTGAAAAAAAATTAGAGTTCCTTATAAGGAGAAAAGTCCATAAAACCCTATAAATTCCCTTTGCAAAGAATATGAGTGATAAGTGAATTTACCTTGCGATCAGGTTTACCTCTTACAAATAGGATTATACGTATACCCCCAGCCTCCAAAAATCAAAACTAATATTTTTTCCAAATACCAAGTTTTTGGGATCTATAATGACATTGCAATTCACATATTGAAAATATCTCAGATAGCCATTTTACAAAGTAAATATCTTGGTTCCTAATAAATTTCCTTTAGAAATGATTGTCCCATACAATTTCCTGCATGAAAATGGGCAACCATGTCCATTTTCAGAATCCCATGACTTCGTTTCATATTTCTCCAACGCTTGATCCATTTGTGATTTATTAGTTATGTTGCTTAAATACTATAAAGTCTATCATGGTGGCCTTTTTCTGACATTGATATTTCACATCCATATAACATCCATGTCTAATAAGTCTTTCCCTACAAGTATACTAACTACAAGGAACCCCTATACAAATTTCAAAGACCTTAGCACCTCATAGGAACCCCTATGCATCACTATAAATTTGTATTCCTTAGTTGGAGGAGTATCCCATCAAATGGATTGGTCCTAGTGATTCTCTATATAAACATTTTCTCCCATGCTAGATTGCAGAACTTCATCAATTAGTTTGATTCATTTTCAAGGTCAAAAGTAATGGTGGTTTATAGGAATTTGGAAGTTAAAATTTTCAGAAAAAACTAGGAAGCCATCTTTGATAGTGATTATCTTACATCTTAAGATAAATTTCTCAGAGTTGTTTGTTACGTTTTACTCTTTGCTTAGATTTCTACAAGTAGGTCCATTTTCAAGATTTTATGAGGAGACTTGATCAGTTTTCCAAGAAGATTCTAGATGTGATTTATCTAGTTTGGTGACATTATAGAGGTGTCAAATTTAATAATGACGTAGAAAGAAAAAATATAATTTTTTATATTTCCTAAATGAAGGCATATACCATGAAAAAAATTATGAAATCAGTTTAATTATATTTTAAAATGAGTCAACATACAAGGGACCAAACATGAGTTGAAGAAAGTGATTTTAATCATTTAAACTAAATGATTTAATATTACATTGATAAACATGATTTTAAACGATGAAAGTGTACATTATGTGATGGGCCCCCAATTTATTGAAAGAATAAACCTTTACGAGAGTCATATGTGGATTATGAGGAAAAAACAAATCTAATTTTTTTTTTTCAAACTCTAAATGTCCCTTTCCAAATAAAAAATGAAGGGGTGAAATTTTTTAAATGCCAGCGAAAGACTTGGACTATTGACAAAACATTGAAGAATATCTCCAAACTATAATCTGTCTCTGATGAAAATGTTTTTCCCTAATTTTTAGCACAAAATGGGAGCTAAGGTTTGGTGAAATGATTTAGAATATTAACACCATCAGATTTCCACAATCCATTAGTAATGCAAAGTAAATTTCTGGATTTGATTGTGTATGTGTTTTTTGCATCAACGTTTTGGATCACACTCTGTGATCCATCATTAGGATGAGAAAGTGCAAGGATGAAAAGTGAAATTGCAATTACATCCTTGCACTTTCTCATGCTGATGATGGATCACAGAGTGTGATCTGAAACGTTGATGCAAAAAACACATACACAATCAAATCCATAAATTTACTTTGCATTTAGAATATTTCAAGCAAATACTAAACATCATTTGAATAAGTAATGTGACGGTGGCTCTGAATGGGCCCTTTCTTGTAGGATGGCTGGCTTGTTGAAAATTATTAAAACACTCCTTCACATACCATATGTGAGGCCGCATTTTGTACAAAGAAAACAATGCAATGGCATGTTGTACATAGTATTAGTTGACATTATTTCTATCTAGAAAATGATTTTCTAGTGCATAGTATATGGCTAGATTCCATAATCGTAGCTCATGATCTTGCTATTATACTGATGCATTATGTTATTCTATTATATGCTAATTCAAATTGTTGTAGGAGATGTACAAATAGAATTTTACAAGGAAACTTTTAAAATTAAAAATGAATGTATTTTGGAATGCATATTTATAGAGAGAGGATTTCAAAATCTTTAAATTGATGAAGCATTCAAGGACATAGCATCATACTAGGGCTGCATATGTTGTAAGATCTTATTTATGAGGATGAAATTTTGTGAAATTTCCTAGCATTTCTTACTGTCATTAAATCTAAAAGCGACTGTGCAAAAACATTTGGAAGTTTGAGGATAAAGGGGGTAGGGATGTTGATTATTGCAAGGGAGTTCACAAAATCTTCGAATTGCCCGTAGATGCCATCTCTTGGAACAAAATCTTTACAGGATATGCACAAAATGTATTTTGTCAAATGATGATGTTATTTATGAATCTCTGGTCCATAATTCCCATCGTAAATACAAGGCTTGCATAGAATTAATGAAAATACTACTCAATAAGGGTTACTATATCATTATGGTAAGTTTTGGCTTTCCCAATAATGAGTGGAGAAGACACGAGTTTTTTACAGTGGTCACAGGTTTTACCTTTATCATTTTTTTTTGTCTTGTTCAAGTCTCCTTTTGTGTATCCTTTCTAGTCTGTTTCTGTTGCCAATAGGATGGGTGGGGAGATGAATCATCGTGAACCCAAGAATTGTAAGAGGTGGAAGGAAGAGGAGGAGATCTGGGAAAAGATATGAAAAGGAAGGCTTACTCCTTTCATGGAGAAACTGCATGGTTTTGATGAAGGGGTAAACAAGAGTTTTGTTGACAGTTGGAAGGATGACACTATTAGTATTGGGGGGGGGGTGGATCTCAACATTACTGAGGACCTCATTGCTAAGGTCTCGAGCCTTAGCATAAAAGGGATGAAAATTTTTAGGGACAAGAAGGTCTCCTACAATGCCATTCAACATTTCCTGAAGGACGAAGAAGAAGCTAGTAACCTGATCAAGGATGCTGGGGGGTGATACGATCTCATGAGCTTCAAGGAAATTTGATCCAAGGTAATGGTGGCTATTATGGAGAACATACACCTTGATGGGAGGTATAAATGAGCCCATTCTTATCAATTTGTCCTTCTCTATCACTTTAGGCATAAGGTTAGAGTTTTTTCCCTATTATTTTCTTACATCTCTCCGACATAGTATTGTTGAACATAAAAGGAAAGAGAATAAGGTGATTCTTCATGAAGGGCTTATCCTTCTCATTGTTGAGCATATTAAGAAGATTGCGGCCCTCAGTCCTTCTCCTCCCTAGATTTTGGGTGGTAGGTCTACCATTAGCTTGGTCAAAAGAGGTAGGGAGGAAGGGGTTAAGCAGGGCTCATCTTCTAAAAAATAGAAATTTGAAAAGAAAAGTGGTATGGAGAATTAGTCGGAGGGGGTTAGTGTTGGGGATTTCTTAGATTTTAAAGGGAAGTCTCTGAAAAAACATAAGGATGATAGCAAGGACACTTAATCTAGCTCTGGTAGTGAAATGGAAGCGGAGGGGACTAAAAACATTGAGATTTTTTTGGATATGGGTGATCAGAATGATCTTGGGGGTCAGAAAGTCCCTATCTTGGTAGACTATGCTAGTTTGGTGGACCATGATATCCCCATTTCTCTGAACAATGAAACTGCCACTAAGGAGATGTCAGATAAAAAGGATAAGGATGAGAGAGGTGATGAGACCCCCCTGGACAAAGATATTCTATCCTTCTCCAGAACTATCCCTTTCCTAAAGACTGTTGATTTGCAGGAGAGAAACGTTTAGCTCCTCAAAGAATATTTGGAGGACAAAATTGACCCTCATTTTGGTAGTTTGCAAACAACCAAAGCTATGTCCATGTATTCCTTCTAACTAGTTAAATGGTTTTTTCATGAGATCAAAAACCTGAGTCTCAACCTCAGATTTTCTTCTTCTACAGTGGACAATATTGAGGAGAGGTTGGATTCTGGGTCTGACTGGATGATCAAAGCAGAGGAGAATAGGGATGATGTGAAGATGGGTTTGCTGCAGGATAAGGTTGATAGGATGGAGGCCACTCTCAAGAAGATCTTGATGGATAGAAACTAGTTTATGGGTATTGTGGTTGACTACATAAATAATATCAACTAGGAATTGAATGTTGGGTCCCCTGTTAAAATTGATGATACCAATGACGATGAGGATTTGACTGGTCTAGGAAAGTGCACCAGATCATCAAAGAAGAAGAACATCCATGAGAGGATTCTGGAGCTCTTGGATCTTAATGCATCCATCAGTAAAATGTCCAAGGCCAAAAAAGATATGGAGGCAACTTTGTTGGAGTATGCCTAGTTCCTTTGTTTTTGTTTTCTATGTTTATGTCGCTAGGTGTCAGTTTCTGTTTACTGGTTTTAGGCTGGTTTTTTGCTATTGGTTTGGGTCTGGCTGTGGACTAGTTTTTTTGGCCCTGTCTCTCTTTTTGGTGGGTTCAATGATTTATCTTTTATAACTGACTTGTAAGGGGTTTCGGGTCCCCATTTAAAACCTATTTTTACCAATATTCAAAAACATTTAAAGTTAATTAATTTAATAGTAACATTGTTAGTTCCTGTCGTAGGCTTAGAACTATAGGCATCAACAAAACTTAATTGGTGATTAAATATCACAACTTTAGCCAATCAAAATGAACTACTTTTTTAATAATTTCGCGATAAGGGAAATTTTATAGGAGTGGGTAAATTATTACACCAAGTTCTAATGATTGTCATTCTTATAAATTTTAACAATTCCTTAACCTAAAAATAAATATATTCAAAATATACAAGGTGGTGAACCATATATAATTTAAAAGGTTGTATGGCCACATTTCTAGGGATATATCATGCAATTTTTTTTTGAAAATGGCCATTTTTTGTTTCATGTATGAAGGAAATTGGTCTTTATCTTCCTATAGGGTTTCAAAACAAATTTGTTTAAGTCCATAAAACCCTACACCTTGTCTATTTTATCATTACCTTTTCATGTCACTTAAGTCCCCTTTTCTACACGTGCTTGTTACTTTCCTTTATATCTCCAAGTCTTGTGAAGCTTTCTATTAATTTAAGAAATCTGGAGATTGGGTGACAAAGTAAGAATTGACAAGAAAAGGTTATCTCTAAGTCTCCTAATAATTGACAGTAAGTTCTTAACATTCAATGACTTGGTGAAGCGGTTATCTCCTGATCTCACAAGGTAGTAGTTAAGTCTCTTAACATCTAGAGATCTGGTGAAAAGGTAAAGACTTAACAAGTACAGGCTATCTCTGAATCTTGTAAAGTGATAGCTAAGTCTTATAACATTTGGAGATTAAGTGACAACCGTAGATGATGGTAAAGATCAATGGAAATCACTGAATCTCATGAAGGAACCTGATTCAAGTCAAGCATCTAGTGATTACGATATTTGTGTTAGTTGCTCAATCTCATAATCTAACCCTGGTCAAGACCAGTATTCAATGATTGTGAGATACGCCTTTGTCTATCAATCTCGAGATAAAGCCTGAGTTAAGTTGAATGTCCAACGATCAAGAGAATGCCTTGGTCATTGAATCTCATGATGGAACTATGGTTAAGACAAATATTCAGTGACTCTAAGACATCTTTTTACCGTGTGATCTCCAAAAGAGGAGTGCTTAAAGGCTTGTCGCAGTTAAAGGTAAAGGTTGTGCAGATTAGATCTTATTCGATGGCGGTCACGATGACTTGATGAAAAGATACTTGAATGATATGATCACAAAATTAAGACAACCATCCAATCTTGTTTGATGAAGGTCAATGAAGTGGTGGGTCCTCGTGCTAGATGTTGATGATGTGCTTGCTCCTGATTAGTTGCTGAGGCTTATGTGTAAAGTCTCTTTTAAGGATTTTTTGACTATTCTGCCGATTCATGTATGTTGTCTCATCTGCCAAGAGAAATCTAAATGAACAACTATATTTTAAACTTGGGTGATAACCATTGTGTTTTAAAAATTTGAAATTTTGCTAGGGTTTTTTAGCAGAAAATGAAGTTGACAATTCAGGTTTTAAAACCCTAATCATATCTGATTCGTTATGTAATCATAAGCGATAAAGTTGCAAGCTTAAAAAGGCTTGAGCAAGTGAAAATTGATTAAGATCAAATTCTTGCTCAAATCTGATATATTCTAATAGAAATAACTATAGTAAATGACTGGTTATTAAATGTAACGATGGCAAATAGATACTTGATCTGATCCTGTTCATCACCCAAAAAGATTTTAAAGTGATCATGTTCCCTCACGATGTCCACACAACCTACTAGTACTAACCAGTTGTAAGACTTGATATGTGTGATATATTTAAAATGGTGTAATTTTATAGCGATAATTAATTGGGTAAAAATTTCATACAACTTCCATTAATGGTTATCTTTGTATGCACCCTAAAATGGTTGCCTAGACTTTGGGCCCCCATTCTGCAATTTATCAAAACCCTGAATCAATATTTTAAAAAATCAACATTTTCAATTATATCAATTTCCTTGATCAAATCCTATTTCATCATTTTCGATTATTCCTTGGGCTAACCATTTTATTCTAAGTCTTTGTTTAATTAAAAGGAATATTTCCTCCCCTTTTATTAAATAAAAAGCCCCCACTTTTCCTCTTATCCTAAGTTGCACAAATAAAGTACAATTCTTATTTTATAAAAAGGGAAAAAACACTTTTTGTCTCATATGGACACAAAAGTCAAGGATATTTGTGCACAAGGATCAAGCTTCCATTTTTCTCCACCGTTGATTAAGTCTTTTGCCTCTTAATCTCAATGGTCCATTTCACCTCATTTCTTATAAAATGAGAGTTCTCTTCTTCATTTGGCATCTTAAGTTTTTATGCTAATGTTATGCTGCAGGTTTATTTGGAGCTTTCTTTGAAGACACTTTTGCATCCAAGCTTTGAAGATCTTTGTTGCATTTCAGCTAGTTTCATATTTGCTTCCATAGTTGCATGATAATGACATTCTTAGCTTAGATTTCCTTTTTATGCAGTAGATTAATATCACATAGCCTAATTAGGAAGGTTGTAATCCTTTGTACTTTCCTTTCATAGCATAATTTGTACTTGCACTTTCATAGAGTAATTTGCATACTCATATAGGTTGCATTGCATTGCATTCATATTGATTTCATTGGAGATATTGGCACTCTTTCCCTTGTCTTTGATTTGGAATCTCTCATTGTGTGGTTGACTAGCAAGGTCATTAGCTTAATAGCTCTAGCTAAGATCAAAATTCATAATCTTGCAACTCCATGCATAGAGAGCTATGGATCAATTTTTGAGGCCTCATTCTTGAGTATCCTTGAATGTAATGATTCATAGAAGTGTGGTCACATTTTTACCATACAATCTTAATTTATGAATTCTAATGGTAATCGAAAAGGCAATGACATTTAAAATATTCAGATTTTAAAAATGGAAATACCATCGCTTCCTTATTTCTACTGAAACATACTTACATGTCTAATACATAGATAAAGCAACTAATTAAAATATTGCAATCACATAGAAGTCTAAGAACCAATTTTGTACCCATAAAACACAAATTTAAATGAACTTGAAAAATTTTCATTTTTTTTTTTCATAAAATTAGTAATTACATTATCCAATAAAAAGAGAAACCTACTATAAACAAAAAACCAAAAAATGTTGTTTGATTGTATAAACAAAAAACCAAAAAATGTGGTATGTTTTTATTAAAAAAAACCACTAGTGATTTTCCCCTCAGGCTCCATCTAAGTAGAATTCTCTAGAGAGGATTAATTGTTAGAATTTATCAAGCCAGTCGTATTGCCCCGCCCGAGCCTCCACTCCATCAAACAAAAACCACTTACGAAGAAAATCCCTACCAATCAATGTCCATTTCCTATGGCGCTTCAATTGTGTAGCATTAAGGCACAATATAAAAGGTTGCATGGCCACATTTTGGCCTAGGAGGAGAAGCTTAGGTATTTCACTTTCCCAAGAGATCCCCACCCCTATTTCTATGAATACAAAAATATTAACGTTGTCCCCCAGGTATTCTTCTTTGAAAGCCTTCCTCAGTAGCATCAACATGTCCACCTTTTCTCCTCCTAGGTCGAGACGAGATGCCAAAAAATGAGATGTAATGTGTGTGTTCACATAGTGCCTGTCTTCATTATGCAGAAACTCTTTGCCCAACACCATTTTAATACCCTCATTTATGAAAGGCCCACCCTTGCTACAAATTGATTCCAAGGTTTCATCCGAGAAGGAGCCCAAAAAGGCCTTCTAGGCCTCCTCAGATGTGCATTTAAGCCTAATAGGATCGTCCATCTAAATCTTAATTCTTCATAAACCTAAAAATCAAATTATTTCTAGAGTAATGACCTAAACTAGAGGAAGCTACAACAATTTATGTAGCAAAGATGAATTGAGGAACAAAGAAGCTAGACCGTTTATAAATAGAACTTGATTGATACTTAGCAATTAATTATTCTTTAATCATATTAAATCAATTGTCCTTAATCTTTCATATCTGCCTATAAATCTTTCCCATAAATGCATGCATGTGATAAATTAAATCTATTGTCTTTAATCTTTCATATTTGCCTATAAATATTTTCAATAAATGCATACACGTCAGAAATTGGTGCGTGTTGAGTGGATGACAATTAAAGAATATCGCTTGTCACTAACAAGTTGTATTTATTTCTTACTGAGTTACGAGTTACCCTGCAAGATGCGACATCATCCACCCTCCACGCATGACATTGTAATCAATGATCATGGTTATGGTGCATGTTAAGGTTTGAGACGTGTCATGCTTATTGATACAAACATGTTGAGTGACGAGTTTGTAGATAAGTTGACAACCCTAGTTTGATACATGTCAACATTCTAGTGACTTCCTGGAGAACTTTGTTTCCTTCAAGAAATTGGGGCTGAAATTAAACTTCAGCCATTGATCTTAGATCATTAGATGGTCTCAAATAATCAATTTAACATTATAAAATTGCATATGTAATAAAATCCTAATCTGCAATAAAATTGCATCCCATCTTTTAAAAATTGGCACTAAAATATTTGTTTTCACATAATTAATGAACGATTAGCCAATAACATAAATAAAGTTTGAAACGGTACATAAAATTCGCCATTACAATTATTTTTTTCCCTTCAAAATAAAATCATTCGCTTCATTTATCATAATTTTTTTACTTCAAAAGAAAAAGTTTGCCTCATAAAACATGTATTTTCCCCTGGTCATGACTATATAATTTGCGAGGAATTTATGGAATTTTCATTCGACAGGGAAAAAATCGCCAATACAAACTATGAAAAATCACGGATTGAAATTTTTTTTGCCTTCATTAAGAAAAATTCCCCCTAAAATAATGTACGATTCATCGGGATTTTACACTTTTCCTAAGAGGGGGTTTCTTAAAGTTATGCCTGCCTAGGATGTACTAAGGTGTTAGAGAGAGAGAGAGAGAGAGAGAGAGAGAGAGAGAGAGAGAGTATAAGAGTATATTTTCTATCTACAGTTTTTGGTGTTTTGGTAATTTTTAGAGTTTATGCAAATTTAAAAGGTTTGAGTTGCAGGCCTAGGGTTTACATTTTAGAGTTGACATATTTAAAGGGCTTACCTTTTAGTTTTTGTTTTCTACCTAGGGTTTTAAGTTTTGAAGACTTTTAAATTTTTTAGGTTTTCTAATGTTTTGTGAACTAAACAAAAACTTAAAAATAACTATTTTACATAAAATGAATTTATTTTTCTATACTACTTTCAAAGTAAAAATTTAAGACTTTCATTTACAATTAATAATCAACAATTAACAAATAATAGCAAAATATTTTTTTTTGAAATAAATAATTAAAAATAAATAATAGTGTATAAAAAATAAATGTACATACTTGGAATGTGGAAAAAACTGATAGAGGGGATCACTAGGGAAGCTAAAATTAGGCACTCGTATGCTCCAAATCTCTATCCCATTTTGTAGACAATAATAATGAATAGAAAATCAGTTAAAAAAAATAAAAAAATTTACATTTACAAATCAAGCACCCAATTTGTAAGAAACAACTGCCTATTTTGTAAAAAATGGAAGCTCATTTAGTCTTGGGTGCCTTCCCTAAATGAGTGCCCATTTGAATTTTCATGGGTTAGGTACCTAAAGCTAAACTAGACACTCATTTCTTAAAAATTGAGTTCTTGTTTCTAGAAGAAATTTTTTTAATCCAAAGACTTCCGTTGAATTAGGACCCAAGTTCTTGCACCCGCCCAAGGTTAATGAAGTGAAATTAAAGATGGGATTTCAAATAGAGTTAAATTTGGAATAAGGTTCAATTAGTGTTAGAGAAAAAAATCTTTGAGTTAGGTTTGGGTTCAATGTTTGATTAGGGTTTGAATACCATTAGGGTTGATTTTAGATTTTACTTAGAATAAGAAATAATATTCAATTAGTATTCTAGAGTTGATGTTAGATTATAGTTCAATTAGGGGAAATATATGAATTAGGGTTAGGTTGAATTAGGGTTTATTGAGGGTTATAGCCAAAATTATAGTTTCCAATCAAATTTAGATTAGTATTAAGGATCAAGTCCAATTATGGATAGAGTAAAATTAGGATTATAATAAAAATAATCGATTTAGGGTAATAGTTTAGGTTAAATTACTTGTTAGGGTTTAAATAGAGTTAAAGTAAAGGAATAATTACGATAGACTTTGGTTTAACCCAAATACCAACCTTAATTATATCTCAAAATTTAACCCTAATTCTATTTATAATCCTCACCATAAACTTAATCATAACTCAAACAAAATCCTAACCCTAACTATAATCTTAATCATAAACAAGACCATACATAACTCTTATTCCAACAAAAGCCCTAAACCCTAATCTTAATCAAAAGTTGAAATATAATTCTAACCATGATATAAATCCTAAATCTAAACATAATTTTAATCCTAAACCCTAATGCCTAATTCTAATCCTAAACCCTATCCCTAATAATAAGACTAACTATAATCCTAATATTAACCCTAACCCTAATCAACACCCTAAACTTGATGATATTACTAATCATAATATAAACTCTAACACTTTCTATCATTCTAACATTATCCTAACTCTAAACCCTAAATTCTAACCCTAACCTTATCCATAATACTAATAATGATGTAAATACTAACAATGATCTTAATCCTAAGTGATAAACCTAGTTTTGAACCTAAACCCTAAGTCTAATAAGAATTAGGGTTACTCTAATGATTATACTAACTATGACATAAACCCTAACCCCGATAATAATTGTAACAATGATACTAACCATAAGCCTAAACACTAACCCTAACCATAACACTAAGCATGATGTAAACCATTATCGTGACCATAATTATAACCATAATCCTAAACCTAACCGTTAACACTAACCCAAAGTATAATCATAACCCTAAATCTTGAATCCCAACCTCAACCCAAACATTAAACCCTAACCTAAATATTTAACTCTAATTCTAAACAATGATAACACAAATGCTATACCAAACCCTAACCCTAACAATGGTGTAAACCTAAATCTCATCCTAACCCTAAACATAATTACAACCATGGTATAAACCTTAAAACTAATCATGTAATCATAATCCTAAATGGTAAAATTTGTTCCTTACCCTAAATCCTAACCCTAATGATAATACTAACCACAATGTAAACTCTAACCCTAACCATAATCCCAAATATAATCTTAATTCTAAACCCTAAACCATAATGATAACTCTAACCCTAATCAAATCCTTAAGTTACATGATGTTAACTTTAATCATAATAATAATAATTCTAATCCTAAATCCTAATCTTAACTCTAACTCTTATACAAACCCTAAGCCTAACTAATATACTAACTATGATGTAAAACTATACTCTAACCATAATCTTAAACCTAAAACCCAAACCCTAAACCCTAATCCTAATTCCATTATCTCAATACAATATATTAATTTATATTTAATGTCTTCCATGATGTGTTGCGACTTCAACTATATATATAAACTAGTTACCATTTCATCATCATAAAAAAATCTAATTATTTCAACTTGTCTTCGGACTTTAAAAATATTATTATAATAATAATAACAATCAAATTGCCTTTTCCTTTACTCACCTTAAATAAAGTCATGATTCAAATGAGAGTTATTAGATTTAAATTTCTCACTTGTTTCTAAGAAAATGTTTAGTTTATACTTCTACATCGCACTTTATTTCCTTTGGACTCAACCAAACCTAACACAATGCTCCAAAATATTAGGACTTGCATTCATTTAGCCAACAAAAGAAACACAAATAATGGTTTGGATTTTTGCTAACTCCTAAATTAACACATACATGCAATTTGTCAAGTCTCAAGGCTATAAAAATAAAACAATGAGAGTAAATATTGACACAAATTTTAAGTGTAATAATAGTTGGTAACTAGCAATCACACACTGGTGTGCAATGGGTATGCTGTATTAATGTTGGAGGAACCAAAAATGCATTCATTTATTTGGTGGCAATATTGTATCTAAATTTAATCAATTTGAATAGAAACATTGTATAATTTGTTAATATGATTTAGAACAACAGAGAGGGGGGGGGGGTGAATCAATTGTTCTCAGGTCTAGATGTATAAAAAAAACTTTAAAACTCTTCAACAAATCAAATCTAATGACCAACAACTACTCGGTCATTACTGATTGCATAACATAAACATATAACAATGCAGTCCACTTATCCAATAGCATCTAACTTGTAAAACACAGAAATGTTCAAACCAAAATATTCACACAAGTATCACCAAGATTTATAGTGGAAACCCAATTTGGGAAAAACCACTTTGTAATATGTTACTATTATGTTCACTCTTTTGAAGTGAGCTCGGTGAAAAGCCAACCCTGTTAAAGGTTACAAACACACTGTCAAGTGTGACCCATTTAAAGGATTTAAACCACTTTGTTAAAAGTGCGCCTTGTTATAGGACTTACATGCACTCAATTAGAATGCAACCTTGTTCAAAGGATTTGTACCTATGACTATTAGGTCAACCTCTGTTAAAAGGATTTTGACTATTACAATGGTTAGAAAGTCACAGTAATATTGATTTGAAAAACATACAACTCACTTTGCAAATGTCAGATCCAATTCCATACACATATGCTAACTTATTGATTGTGAACCTTTACCATCCCCATCACTGATCTACTTGGAACTCGCTTCAAGCAATCACAACACTTCTCTTTAAACCTTCTCTTCTTAGATAGTCAATAACATCAACAATACTTCCAGCATCCTCTCTCTCATCTACTTATCTCAACCTCATGCTTAGGTTCCCTTAATACTTCCTCCATTAGGTCAATACATCTTTTTTCGCTTAATCTCCTTCGTAGATCTTAGGGTTAGGTCAGATTCATTGAATCCATTCTACTTTATGTTCTTTGGCTATCCTTCTAGAAATATATCAAATCTCTCAGTAGATTTACAATAAAATATTTTACAGTGCAATAAATGCTTTGATACAATCAATAAATAAAGTCAACATGTTTTACATAATCCAAGAATTCAACGATGTCGGCTGGAAATCTGAATTCTTCCTTGAATGTAAAATACTAGCACTCGGTCAATACTGTGTTCAACTTCTTGGTCTTCACTAGAAAGCTCGGTCACCTCAAAAATTATTTCCTTGGCTAATACTGTCTTCCTCGGTAATTAACTAGTGTTCGGTCAACACTGAATTTACTCAGCATATACTAGCTCGGTCGACACTAACAACACTCAGCTTAAACTAGATTTCTTCACTTTTGCTTAGTTAAGCCTACCAGTTTAGTCTTCATTCTTACTTAGATAAACAATACATTATCTTATCATTGTGCCACATAATCAAGTACTCATTGAAGTATCAAGATAACTCAACCTTTCCTTAAGTGCTATTGTTACCAACCTTGCCTTTCCCCTTAGCAACACTCAAATAGATATAGTACTTTCTTAAATATCAATAGTCTTGTATGCACCCTAAAATGGTCGCCTAGACTTTGGGCCCCCATTTCTGTAATTTATCAAATCCCTGAATCAATATTTTCAAATATCAACATTTTTTCAAATATATCAATTTCCTTGATCAAATCATAATCAATTCAATATTTCCTAAGGTTTGAGCATTATTTAATTTAAAAGAAATAAAAATAAAAATCTTATTTAATTAAGAGAACATGCTCCTTTTTAATTAATTAAAAATCTCTTTTAATTAAATAATAAAATCACTTTATCCTAAGCCTTTATTTAATTAAAAGGAATTTCCTCCCCTTTTATTTAAATAAAAAATTCTCACTTTTCTTCGTATCTTATGTTGCACAAATAAAGCATTTAATTTTTATTTATAAAGAAAAATAAAATAAAAAATAAAAGAAAAGTACTTTTGTCTCACATGGACATAAATTAAATGCTCAACATAAAGTAAATGCTTCTAATTTTCTTATTGGAGAATATTTGTGCACAAGGATCAAGCTTCTTTTTTTCTCCATCGTTGATTAAGTCTTTTGCCTCTTAATCTCCATGGTCCATTGTTTTTTACTTCCTATAAAATAAGAGCTCTCTTTCTCATTTGCACACACAATACATCCACTCTTTTTTATGCTATTATTATGCTACAAGTTTTCTAAGTCATCTTGAAGCTTTTGGAGACATTCTTGCATCAAGTTTTGAAGATTTGGAGCATCATTGGCATTCATCTTGCATCTACATCACATCTTAGCTTGCATCATAGTTCCATCATCATGGTATCATTTCTTTTCATGTTTTAGATTAATCTCACATAGTTTAATTAGAGGGTTTGTAACTCTTTCATTTCCATTTTCATAGCTTAATTGCATCTTCATTCTCGTAAGATTAATTTGCATTCTCATATAGATTTGCATAGCATTACATTCATTTGGAATCTCTCATTGTGTGGTTGACTAGCAAGGTCATGAGTTTATAGTTTTAACTGAGAGCAATTTTACAAATCTTGCAACTCCATGCATAGAGAGCTATGGATCGATTTGTGAGAGCTCATTCTTGAGTTTTCTTGCATGTAAGGATTCATAGAAGTGTGGTCACATTTTCACCATACATTTTTGGTGCCCATCGTGGAGCAACCCACTTTTTACATGCTGGTTTTGATTATTTTTGGAGCTAACATTTGCTGGTTTTGATTATTTTTGGAGCTAACCCTTGTGTAGATTTGTTTGGAGATAAAAAAACCTTAGATTTGAAAGATTTGATCATATCTCCCAAACGGCTTGGTGTTTTGGTTTGAAATTTTTTTTGTAGGTTGGCGACATATCAGAGAAGCTCCAAAAAAATTTCTAGAATTTTTGGAGGTAACTTATATTTTTTATGATTTTTCATAAAAAATTGATTTTTGGCGCAAATCAGCATATTTTTTGGACATTTTTATATTTCTGGAAAGGTCTTGAAATTCTACAGGGGGTCCATTCACTATATTTTTAATTTAGAGGTCATATCATAGCTCATTTGGTCAATTTATAAAAACTGGTCTATTTTGGTAAAATGGGTCTCTAGGGCACAAATGAAGAGATTTTTCTGAGATTTTTACATTTTTGGAAAGCTCTCTATTTTTTGATAGAGGTCTCTTTTCTGTATTTTGGGTTTAGAAACCAAATTCATGTGGTAACAATCAAATCTTGTTGACTAGGTCAAATGCAAAAAAAATTAAATTTTATGATGGGTATGCACTTATTTTTCATTGTTCAATGCATGATATGAGTTATCATTTGGATTATTTGCTGGTTATCATTTTTCCTAAAAATTGATTTTCAAATCTAACCGTAGGGTTTGCATAAGTTGGATATACATTACATACCTTGTTTGCTTATTTTTTTGTCTTGTTCATTTGAAGGTGCTCTTGCTTTCATGAAAAATGCTTAAAACAAACAAAAAATAGGTCAAATCTACTAAGCGCGTTGCGTTGGACTTGAGGTATTTTGTTACATCTCTAAAACATTTAGATTTTGGGATTAAAATTGAACCTCTCATGTGTTTGGCTTGAGTGTTTTACATGCTTTCATAGAACATATTTCAATTGATGCTCTTAATGGGAAATGAATGAACATAGATTTTCTTTCATACAAGTTTGTGTAAGTGAATGATTGTGTTTAAACCTTAAGTAATTCTTGGTTCCAATATCAAATATCTCATTGAATGATTGAGGGCATGGATTCATTCCTTGTTTACATAGGGAGTTAAATGCACCGCTTTGTGGACTCACTCTATGTTTACTTGGAAAGTTAAATATTCCATTGTTCAACCCTTTTTCATTTGTGAGTAGTATTGATTAGCAGCCTTAGATTACTTGTGATTGATCTAGATTGCTATCTTGGGTTATTGGACTTGCTAAATCCGCCGGCCCCTCATTTCTGCCTTGTGGTTGCAAGGTCAGTGCCACATTAAAGGGGAGGGGTCTACATGAGAGAAGCGTTAATTGCTCCACTACGCAACCCTTTTGTGCTTTTTAGAACTCACTTGTTTTCTAAGGTGTGGACTCACTTTTAGTTGGTGTGAAGAGTTAAATGTTCCACTTTTGGACTCACTTTGAGTTGGTGTGAAGAGTTAAATATTCCACTTTTGGACTCACTTTGAGTTTGTGTGAAGGGTTAAATATTTCACTTTTGGACTCACTTCACATTCTCTTGAAGGGTTAAATGTTCCACTTTTGGACTCGCTTCACATTCTCTTGAAGGGTTAAATATTCCACTTTTGGACTCGCTTCACATTATCTTAAAGGGTTAAATATTCCACTTTTGGACTCACTTTGTAGTTACTTGAAGAGTTAAGTGTTCCACCTTTAGTGCTCTAAATACTTTTGATAGTGAATTACTTAGTTTTTATTTCTAGAAGGCCTGCTTGGGGACACACCACCTCAAGGGATGACCTTAACTCTTGTGTTTTGGTAGAGTATAAATATCGGGAGGTGAATCCAAAGACACCTCTCTTGGGAATTGAGTTTGATATCACTCTTGGCTAAGCCTCAAAGAACTTTATACCTTTGAGAAGTGAAGGAGGAGATTTGGGTTACCGTCTCCCCCTGGCTGTGTGATTTTGGATTCTTCTCATCTATGGATTTGGGCCTCACGTACCTTGTGTATATCGAGGACTCCTTAGAAAAGCCATGTATATCCTTGTACATAGCTTGATAAGGTGTTGTTGTGTTCTAAGTGCCTGCTAAAACATTGTCAAGAACATACACAAGTAGAACCTTTAAGGAGTAGAAATACTAAGTCACTATACTTGTTCATGCGCAAGGTTGCTTTGCCCCTTGCTCATTGTTTGAAGACTATTTTCTTGAACTCCCTGATTGCTGTCTTATGTGCCTGATCAATGATAAAAATTTGTTGATATACTTGCTTGATTCTTTGCAACTTGCTCGATTTTCTATCCTATCATTAGAGACTTGTTTTGACTTTAAATATCTGGTTTTTGCCCTCTAGGAATAGCATCAATTGGTTTACAAGGCCACCTTGGAAATAGTTGTCAAGTTAGAAAGTTATTCTTGTTGAGAAAGCTTATCTTTAGAATTGTTGATTACATTCTTGGAAGATTTTGGTCCTCTTATTGTCCAAATCATTTTTCATATATCTCAATTTCAATTTGAATTTTGGCTAAGTCCAACCTCCTGATTCAAAAGTGCTAGGGTATTCACCCTTTGTTGGAAGCACCTCTTTGACAGTGTTGGTGACGCCTTTTATGTTTTATCTTTTCATTTTCTCTTTGGACAATAGAGGATCTCAATTATCCTAGGTTGGAATTGACACTTTGAGAGATTTACCTATCACTTAGAGTCTCTTTCTTTCATGTCAGTTACTATAAGATACCAAGTTAATCAAGGGAAACAATCTCCAGTTGTCATATCCTAGGTGCTGTCATGTTGCTCAACATCTCAATGAATGTTATGGTATCAATTGCACAAGATGACTCTTAGTCTTCTTCTTCCTTCTCCATTTTCCATATTCTTCTAAAGTCTTCTATTCCCATGGGAAATTCTTCTTCTTCTTCTTGATTCCTTTTCCTCTTATTATCTAGTCTACATTCTTCTATTCATCTCTTCTATTCATTTCTTCCATGCTTCATTCCTCCTCTTCTAGAACCATGAATTTCAACTATCTTGTTAAGGAACCTCTCTTGAGAATGGATGATCTTGAACTCATTTCTCAATTTGAAGAATTTTGTTCCTCTAATGGTTCTTCTAAATATCTCATGGGTGGCAAACTTATAGCAAAAATAAAAGAAAAGATGATTGAATCTGACACCTTTGCTAGGATCGTAGACATGATTATATCACAATCTTCTTCTTCCAAACATTCTTCATCATCTAAATCTTCTCATTCTTCTTCACCTTCTAAGTCTTATCATGACTCTTCTCAACATCATTCAAATTCTTCATCTTCCAAAGCTTATCATGACTCTTCCAAACATTATTCACATTCTTCATCTTCTAAGTCTTATCATGATTCTTCTAAACACTGTTCACATTCTTCATCTTCCAAATCCTATCATGACTCTTCTAAACATTATTTGAATTCTTCATTATCCATGTCTTCTTCCTCCAAAAGATCTTCACCTTCCTCTTCTTCTACTTCTTCAAAGAGTCTTACTCCTCATATCAAAACATATCATAATGAGCAACGTGATGATACCTATGACACCTATGTTTCTAAGAGTCCTCCTCATCATGTGCTTAGACTTACTAAAGGGTCATCCTATTAGGTAGACTGTGATGGTGATCCATATGACTCTGAATTTGAAGAATTCTTTGATGATTTTTGTGAACAATACAATATTCCTACTAAGGAGAAGAAAATCTACCGTGCTGATTTCAAATGTCAAAATGATCCCTCCTCTAAAAGTTCTCATGCTGAAAATAAAGATTACGCTCTCAAGAAAGATCATGTTAATGTTGAACCTTTGTCTTGTGATGGTTCTCTTCCATCCTCTACTTCCTCCAATACCCACACATCTCCTAAAGCTGCTAAGTCTTCCAAATCTTTCACAAATACTTCATCCAATTCAAATCCTATTGCTTTTCATGCGGTTCCCTACAGTTAGCCTCGAGGGCTACCTCTTAAAGAAACTCAAGCTAACCTTCACTTGGCTGCAAATACTTCTAATAATGCTAAACCTAAAGAGCCTAAGCCTTTAAATGCTATAATGCCTAGATTAGCTAGTCCTTCACCATCTATTCCAAAGTCTTCCATACAATCCCAACATGCTTCCTTGTCCTTAGAAGTGGCTCCATGTCAAGAGGACTCTAAAAATGATAAAGAAAAGAATATAAAGAAAGATCAAGATCAAGAACTCTCCATGTCATCCAATCCTTTTCATGATGTCTCTCATCCACTTAAGTCTTCTCCTAAGCAAGATCAAGCTACTACTTACACTGTTGAGCTTATTGATAATCAAAATAACCTTACTAAACTTGCGCTTTCCAAAGATGAGACTTCCATTAAGGTTATTAAAAATGGTGTTGTTACTTCTGATGTTAAGCCTATTGAAAATTAAGAGAACAATGATACGCTTAAGCCATCCAAAGATCCTTGTCAAGATCAAAGTCTTCCATCTTCTTGTTCTACCACTCCATGTTCACTTTCACTTTCTACTCTTCCTAAGTCTTTGCAAGCTCTGAAAGATCCTATCAAAGAAGTTGTTCCTATTCAAAATGCTCATGATCCTATTGAAAACTCTAATACTCACTCTAAAGATGCTGATATCCTTGGTTTTGATATAGATGCTAATGAAATTATTGATTATCCTTTTGCATCTTCCATGTCCATCCCTTGACCTCCTCCACCAATACTAAGGGCTTCATGTCTTCCTTCCATCTTGGGCTCTTATGTCCCTTCACTTTCCCCTCCTAACTCTCCTAATTCATCATCCATCTTGGGTCCTTACGTCCCTCCATCTCCTATCTTTCCTCAAGATCAACATAGATGCATACCCTTGAATCCTTTTCATCCATCCACCCATCTAAACCAGTCATACTTTCCTTCTTCTTCCACAAGTCCCAAGTCTTTTGGAAGTAACTTGAATGTTCAATACAAAAAAAAGAAGCAATACAAGAATCCATCAAAAAAATAAGATCACTATGTCTCCTCTAATCGACATGGGGGCATAAAGTCAAAAGAGATATCTAAGAAGAAAACTACAAGACAAGTATGGGTTCCAAAATCCATCATTGAAGATATTCTCTCTAAATCATCAAAAGGAAATGAAAAGCCTAAAGCTATATGGATTTCAAAGTCTCTCTTGAAAAAGTCTCATATTGAGCAAAAAGTGAAGTTGACATTCAAGCTTCCAAAAGCTTCCACTTCATCTTTTTCCAAAAATATTCTTCCATTCTATGCACCTAAACCACAACCTCTGCTAAACATTCGTCATATTCCTTCATGTATTCCTTCATTCATATTTCCTCCATCCTCTCGCCACCCTTCAAGGTGTGTGTGTTGATGTTGATCTTGCCTTCCTTTCCATCTACCCTTTCACAATCCTTCCATTCATTATCCTTCTACCTTCTATCCTTTTTCCTCATTTGCTTATTCCTCCTATCTTCCAACCTCACTCACTTTATATAAAGCTTATCCTCCATTTTTCTCTTTCATCTTCCTTTCCCTCTCAGCATCTTTGAGTGTATCATTTTGAACCCTTGGCATATCATGGTTTATCCTTTCAAGGAGCATTATTTGAAAAGCTTGCTTTCTTCCAAAAAATTATAAAAATTAAAAAAAATAGAAAAATTCAAAAAGATAAAATAAAATTGAAAATGTGCCATGGTGAAAACCTGGAAACAGGCACCTTGGTAGAAAAAGTAAAGAGAAATAAATTCATCCTATGGTGAAAACCACTCCCTTGTGGCACCTTGGATAAGTACCATGATGAAAACCTGGCAATCAGGCATCATGCGTAGTTCTTCTACATTTTTCATCCATTCCATCTTTTCTCTTTGATCTTGACAAGGTTGAATTATACATGAACATTTGGCTATCTTGTGAGCTATTTTATGATGATTTTGCTTTCATTCCTTTCATGTTTAGCCTTCATATTTATTTTCCTCCATTCATTCTAGCCTTTCGCTATCTTTTTCCCCTTTGGTCTTGATCTAATAAAAAGAGTAAAACACGATGCTATGAAGCCTCTTGACATGTCTACTCCTTTGGACTCCATCATTTCCTTATTTTGCATTACACTTTTGTGGCTTATCCTATGCTGGCCTTTCATTGCTTATCCAAATGTGCTTTACATGTCAAATTTTTCCCTAGCTTGGGTGCTCTTGAGGAGTTTTCCTTTGAGAATTTCTTCCCTTCATTCTCCTTCATTCTCGTTTCCTCCATCTCAGTTACCAGCTTGCTCATCCATCTTGTCCCTCACCTTGCTTGACATTGAGACTACACGATGTGATCTTGCTCATGATTTTGATGCCCATTTCTGTCTGGGGGCATCCTTTGTACATATTTTATTGATCCTGAAAAAATATCAAAAAAATTGATATATGATGCTGAAAAAATCCTAAAAAGTATAAAAAATCTTGAAAAATACAAAAAAATCAAAAAATTTAAAAATTCAAAAAAAAAAAAAAAAAAGTGCCTCAGTGAAAACCTGGAAACAGGCGCCCTGGTAGCAAAAATACAAAAAAAGAAAAAAGAAAAAAAGAAAAAATTGCAATAAATCCAAGTGGTGAAAACCTGGAAACAGGTGCTACTTGAGACCTTTGCACTCTTATTTATTAGCATGCGTCCTCGACACTTAGCCACTTTCCATCATGCTTCGACCTTATTTGCCTTGGTCTGGAATTGGTCTTTGTCTTTGTCTAAGGGGCATACCTGTTAGCATAGGTCTTTTAGGTGCGTTTGTCTCTTGGAGAATTTCACAATAGGTTTTTTTTCAACACCACCCCAAACAGTGTTTTTTAACACTACCCTTGCGTCGAGTGTTTCTTAACACTTATCAGATGTCTTACCCACCAGTCTAAGTTTGATGCGATATTTCTCATTTGCAGATGCGATAACCAGAGTCTGACTCTATGACCAACACACATGCACTTAAACAATCAACTTGTTGAGATATGATGACTTTTTTTTTTTTTGTGTGCTGTCTATGAAGATTTTTTTGATGAGTGGTCTCTCCCTGAGAAGTTTTCAATGATGCATAGCTAGAAGACTGAGGGAATGAGAACATGTTTCATTTCTTTATTTTCTTGTGGGTATATTTTTTTGATCCTAACTGTCATGAGCATTTATGCTAGTCTTACTTGACACTATGGATCGACAAGGTATTATCCTTGACTGTTTTGCGAGTGCATGCTTCTAGTTATCCTAACTTTCATGTGTCTTGACACAAACATAATCTCGCCATATCAAACTTAGGTGATCTCACTGCATTAGTCATCTTGACCTATATGTCTTTGATGCCTAGGTGAGATTTTCACATTTCTATTTGATAAAGATCATATTCATATCCACATAGTTATGCTAGTATGCATTGTATGATCTTACGACGCTACCAATAAAGCTCGATGATGATAACTAGATGTCTATAAGTGTTGTGACCTTGCAAGTCAACCACTTTTCATAGTAGCTTGCATTCTTAGGTTCATCATAGTTTAGTTTTTGCATCTTGCATATGGAGAGCTCTTCTTTTTATCATCTATGGACTAGTTGGTCAACTGTGCTCATTTTCTGATTCTTCTTGATCATATCTTTCATTTTTGGTCTTTCATGTCACATCATTTTCTATTTATTTTCAGACTCGAAACTAAAATCTGAGTCACGTTGACTAACCATTTGAGGCACAATTCTTTGATTTTTGATGGAATTTCTTCCTTTCCATGTCTTTCAAACTTCTAGTCTTTCATTCACCCCTTTCGCTTCCTCTCTCTGAGGTTTGACTTAATCTTTATCCTATATCTTTCCCAGTGAAACCTAGTCAACCTGGGGCATATCTTCACTATTTGATGGTTATCCTATCATGCTCCATCTTTCAATAATGATTTAATGTGACTTGATCAGGTTTATCAATTTGTTGTTCTCCTCTATCTGATTTCAATTTCAATTTCGAGGGGGCAGTACCTATCAACTTTAATCTTTAATTCAGCTTTATCATTCAGCTCAGCTTGAGATTCTTATTTTTAGACTTGATTATCACCTAGTAGCGACAGTGGTGATTTTGTCTTTTGATTTTTATCTCCTATTTTTTAGACTTGATTATTGCCTAGCAGCGATGGCAATAGTTTTGTCTAAGACTTGATTTGCACCTAGCATCGACGGTGTTGGTCTTGTCTTTTAGCTTTTTGCTTATCTTTGTCTTGATGTGTTTCCAAAATGAACACACATCTGAGTTGTTTTGTGATCCCAAATCGATCTCACATTTCAATTCTTCTTTGACTGCATGTGATCTCAAATCGATCTCACATTAGTCAAAGAGGGGCAAATGTATGCACCCTAAAATGGTCACCTAGACTTTGGGCCCCCATTTCTGCAATTTATCAAATCCCTGAATCAATATTTTCAAATATCAACATTTTTTCAAATATATCAATTTCCTTGATCAAATCATAATCAATTCAGTATTTCCTAAGGTTTGAGCCTTATTTAATTTAAAAGAAATAAAAATAAAAATCTTATTTAATTAAGAGAACATGCTCCTTTTTAATTAATTAAAAATCTCTTTTAATTAAATAATAAAATCACTTTATCCTAAGCTTTTATTTAATTAAAAGAAATTTCCTCCCCTTTTATTTAAATAAAAAATCTCCACTTTTCTTCTTATCCTATGTTGCACAAATAAACCATTTAATTCTTATTTATAAAGAAAAATAAAATAAAAAATAAAAGCAAAGTACTTTTGTCTCACATGGACATAAATTAAATGCTCAATATAAAGTAAATGCTTCTAATTTTCTTATTGGAGGATATTTGTGCACAAGGATCAAACTTCTTTTTTTCTCCATCGTTGATTAAGTCTTTTGCCTCTTAATCTCCACGGTCCATTATTTTTTACTTCCTATAAAATAAGAGCTCTCTTCCTCATTTGCACACACAATACATCCATTCTCTTTTATGCTATTATTATGCTATAGGTTTTCTAAGTCATCTTGAAGCTTTTGGAGACATTCTTGTATCAAGTTTTGAAGATTTGGAGCATCATTGGCATCCATCTTGCATCTACATCACATCTTAGCTTGCATCATAGTTCCATCATCATGGTATCATTTCTTTTCATGTTTTAGATTAATCTCACATAGTTTAATTAGAGGGTTTGTAACTCTTTCATTTCTATTTTCATAGTTTAATTGCATCTTCATTCTCATAAGATTAATTTGCATTCTCATATAGATTTGCATAGCATTGCATTCATTTGGAATCTCTCATTGTGTGGTTGACTAGCAAGGTCATGAGTTTATAGCTCTAGCTGAGAGCAATTTTACAAATCTTGCAACTCCATGCATAGAGAGCTATGGATCGATTTGTGAGAGCTCATTCTTGAGTTTTCTTGCATGTAAAGATTCATAGAAGTGTGGTCACATTTTCACCATACAAGTCTTACCAGTTAAGGTTTGATATCAATGATAATACAATAATTGCTTCAATTGAGGTTTCCAACAATCTCCCTCTTTGGCATTGATGGCAACACCATATGAATATCACATGAATTACCAACCAATCTAAAACTTATTTGTCCATCATAAATATTTATAATATTCTTAGCTTCATTCTGATACAGAATCAATTAGCCATGCTTGTATGACTATCCATTGAATCTCTCCCTCTTTCTTGATCTTCTCATCTTGTGTATTCATCCGTGATCATCTCCCTCTTTGACAAAAATGCCAAAGTAGCAAAAACAAAAAAATATACATCTTGCGGATGTAGATATCATCTTTTTAGTTCACTAACAATTTTTCTCTCTCTGTAATCTTTGCTTATGACTGATTTTGTCGTGCTTTTCACAACTCTAGGCTGCTCCTAAAGTGTGGCCTATTTCTGCATCAACTTGTTAAATACTCTTTGCAGCACATTTGATGCAGTGCTCCTAGCTTGACTAGGCAGCCTCAGTTAGGGGAAGGACCCCTAATTGACTTCTCAGGTATTCATGAGCTTCTTTGGGTAAAGCTTTAGTGAATATGTCTACTAGTTGTTTCTTTGTATTCACATACTCCATTCGGACCTCTTTATCTTGTACTAGTTCTCTCAAGTAATGATACTTGATGGAAATGTGTTTGGTCTTTGTGTGCATCACTGGATTCTCAAAGATGTTGATAGCACTTGTGTTGTCACAGAAAATGACAACTGGTTCAGTGATTTCTTCTTTCATGCCTACCAACAATTGCTTTATCCATATCAAGTTTGAACAATTCACAGCTGCAGCCACATACTCAGCTTCAGCAGTAGATTGAGAAATGCAATTTTGTTTCTTGCTTGTCCAGGAAACTAATCTCTATCCAAAAAAGAAAGCTCCACCACTAGTACTCTTTCTGTCATCTACATTCCCACCCAATCAGTATCTCTATACACTCTTAGTTCAAACTTCTCATGCTTCTTATTGTATAATCCATAGTCAATAGTCCCTTTCAAATATCTCATTATTCTTTTGACAGCCATCATGTGTGTTTCCTTAGGATTGGCAGAGAATCTTGCCATAATCCCAACAAATAATGCAATATCTAGTCTGCTATGTACAACATATTGTAGCTTTCCAATCATAGATCTATACAAAGTCTGGTTAACTTCTACAGCATCATCATTTTTAGACAACTTTTGTCTAGTAGCCATGGGAGTACTTGCTGGCCTAGAATCTTCCATACCAAAGGTTTTCAGTATCTCATGAACATATTTAGACTGGGTGATGAAAATTTCTTTCTCCATCTGATATACTTGTAAACCAACAAAAAATTTGATCTCCCCAAACATACTCATTTCAAATTCAGTTTGCATTTCATTTGAAAATTTCTTACACAAGGCATCTTGTCCACCAAATATAATATCATCCACAAAGATATTAGCTAACAAGATTCCTTTACCTTCTTCATCTTTCATGTACAGATTGCTTGTGTCATTTGTCCTTGAGAATCTAATCTGTATCATGTAGTTGTGCAGTCTCTCATACCATGCTCTGGGAGCTTGCTTTAGTCCATATAGTGCTTTATTCAATTTGCAAACCATGTGTCTTTTGTTTGGATCAACAAGTCCTTCTGGCTATTTAATATACACTTCTTCTAATATACCATTTAAAAATGTAGACTTAACATCTTTTTGGTATACCTTGAAATCTTTATAGGTAGCATATGCAAGTAGAGTCCTTACTCCTTCCAATCTCCCTATAGGGGAAAATGTCTCCCCATAATCTATTCCTTCTTCTTGATTAGAGCCTTTGCATACCAACCTAACTTTATTTCTTATTATTTGACCATGCTCATTCAGCTTATTATGAAATACCCACTTTGTCCCAATGACATTCTTATTTTTTGGTCTCGGCACCAGAGTCTAGGTATCATTCTTCTCTATCTGGTCTATCTCTTCATTCATTGCTTCTATCCAGTCTTCATTTTCTAATGCTTCCTTTGTTGTCTTAGGCTCAAATTCACATAGTAAACATGTTGGATCTCTTGCCTTGCTTATGGTCAAAATTCTAGTATCTTTATCTCCAATAATCTGTTCAGGCTTGTGATGTCTCCTTACATATTGTGCTAGAACAGGTTCTGCTCTCCTTTCATTTTGCTAATCAGGTTCAACAACAAGATTGTCGGATTTAGCTTTTGAATGCTCGACAACCTCTCCCTGATACTTGGCAGCTTCTTCCTATTGCTCGAAACATTCTTCTTCTCTCTCGACATTGTTTTCCTGATGCTCGACATTGCTTACCCGAGACTCAGCATCAGGTGCAAGTTTGTCACTTGCCTCTCCTTCTTCTATATACAAAAAAGACCTATAATCTTCTAGTTCTCTTTTACTGTCAGCTTCATTTTTATCTGCATACTCATCAACTTTGACATTCACACTTTCCACAATTTTGTTAGTGTTAAAGTTCAAACACTTATAAGCTTTACTTTTTGTGGAATAGCCTAGGAATATACCCTCATTGATTTTAACATCAAATTTTCCATTTCTACTATCCTTTAATATGTAGCATTTACTTCCAAAAACTCTAAAGTACTTTACATTAGGCACATACCCATGCCACAACTCATAAGGTGTTAGATTTGTACCTTTTTTGATCTGTACTTAGTTAAGAGTATAAACAACTGTACTTACAACTTCTTCCAATAATTTTGTGCAACATTCTTTTCAATCATTAATGTCCTTGCACAATCCAAGATAGATTTGTTCCTTCACTCTGCTATACCATTCTGTGGAGGAGTTCTAGGTGCAGACATCTATATTTTGATCCCTCTATCATTACAAAATAGATTAAATTCATTGGATATAAATTCTCCACCTCAGTCAGATCTCAGATACTTTAGGTTCCTACCTGTCTCCTTTTCAACTTTAGCCACATACCACTTAAAAAATTGAAAAGCATCAGATTTTTCTTTTAAGAACATTACATGCATAATTCTGGAATAATCATCAACAAACAAGATAAAATATCTAGCACCACAATAGCTTTGTACACCCATCGGTCCACAAAGGTCAGTATGAACCAATTCTAAGGTATTTTCAGAAGTAAAAGTTTTGCTCTTGAAACTAGACTTTGTCATCTTACCCAACTGACATTATTTGCACATTACATTCTTAGGTTTCTTCAATCTAGGTAGACCTCTCACTTTCTTTTTCTTACTAATCTCTACCAGATTATCAAAGTTAACATGACATAGTCACTTATGCCATAACCAAATATCATCAAGTTGTGCAATCATACATGTTTCTTTAGAAAGGTCTCGATAAAACAAATTACCTCTTATCTATTCTCCACTTCCAATTAGTTCACCAGTGGCATTAAATATTTTGGCCTTTTTGTGATGAAATTCCACTCAGTAGCCAATGCTATTAAGCTGTGCAACACTCAGCAGTATAGTTAAGACCCTAAACCCAATAAGCATTTTCACAAGTGATCTTATCAGTCAGCTTAATCAATCCTTTTCCTCTAATAGGACATGGTGCATCATTACCAAATTTCACACTCCTACCTTTATAATGATCTAAGGTATCAAACTTACTCTCATCTCCAGTCATATGATGTGAACAACCACTGTCAATAATCCATTTATCATTTTTTTTCAAATAAGATATCAATGCAGTTTTCTCATCCTCATCAGATTCATCTTTTATTGCAACATAGACAACCTCAATTTCAAAATCATCACTATTAGTGTCAGTCTCTTCTTTGGCAATATAGCAGGATTTCTTACCTTTTCCTTTGTAGTCCTTGTATCTTCGGTAACCTTTGTCTTCTCTTTTGTCTTTATGCTTGTTGTCTCTTTCTTCATCCTTATCAACCCTGTCAGGACATCTAGCAACTATATTACTAGCTTTATTACATGAAAAACATATAATAGGGAGTTTACCTTTGTACCTTCCTTTTCCCCTTTTCAGTCTTTTAGCCGTAAGAGCTTCTAGATCCTCAAGTTCTTCATCAGATGTGTCACTGTCACTTTCACTTTCACTTTCACTTATGCATCTTTCTTTTTCTTTCTTTGACTTACTCAAAACCATTTGTGACTTAAAAGAAGATTCAATATTACCAACAGTGAAGTTATCATAGTTAGAAAGTTCAAAAGTAGTAAGCTTACCAACCAAACTTTCCAAGGTAAGAGCATTTGCAGGGTTACATCTAGATTCCTGAATTGTAAAAATTTTGATGGCATAGATAGGGCATAGAGTTCTCAATATTTTTCCTATTACAGTCTCATCATCAATAGTTCCATTTGCTCCTCTAATAGCATTAACAACTTCTTTTATTCTACCACAATATTGTGCAATATTCTCACCTTCTTGCATTCTCATTTCATCACATTTACCTCTTAGGCTTTTGGCTTTTTCTCTCAATACATTTATGTCACCTCCATAGATGTTTGCAAGGGCGTCCCACATTTGCTTTGCATTACTGTAGTCCTTGATGTCTTCAAATTCTAGATAACTTAGGGTAGATGTAATCTCCAACATTGCTTGGTTGTGCTCTTGTTTAGCTTTCATTTCCTTGGTAGTCAAAGGTGCAACAAGTGTGACCTAGTCATGCTCAACATAATACTTTGTAGAATCACCAATACCAGCCAGATGTAGCTTCATCAAGTTTTTCCATGCAGGGAAGTTCTCTTTATTCAGCTTTGGTACCTCCTTCTTATACATCCTGATCATTTGCTTCAAGTACCTTCAAACTTGTTCTCTGTAAGCACCAACAACTCTGATACCAATTGTTAATATGATTTATATCAACAAAGAGGGGGGTGCATCAGTTGTTCTCAGGTCTAGATGTATAACACAAAACTTTAAAACTCTTCAACAAATTAGATCTAATAACCAACAGCTACTCAGTCATTACTGATTGCATAACAAAAACATATAATAGTGTAGTCCACTTATCCAATAGCATCTAACTTGTAAAACACAGAAATGTTCAAACCAAAATATTCACACAAGTATCAACACCAGGATTTAGTGGAAACCCAATTTGGGAAAAACCACTTTGTAACATGTTACTATTATGTTCACCCTTCTGAAGTGAGCTCGGTGAAAAGCTAACCCTATCAAAGGTTATAAACACACTGTCAGGTGTGACCCGGTTAAAGGATTTAAACCACCCTGTTAAAAGTGCACCTTGTTATAGGACTTACATACACTCCATTAGAATGCAACCTTGTTCAAAGGATTTATACCTATGACTATTAGGTCAACCTCTGTTAAAAATATTTTGACTATTACAATGGCTAGAAAGTAGCAGTAATATTGATCTGAAAAACATACAACTCACTTTTCAAATATCAGATCCAATTCTGTACACATATACTGGCTTACTATTTGTGAACCTTTACCATCCCCATCACTGATCTTTTCAGAACTCTCTTCAAGAAATCACAACACTTCTCCTTCAACCTTCTTTACTTAGAAAGTCAATAACATCAACAATACTTCCAACATCCTCTCTCTCATCTACTTATCTCAACCTCATGCTTAGGTTCCCTTAATACTTCCTCCATTAGGTCAATACATCTTTTGCCACTTAATCTCCTTCGTAGTTTTTAGGGTTTGGTCAGATTCATTGAATCCATCCTACTTTATGTTCTTCGGCTATCCTTCTAGAAATATCTCAAATCTCTTAGTTGATTTACAATAAAATATTTTAAAGTGAAATAAATGATTTCATACAATCAATAAATAAAGTCAACACGTTTTACATAATCCAAGAATTCAATGATGTCGGCTGGAAATCTGAATTCTTCCTCAAATGTAAAATACTGACGCTCGGTCAATACTGTGTTCAACTTCTCGGTCTTTGCTAGAAAGCTCGGTCACCTCAAAAAAAATTTCCTCAGCTAATACTGTCTTCCTCAGCAATTAACTGGTGTTTGGTCAACACTGAATTTACTCAGCATATAGCAGCTTGGTCGACACTAACAACACTTGGCTTAAACTAGATTTCTTCACTTTTGCTCAGTTAAGCCTACTAGTTTAATCTTCATTGTTAGATAAACAATACATTATCTTATCATTGTGCCACATAATCAAGTACTCATTGAAGTATCAAGATAACTCAACCTTTCGTTAGGTGCTATTATCACCAACCTTGCCTTTCCCCTTAGCAACACTCAAATAGATATAGTACTTTCTTAAATAGCAACAATCTTACCAGTTAAGGTTTGACATCAATGACAATACAACAATTACTTCAATTACAGTTTCCAACATAATTTTCATGTTATTTTTTAATTTTTAAACTAAATGTAACTTTATTTTTAATTATAATTACTATTTTGTAAACAATAAATGTAGTGTTGTTCATTATTTTACAATAGGATAATTAGACTCCATTTCCAACAAGCTCATGCTATATTTTTAATAAGATGGGATGGAAAGAGAGTTGGACTGAGAGACAAAGATAGAGAGGGATAAGAAGATATAAAGAAGATAAAGTTGGAGGAGGGGAATATGGAGAAGAGACACCTGCATAAATATGTTGGTGTAATGTTAATTATTATATACCAATTTATACTCCTGTATTTAAATGTATCACACATTCATTGAATAATACATCATTTTTTATTATTTGTTCTCATTTGGTGTTGAATAAGCCACCACGGGCCTAAACAATCTGCAATTGACATGACTCCATCAGAACTATTGTAATTGGTGTTGATGGACTAATGCTGTAATTCCCCTCCATCAGGCCTCTATGTTTAAACACATCATAAGCCACCACTGGCCTAAACAATGTGCAATTGACACAACTCCATTAGAACTGCACTTCGTTCTATCCAAATCCCTTACAAACTGAACCCATAATTTCCTAACTGATAGGCCTCAAACTCCACTAAAAACCATTCTCCTTCAAAGGAAAAATGCCAGTACTCAACATGTAATTGCCCACCCAATGAATTTTCACAATGGAACTATGAGTTGGTATCCATGGCTGTCAATTGTTTTCAATTGCCACAACAACTTTAACCATAGATGTTGATGGCTCACAAATTGAAATTCACCTAAATAAGGATCTGTACCAAAATCCATCACAACCTTTGTTACCAATGCTACATATGTAATTGGCCCGCGTCTACATGAGCCAAAATTGGTAGCTTAGGGATGATTTTATCTACCCATACACCTTTTTATAAGTATAGAGCCCGTGGCAAAACTTTTTCAACATGGAGCTCTTTCTTTCTTATGCTTGGCAATAGTATACACCTATTGTAATTACCTAAATAGTTTCTATGATTCACTAAACTTACACAAATTTTGGCACATCTTGCAAATATTTTTTTAAAAAATAATTGTAAAAACAATAGCCAACAAACACTAAAATGATCCTATCCAAATCCCATAGAATTTGAACCCATAATTCCCTATCTGAGTTTCCACAAGAACCTATTGCCTTATCTAGATCCACCCAATACTCAAGTGAGATGAATCAAGATTACCAATCAAGCAATAGAAACACCCAACCCAAAGTCAAAGCAAAAGCACTCAATCAATAAAAAATATACACAATTTCAATCAGGCAATTGATCAAGAAATACCTGGGTTGCACCCCGCCATTATCGTGAAAGCAATCATCGCGCATATAAAATATTCCCACAGTGGGCACGACAAAGGGCTCATCCTCCTCCTTCTCCTCCTCAACAAACTGATCCTTCACAATTCCTTGATCCCCAACATTTTTCAAACCCCCAATCTCTCCTCCCTCTTCTCCATCGCCATGCCTAAGAAACCTCATCCCTTCCTCCTCCTCCTCCACAATTACTCCACTTCATACTCCACTTCCTCTTCATCTTCTTCCTCTTCTTCATCCTCCAATAGAGGAGGATTTCCCTCACCCTCTGAATCATCATCCACATAAGCGGGTGAAACCATCAGCTAAGAGTGTTCGCCCTCATCCTCATCATCACTCGCCTGTCTATGATGTAGTGCGAAGGCAAGACACCCTCCTTTTGCATCGCTCACATAGTTGACATCAATTAGCCCCCATTTCAATTTGGTGGTCACTCAAATGGGTCATTTAAGATGCCATGCCCAAAATTATTTCCCTCCTTTGTTTTCTCGTCCGAAAAACAAAGAGACAGAAAAATAAAATCAAAAGAAATTTTATATCTTGAGAAACATCTTATAATTAAACAATAAATTTTAATATATTTTTTCTTTCAATAACTGTAGCTTATAAGAGATTTAGAGTTCTTAAAAAAAAATTATCCGAATTTTCAATGACAAGAAAGAGAAAAGATAAAAAAAATGTGCACAAATTATATTAAAATAATATGTTTAATAAACGTGTTTTGAAAATATTAAATTTTCATTATTATAAATGTATGAATTATAAAAAATAATTAGAAACCTTAAATAGAAAAAAGTTCAGGATAAGTCATCAATTTTAAAACAAGTTATAATTATCTGAGAGATCAAATCCCTCAAAAATGATACTTATAGGGATATAAAGAGCATGGATAAAAAATATGATTCTTTTAATAGCAAGAAGATCATAATAGAGAGAAGATCGTTGGATTGAAAGGAACAAAATTCATACATTTTTCTTTATCTCTATGTATGTTATGCTTGCTTTTTACTTGTGGAAAAAAATTACAGAGATATAAAGGACATTGGTAAAAAGCCCTTAGAAGGAGGATGCTATAGAAACACCTACAAATGAATAATTGATTTATAGCCCCCCACATGGATTCCCAACCCATCTAAATCTTTTGAATCTAGAGGGCCAATCCCTCACAATATCTATATGTCTTAATCTTTTGCGTTCTGCCTAAAAAACCTTGGATTCCGATCGATGAGATGGAGCTTCTCGTACTGCACTTCCATATAAATATGAAAAACAATATCAGGCCATCTGATTTCACACCACTACTTAGGCAATTGCAGATATTTAGAAATTGTCAGTGGAAAAACTATGGAAATGGGACAGTTAAAATAATGGTGGGATGGTCTATATTTTGCATACATTTGTTGAGTATAAGATGTGATTTGGTAGGACATTTAGAAAATGGTATTGTTTATTTAACAAAGGCTTGAGTGGAAAAAATGATAGCTTCAAATTAACTATGTATCTTCCTACAAGAATTGAAACAAAACCAAAAATTAAACCTCTGAATGAAGAAGATAATTATGGTCCATGTTATCAACAATCTCATATTATATTTGCAATATGAAAATAGAGTGAGAGAGGAAGTGGGGGAGAGATGAAGATGGAGAAAGATATAAAGATGGAGAGGTTGATATTGAGTGACAAAGAGAGATATAAGGAGATACAAAGAGGGAGAGAGGGATAAAGATATATAGGAAAAAAAACAAAGAGAAGAAGAAATAGATAAAGAGAGATAGTGAGAGGGGGAGAGGGAGAGGGAGACATAGCTTTATAGATAGAGACAAAGAGTAGATATAGATAAAAGAGATGAAGAGGGAAGAGATGGAGAGGGATAGATAGATTAATATAAAGTGAGACAGAGAAGGATATGGAAAGAAGTGTGTGTGTGTGTGTGTGTGTGTATTACACACACACACACACACACACACACCACACACACATCTTTCCGTATCCTTCCCCGTCTCACTCTATATTAATCTATCTATCCCTCTCCATCTCTTCCCTCTTCATCTCTTTTTATCTATATCTACTCTTTGTCTCTATCTATAAAGCTATGTCTCCCTCTCCCTCTCCCCCTCTCACTATCTCTCTTTATCTATTTCTTCTTCTCTTTGTTTTTTTTTCCTATATATCTCTTTCCCTCTCTCCCTCTTTGTATCT